>OU343225.1:121993179-122077856 GCA_910596185.1 Chrysanthemum makinoi
TTTATGATCAATCGTAGTTAATCAAAGTAGTTTGTATCATTAGTGTAATTGTCATTTATCGTTCTCAGTTGTAATCATTACCTTTGCTAAAGTGTAATAACAAACTTGGTTTACTCAGTTTTAATCTATCTTTCAAGTTTTCTAATTTCCATTTTGTCCCATTTTCAATTCAGTCATTTAATTTCGTTTGATACTTGTTAATTAGAGGATTCTAATAAGCTCACTACTTGGTTCTCTTATAAGCTCCATAGCAAGCTTTTAGATACTCAAAATCCAGCAGGATCACTAAAAAAGGAAAACACCAAAAAGAAAACAAGTAATTAGGAATTTAATATAAAAGAAATCTGTGAAGAAGCTTGGAGCAAAGTGTATTCTGGATTGCTTTGGTATTAGTGCTCTGTGGAGAGCATATAGGAAAGGTACTCAGTTCTTGGTTCTCAGGCCTAAAACTCAAGTTGTAAGCATATTTCTTGATTTTGGCATTTATCATTCTTATCTTAGTATAAATTCTCTTGATTCATGCTTAGTTGATGTTTGTTAGTGATATTATAACTTGTTAAAATCGTGGGTTGTTAGTTGGAAATCATAGTTGCTAGTTGTTACATATTTTCAGTCAATTATAGATTAGTAGTGATTCATAGGCTAATGTTGTTAGAATTAGATTAATTGTGTTCATTTGATCTAATAACATCTGTTAACATTGATTGAAATCAGTCTCATGTTGTAAATTGTGGATTTGTAACACTAATCATAAAACTGCCTAAGGTATGTTTGGATCAAGCTTATCTCATTTCTTGATGTTATTGTCTCAAGTTCTTGTTGCTACATGTTTATTTAGATCACCATAGTTCATATCAGTCATAATATTTAGGTCTTATTAGTTTAAAAGTCAAAATAGATCTTAATCTAGTCTATTTGTTTAAGTTAGAGTAATAAGTTTCATATTCCACACACTAGCTTAAAAGTTGATACTCTAGCTTAATTTAGCCATATCATAGCTTAATATAACTTAAGTAATCAGTAAATTAGGATCAAAGCTCAGATAAGTCAACTTATTGGTTTACATAAAAAAAGTCAATTTGCAGCTTACCCAATTTTTGAATAAACTTTGGATTTAAACTGTGAGCTTGTTATTTGATATTAGGACTAGAGCTTGTAAGTTTATATAGTCTTGTTGCTAATCTCCTTGTTGCTATTTTTATTAATCTTTATCTAGCTGATTGAAGTGCTTAAATTGTGCTTATCTTTTAGTAGTTCTTAACAAAACTCCCTCAGAGATTTGACACCTCTTTCATCAAGCTTGTAAAGCTTGATCTGAGTGTTAGCCTGAGTATTTTGATTGTTTGTGATGCCCATGTGGCTAGTTACTTGAAATAAGTGCTTATTTGCCTTTAATTGCTTATTTGGTCTGATTATTCTTGCTTAACTTGTGCTATCAAAATCAACACTACACGATTATACAAGTGTAAACAAGAAAAATCACAAGCCCATCATAAGCTCATTAATAAGCTTTGGCTTGTGATATTTGGCTCATTAAGCTAAGCGTCCATTAATCAAGTTCAAGCTTTAATTCACCATTACAAAGCCTTTTACTAGGGCTGCATCTAAGCTTAAAGCTTGTCCATCCACTAGTTTGTATAAGTGAACTTCATTTGACCCTCACTTCACAAGCTCTTTGTGAGCTCATCAGTGGGTCCCACACCTTCAATCTTGGTTCTTCCAACCCCCCTCCTACCAGGCTTGAACCATTGACCCTTTGTTTGACCTTGATTTCACCTGTGGACCCCATCTGGAATTACTCACAAGGTTGTCCCATTTTTAAATCTCAGAACCAAATAAGCTTATAATTGCTTATTGGGTCTTTGGCTTATTCAGTGAGCTTATATTATCAATTTTTGTCTAGCTTATTAAAGTTCAAGTAACTTATTGTTTTCAAAACCAGAATTTACCCTAGTGGATCCCACATAAGCTCATTTGAGCTTATTTCCTTCTAAGTCAACTTTTGGGGTAATAAGCACTTTCAGCTTATTCTTAGTTTCAAGCTAGATATTTTGAAAATTTTGTAATAGTTTCTTATTTTTAGTATTTATTAGAATTAATAGTTTTATAAAATAAAAATAAAAAAGCCAAAAATACTTATAGTAATAGTTTCTATTTATTAGAAAATATCTATTTAATTTTCTTTTTAGCTTATTTATAAGCACTTCTGTAATTTTTATTTTTAATAAATCTCTTTTATATTAAAGTAGTTTTATAAATTTTTCGAGATTTTTCTTTTGTCATCTAGTAATTTTTAGAATTAATTTTAGTTTAATTACTTAATAATTAATATTAAATAGAATAATAGTATAATAAATATATTTTTAGTTTTTAAATAAGTTTTATAATATTTTAGATTTTTCTAAGTTTTTTTTTTATTTTATTTTTCTAGCCTTATTTTAGTTTTCTAATTAAATAGTGTATAAATAAATAGTATTAAATAGGTTTTAATTAAATAATAATAATATAATAGTTAAATAAATAATTTTATTTTTCTAATAATTTTAGGTTTTTTATTCTTATTTTAGGATCTCAAAAATATAAATTTCACATTTGTAATCAATCAAGGGGATTATATCCTTTATATTGACATCCAATAAACACCATTTTTACTTTTATTTTTGTTTTACGAATTTTATTACTGTTAATCACAAGTTTATTTGTTAAAACGACGTTTTAGGTTATAAACAAAGTTCAAAACCATCACTTTAAAAATAGTGATAGCGTTTATTTAATAGATTTTAATTTTTTAATTTTCTTTAATTTGCATTTAAATTCGCTAAGAGCGTGAAGTGTTAAAATACCTACTATAGTTATAATCGATCGGTTTATTTTAATCGTTTTTTCTTAGGGTTTTGATCGTACTCAAACCGATATTCGAAAGAGCTAATCACTTGTTCTTGGAAGCATACCGACTCATTAGAGTTATTCATAATTTTAGTATTGTGACAAATCATTCATAACCCTATTCCTGATCAACCAAGCTATATAACACATTTGTTCAATCACAGGTTATCACAACCTCGTTGGGAATAACGACAGAATATCAAGAAAACATACTACCTCGGATTATAGATTTGCCTCTTTCTAGTTTAACGGTTGTATGGCGGATGCCTAGTTGATTAACATCACCTCAACGCTCACAAGTGGTACCCTTGACCGCTTTTCTAATGTAATTTAAGTCAAGGCTAGTTTAAAAGCGCCACAACCTTATAAAGGAGCTTAAAGCTTTTACTTTTGAGTAAAACCTATCAAACCTTTCACTTTTCAAGGTTTTGCTCAAAAGAACAAGTACTTTCCCTTATGATTTTCAAAACCTCAATCGTTTATATCACTCGTTGAGGGGAGTACTTGACTTAAAACTTTGTTCACAAATTGTTCACAGTGGTCATTCTTCCCGCAACACTCAAATGGTCATATTTATTCTCAACTTTTCAAAAATAACATTTTATATGCCATTTTTGAGGGGAGAAAATACGTGATAAGAAATATGTTGTGTTTTGCTATATGAACTCTCGTGTGAAAAGACTTTAACCCAAGAATGGACGAGATCTTAACTGCCAAGAACTCGAAAAGACTTGTCCTGACGGGTAATAATTTCAAGCTAGTTCGCTAGTGATGTAAACGTGTCTCGCAAAGGACTTGTCCGAGTAGAATGTACCATTCGAGAAACTCTTGGTAGACATGAACCTTGACGGGTTTGACAACCTTTCGGGGTGTCCACACCTTGAAGATAGTTATTAGAGTTAATTGTCACCCAAAAGCCGACAATGCAACTCTTTAACTATGCCACGCAACCGTGTCTCGCTACGGGGAATGTCTATCTTGAGTCGATCAATTCAAAAGTGCGCTTTTCCTCACGTGCGATTTCGCCAAAACTCTAAAGCACATGTGGAGGGGGAGTATTTCTGCTAAAAGATAAAACTCTTATAGTGGTTCAAACATGTTTTCATTTACAAACCCTTTGAGAGATTTTCTTGAAAATGGTTTTATGGCAATGGAGTTATAAGGTGATTAAGGTTAGGAATAACCGTCCTATGATCCGCCAGAGCGGAGGGATCTACCCAAGGACACTACCAATAGTTAGAATTTAGAAGTCCTTAGGTATGATTGTAAAAGGAGAGAATGAGAATCGGAGAAAGAAGGAGTTGAAGAATTAAAAGAAATGCAAAGAAAAGGGTGAAAAGAAATAGCCCTCCAGATTATTCAACTTAGGGCATACACCGGTTCAATTATATGCTACCGGGTTGTCACTAGATGACACCGGTATTGAAGATTAAAAGTCGTCATGGACCCAATGACGCATGCACTAAACCTTCTTAACCACTCAAGTTTCTCTCAACAGAAGCTTGTTTCATTCTCACAGGCAACCCTATGTAAACTATTGGCTTTCTTTAGAGATTGTTGGTATTGAAGAAGGAGACCTCTCCCTAGTCTCCGCCAGAAAACCAAAATGCACTATTGAGTCTAGAGCCACGAAATTCATCAAAAGATCTCTTAGGTACACTTGACATTTCATCACTTGACATTCAACAATAAGAATTTCGGTGGTACATTATCGAGTCCTTCACGATCTTAGCAACTCGTCAAGAACATTTATGAGAGGTTCACATTTGTGATCCTCGGTGATTGAATGGAAACTCCTGCCAGGGTCAACATCAAACAACCCTGACAACAGGTCGCTTCGGCAACTCCCCGTGGATTGCGCTTAGTGGTCTCAAACGGTCTACAGTCGTGAGGTGATGCTTCGGTGTACCTCAGCGACTCATCTCAATCGTAGTGTACTTCGTACATCGGTGTTATCTCACTTGTGGGACTCCGATTAAATCGACCTTTGTAAGAATTAGAGTTGTGTTTTCACACTATGCCGTTAACACTCTCGAAGTTCAAACTTGTAAGTGCCGGAATCCGCTTATTACTAACCTTTTTATGTTTACTTCTTATGGAAGCTCGAGCGGAATGATCGCAGTGATTCTTCTCATGCTCACGCCAACATCATCACTAATGGAAGTTCTATCCTAAAGCAACACAACAATGTAATGATTCTTCGTCAAATCAAAGAATCTACAAAGTTAAAGACTTAAAGAACTTCATCAGAGATGAATTCCAATGTCAAAAGAGCATGTGAGCATGTTGAAGAATGACGTGGAGACACTGAGCAGTGGCGCACTGAAGGCACTTGATGCAGATAACAACATACTATTTCTTTCATCACAAAGAACAATGATCAAAGAACAAAGTTAAAGATGACGCCAAAGCATAACTGTTCAAAGAAAACTATCTCGCACACCGGGAGATGGTTCGAATCAAGGCAATTCTTCACAAGAAAGAAGAATGTCGAAGACGCCAAAGCTACTAATACATCAACGCTTTTACCGTTTTTCATCACCAACACTTGAGGGGGAGATTGTTGGAATCACTCCTAATCCTTTATTCAAGTGTTAGTTACTCATATGTAATAGGTAGCTTATTATGGCCTTTATGTTTGTTTAAGTTCTAGCTTATGTAGAAGGCCCATAAGCTTAGGCCCATGTCCATTAAGGAAAAGGGAAGGAGTGGGAGTGTTGCCCTAGCTCCTTGCCTATAAATACTCTTGTATAACCCTCACTTGAGGGTTGGTCGTTCAATTTACTCTTTCACATACACTCTACGCCTAACCTTTCTTTACTTGTACGTGTGTGTGTGTTGTTCAACCGCCTCTATCTCTTTCATTGAAGCTTGTGTTGTAAATCTAGTGACCTAACATCCTTGAATTTTTTACATTAATATACTTTTTTTTTCCTTCATAAGTCGAGAGTTTAACCTAGTAAATAATATTTAGCCGACAACAAGTAGTTGTGAGAGAAAATGTGTGAGTGAGAAAAGGAGAGAGAGAGAGAGAGGAGAATGGCAGGAAGTCCACAACAAGAGAAACC
Source organism: Chrysanthemum makinoi (assembly GCA_910596185.1). Taxonomy (NCBI): domain Eukaryota; kingdom Viridiplantae; phylum Streptophyta; class Magnoliopsida; order Asterales; family Asteraceae; genus Chrysanthemum; species Chrysanthemum makinoi. The sequence goes on from OU343225.1 coordinate 121,999,134, forward strand.
AAAAAGCCCAAGGTAGAAGACGACAACAGGAAGATACGAGGAATCAAGTAATCAAATTCTTTGTGTCTAACATCCCTGACAGATGTCGACCTTGGGATTTAGCATCAAGACTCAAAGAATATGGGGAGATTGGGGGAGTTTATATCGCAAGAAGGAGGAATAAAGAAGGGCAAAGATTTGGTTTTGTGAGCTTCAAAGGGGTGAGAAACTGGAAGGACATGGAGGAAAGCCTGATATCAATAAAGATGGGAGGATTCACGCTTTCAATTAACGTGGCAAGGCACGCAGAGGAAAACGAAAAGGCGGGGATGGTTTTGAAAAGAAAGCCAATGAATTTTAAACACCAGGAGAAGGCAAAGGGTAACATGGAAGGCATCAAGGTTAACAACGAAGGTAACCGAGGAGATAAAAGGTTTGGATTCTCTTGTAGGGATGTTGTGGCGGATACAGGTGGGACGGAGCCAAATGATATAACCATTAACCTGGATAGGGGGAAATGGCGATGACGAAATTCTACGAAAAGGCGCTGGTAGCGTGGTGTATTAGCTTAAATGTACTCAATAATATCACCACTTTTCTGGGAGGTTTGGAGGAAGTAGGAATGGAAATGAAATACGTAGGTGGCCTCTATATCCTTGTATCATTTTCGAGTAAGGAGGCTGCTCAATATTTTCTCCTCAAGGAAGAGTTGTGGAAGTCTAAGTTATCTAGAATGGAGATTTGGTCGGGTCAGATTCTCCCTTTCAAAAGGCTAGCATGGGTTGGAATATACGGTGTACCTCTACACCTTGCATCAGCTTCAACATATAACAAAATCAGAGAACACATTGAGGAAGTAATTTCACCGTCAGCTTCGGACGATGATGAGAAAAACAAATTGGTGGAGGGGGTAGGAGTGCTAGTTGGTGATGGTAACAAAATTAAGGAAACAATCTTTTTAACATGGAGAGGAAATAGATTCAAGGTTTGGCTGGTAGAAAAGAACTTCAATTGGAGTCCTAACTGCGAGATTAGCAACAACCATGGTGGTTATTCGGCGGGGCCTGGATGGAAAGAAGTCGGCGGCAACGCAGCAGAGGAATGTAAATCGTCACCGGAATTGGAAGAAGGAGAGTTGAGCTCCCCAAGGAAGGAAGACGGAAAGGTTATGCCTGGGAATAGAAATATTGATGAAGAGGGTCACGTGCATGGGGAAGATAAGAGCCACATTAATGCTGATTTCGAGGCATTTAAAGATAGAGGGGGAAGATTAAAGTCCAAGTGGAACCGGTTAACTCTTTCGAATTCTCTTCTTCTAATTATAATAACATCAACGATAAAACTGAGGGGATCTTTAATTTTGAAGAGGAGTGGTTAAATAAGTTCAGTGGGCTTCCCAGCAGGCCCAAGAAGAGACCAAGGGAATCTGACCCTTTCTCTCTAGATGGGCTGTTGGGTCTCAACACTAAAACAAATTCGCTGTATAAGTCAAAGACACCAATGAGGCCTAGTCATAAGGCAGAGATTATAAGTGAACCGATGGATATGGGGTGCTTTGACCTCAATAATAGTTTCATAACTCAGTAGAGATAAAGGGGGTTTCAGAGTCAGTCAAATGCGAAGGGATAGACAAGAACAGAAAAGAGGACCCCATAGAAGAAAGAGTTAAAGAGGTGGTTCTCATGACAAAGGAGATAGGTGCATCGATCGGTATCTATCTCTATAAGGAGAATATAGAAGTTATAAGATCGATTGAGGAAGAAGGTATTAATCTTGTTTTCCAATGAATTGCTTGTCTATTAACATAATAGGGTTGGGTGGGGATTTTAAACCCAACTGGATAAAAGGTATTGTCCACAAAGATAAGGTATCTTTTTTAGCCATTCAAGAATATCAAGTGGGAGGAGTTTCAATTGATAGAATCAGCAAGTATTGGGGAAAGAAAAATATGAAATGTGAGATAATAGAGCCGTCGGGCAGATCGGGGGGCTTGATTAGCATATGGGATCCTTCGATATTCAAAATAGAGGAGGTGATAAAAAAGGAGAATTTTCTTATTTGTAAAGGGAGTATTAAGGGGTGCGATAACACAATTTTTATGGTAAATGTTTATGCCCCAAAAAAAATAGAGAAAAGGTCATCATTTGGAACGACATGTTGGATATTAAAAATAGGAGAGGGGGATGGTGGATTCTCATGGGGGATTTCAATTCGGTGAGGATAAAGGAGGAGAGGAAAGGATCCAAGTATAAGTCCAATAAGGCCAGAGATTTCAACGCCTTCATTGAGAAGGCTGATCTTTTCGAGTATGAGATGAAAGGAAGCAGGTTCACGTACTTGAAAGAAGATGAAAACGGGAAGAAGTTTAGTAAGATTGATAGGCTCTTGGTTAGTAGAGAGGTCTTGGACTTTTGGCCTAAGGCAAATCTCCGGGCGCTTCCTAGACTTTATTCGGATCATAACCCAATTCTTTGGTCTATTGTAGAGAGCAACTTTGGTCCTAAACCGTTTCGCTTTTTCAACTCCTGGCTAGATCATCCGAAATGTAGTGATGTGGTTAATGAATCTCTTGGAAATTTCTCTTTCTCGGGGCCTCCCGATATAATGCTTCTGGAAAACTTCAAAAACATTCGTATGAGTTTTAAGAAGTGGAGAGATGAGAAGATTGCAAAGGAGGGGGAGGAGCTAGAGATATGTAAAAAAGAGCTTGGGGAGATTGAGTCGAACTTGGAAGATATTGAGCTTGACGAGCTTGATTTTTGGACTCGGTTGGAATGTAAGAAAAGGATTCTAGAGATCGAAGAAAGTAAAGTCAAGGATTTAAAACAAAGGGCTAGGTGTAGATGGAATGTGGACGGTGACGAGAATACCCGGTTTTTCAATGGGCTTATAAACAATAGAAAGGTGTCTAATTCCATACCGGGTCTGATGATAGGAGATGAGTGGGTTGATAACCCGAAGAAAGTAAAAAGAATTGTTTTTGATTTTTTCAGATCGAAATTTAAAGAAAGTGTGAAGAGTAGACCTGAGATTATATGTGACCTGGATGCAAGGCTGTCGGACCTGGAAGCTAATGAGTTAGAAGCTAGTTTCACTATGGAGGAAATTAAGAGAGCCGCTTTTGATTGAGGAGATGACAAAGCCCCAGGCCCCGACGGCTTCACTTTCAAATTTATAAAAAGGTACTGGCTTCTTTTCGAAAAAGATTTTTTCGATATTATGAAGAAGTTTCATGAGGAAGGCAAGATTAGTAGAGGTTGCAGCTCGGCGTTTATATCTCTGATTCCCAAAGTTAAAGACCCTGGAACCTTAAACGAGTATCGGCCGATTACTCTTGTTGGTATTATTAGTAAACTTATTTCTAAGGTGACAGCGAATAGAATAAAAAGGGCTTTGGATAAAGTTATATATGTTAACCAATCGGCTTTCCTGAAAGATAGGTTGATCATTGATAGTCCGCTAATAATCAACGAAATTGTTTCATGGGTGAAGAAAAGTAAAAGTAAGGCTTTTGTTTTCAAAGTTGATTTCAACAAAGCCTACGATAATGTAAACTGGGAATTCTTGTTATCAGTTATGACTCAAATGGGGTTCAAAGAAAGGTGGTGCAAATGGATTAAAGGTATTCTTTCGTCAGCTAGATCCGCTGTGGCCGGTGAATGGTTCTCCAACTTTGAGTTTCAATGCTCGAAGGTATGCGCGAAGCGACCCCTCCGCCCTTCCTTTTTTTGATTGCGATGGAAGGTCTCTCTAGCATCATGAGGAAAGCCCAAGCTACGGAGGTTATGAAAGGCTTTGAATTTCCGTACAATGGCCCGTGAATCTCTCATTTATTATACGCAGACGACTGTTCTTTCATGGGGGAGTAGTCAATCAGAAATTTGACGAACGCGATTAGAATTCTTAGATGCTTCTATTTGAGTTCAGGATTGAGAATCAACATAGGTAAATCTCATATTATGGGCATTGGAGTTGAAGATTCTGAAGTTATCAGGATAGCGGAGTTGATGAAATGTAGAGCAGGGAACTTTCCGTGTGACTACTTGGGTCTAAGGATAGGGGGTAACATGAATCGAATTAAGAGCTGGGATTTTTTGATAGAAATTTTTAAGAATAGGTTATCGAGATGGAAAGCGTCTAGTCTTTCGATTGGGGGGAGGACCACTCTTATTAAGTCGGTTATGGAGAGCCTTCCGACTTATTATTTCTCCCTATTCGCCTTGTTAAAGTGATTAACGCCCTGGAAGGTATCATCAGACGATTCTTATGGGGAGGAGATAACGAGAAGTCAAAGATTCATTGGGTTGTTTGGGACAAAGTTTCGTCTCCCATCCGAGACGGTGGGCTCGGATTGAGTAAACTTAAGGAGACCAACGAGGCTCTTATCCCTAAATGGCTTTGGAGATATAGGACCGAGCCGTATTCCCTTTGGAGAAGAGTGATCGACTCTATTCATGATACTAAGAGAAGCTGGTCTCATATCCCATTTCGTCAGGCTTATTCCAGCTTTTGGGGTAATATTGCTAAGGCGATTACAAGGCTTAACGTGGGAGGCTTGGGTCTGAACCAATTGCTAAAAGGTGTATGTGGTAATGGTAGAGATATTCGTTTTTGGTTGGATCCTTGGGCTAGTAGTGTGGCTTTCAAGGATAGATTCCCGGAGTTATTTAAAAAGGAGAAAAACAAGAAGTGTAGGGTGAGTGATAGGTTTTGCCGTGAAAGAAACCAATTTGAGGTAGTCGAAGTGGGTCATATAACAACAGCTGAAGACATTGAGCTGGTGGAATTAAAATGTGAGTTGGAAGGTTTAGAGCTAAAGGAGGAAGTCGATAAATGGGAATGGAAAGGTAGGAACCAAAAATCCTTTAGTGTTAAAGGAGTGAAAGAGTTAATCCAAAGCCATCACAACTATAATAACAGGTTCGTTTTCAAGTGGTCAAAATGGATTCCGAAAAAATGCAATATATTCATGTGGCGCTTAGGGATGGATAGAATCCCCCCTGGTTCGGCTCTTAGAGACAGAAATTTCTTTTTCGGATCCATGACGTGCGAGTTATGTGGCCAAGCGGATGAGTCTGCTGATCATCTGTTTTTCAGCTGTGAAGTGTCCACGGAGATTTGGTATAGAATTGGTCGATGGATCAACTCCCCCCCCCTTTACATGTTCTCCATTCAGGATTTATAAAAAGATTTTTTCGATATTATGAAGAAGTTTCATGAGGAAGGCAAGATTAGTAGAGGTTGCAGCTCGGCGTTTATATCTCTGATTCCCAAAGTTAAAGACCCTGGAACCTTAAACGAGTATCGGCCGATTACTCTTGTTGGTATTATTAGTAAACTTATTTCTAAGGTGACATCGAATAGAATAAAAAGGGCTTTGGATAAAGTTATATCTGTTAACCAATCGGCTTTCTTGAAAGATAGGTTGATCATTGATGGTCCGCTAATAATCAACGAAATGGTTTCATGGGTGAAGAAAAGTAAAAGTAAGGCTTTTGTTTTCAAAGTTGATTTCAACAAAGCCTACGATAATGTAAACTGGGAATTCTTGTTATCAGTTATGACTCAAATGGGGTTCAAAGAAAGGTGGTGCAAATGGATTAAAGGTATTCTTTCGTCAGCTAGATCCGCTGTGCTGGTGAATGGTTCTCCAACTTTTGAGTTTCAATGCTCGAAAGGTATGCGTCAAGGCGACCCCCTTCTCGCCCTTCCTTTTTTTGATTGCGATGGAAGGTCTCTCTAGCATCATGAGGAAAGCCCAAGCTACGGAGGTTATGAAAGGCTTTGAATTTCCGTACAATGGCCCGTGAATCTCTCATTTATTATACGCCGACGACTGTTCTTTCATGGGGGAGTAGTCAATCAGAAATTTGATGAACGCGATTAGAATTCTTAGATGCTTCTATTTGAGTTCGGGATTGAGAATCAACATAGGTAAATCGCATATTATGGGCATTGGAGTTGAAGATTCTGAAGTTATCAGAATAGCGGAGTTGATGAAATGTAGAGCAGGGAACTTTCCGTGTGACTACTTGGGTCTAAGGATAGGGGGTAACATGAATCGAATTAAGAGCTGGGATTTTTTGATAGAAATTTTTAAGAACAGGTTATCGAGATGGAAAGCGTCTAGTCTTTCGATTGGGGGGAGGACCACTCTTATTAAGTCGGTTATGGAGAGCCTTCCGACTTATTATTTCTCCCTATTCGTCGCCCCGGTTAAAGTGATTAACGCCCTGGAAGGTATCATCAGACGATTCTTATGGGGAGGAGATAACGAGAAGTCGAAGATTCATTGGGTTGCTTGGGACAAAGTTTCGTCTCCCATCCGAGACGGTGGGCTCGGATTGAGTAAACTTAAGGAGACCAACGAGGCTCTTATCCCTAAATGGCTTTGGAGATATAGGACCGAGCCGTATTCCCTTTGGAGAAGAGTGATCGACTCTATTCATGATACTAAGAGAAGCTGGTCTCATATCCCATTTCGTCACGCTTATTCCGCTTTTGGGGTAATATTGCTAAGGCGATTACAAGGCTTAAAGGGGAGGCTTGGGTCGAACCAATTGCTAAAGGTGTATGGCGTGTAATGGTAGAGATATTCGTTTTTGGTTGGATCCTTGGGCTAGCAGTGTGGCTTTCAAGGATAGATTCCCGGAGTTATTTAAAAAGGAGAAAACAAGAAGTGTAGGTTGAGTGATACGTTTTGCCGTGAAAGAAACCAATTTGAGGTAGTCGAAGTGGGTCATATAACAACAGCTGAAGACATTGAGCTGGTGGAATTAAAATGTGAGTTGGAAGGTTTAGAGCTAAAGGAGGAAGTCGATAAATGGGAATGGAAAGGTAGGAACCAAAAATCCTTTAGTGTTAAAGGAGTGAAAGAGTTAATCCAAAGCCATCACAACTATAATAACAGGTTCGTTTTCAAGTGGTCAAAATGGATTCTGAAAAAATGCAATATATTCATGTGGCGCTTAGGGATGGATAGAATCCCCCCTGGTTCGGCTCTTAGAGACAGAAATTTCTTTTTCGGATCCATGACGTGCGAGTTATGTGGCCAAGCGGATGAGTCTGCTGATCATCCGTTTTCAGCTGTGAAGTGTCCACGGAGATTTGGTATAGAATTGGTCGATGGATCAAACCCCCTTACATGTTCTCCATTCGGGATTTGTTCGATATGCATAGGTGGGGAATTACGGACAAGAAGAAAAGGAAGGTTATTAAAGGGGTCATCTTTATTACGTGTTGGTCTATTTGGAAAGCTAGGAATTCGAAGAAGTTCGATAACAAATCCATTGATGTTAAAAGTATTATTCTAGATATTATGGGTTTCGATTTCTTGTGTTATAAAAACCGATAGGGGGAATTCTAGTCTTAGATGGGATAAGTGGTGTAAGTTTAAAGTGATGTAATTGTGTTGTGTTTCTTGTTGCCCCTTCGCTAGTTAGCGTTGGTTGGGTTGGTGTGAATAATAATTAACTTTAAAAAAAAATAAAAAAAAATAATATTTATTTTTTCATACAAATGCTTAACCAGATTTTCATAATTATAGTTATTTATCGTTTTTAAATTTTCATGACTATTCGCGAGTAGTCGCCTAATATTATTAAAGTTAAAAAATGTAAAAATTTAAATCTTATTCCGTTCATGAGATGGTTTTGCCATTTCAGTTTACTCAAATGAATGGTGTAAAATAAGGTAAATTAATAAGGTAACTCATAAAGATATATTTGACAATTATCAACATAGAAATCACTATCCATGAACAATGACCTGAAGAGGAAGATTGATCGTCGAAACCAAGTAAGAAAATGGAGGACAAATATTACCGTTGGCATATATATAGAGTCGAAACATATAGATGCGACGGTTAATACTTAATAGTGCAGTTGCTGGTGATATGACGATCTATGAAACGTCACTTCACATGGATAGTTAAGATGGATCGTAAACTTTTTCATTGAGGCCTATGGCAGTGGATGGATGAATTGATTGATTAATTAGCCTAGTAAAATTGTAAATGAAAAATTGTACAATAGATCATCTGATTGATCGACAAATGTCTTTGCAACTGTCGTTTATTAGGGATTAAGGATCAAAGATAACAAAAATTGTGAAGCTGTAAAATCGCACTTAAACCTTTCCTTGTTTCGTATAAGAATGAATAACCTTTTTTTTTTGCTAAACTTTGATGATGAAAATGTTTTTCTAACTTGTGCTCTAAAGATACAAGTTAAGCACACAAAAAGTATACGAAAAGTACACAGGAACCCGCATAAAAGTACACTTGCATGTACTTTTATGTGGATCTCTATATACTTTTACGTGAGTCTTAACCTATTTTTAGTGTGCTTAACTTGTGCCCTAGGACACAAGTTAAAAAACTCATGAGAAAAAAAAGCATTTACTTTATCCGCGTACAGCATGTCATGAAATTTTTTCCTTCCACCATTCACCGAATAATCTTTTTAATTAACCATGAACCTATGAAGTCAAACATACTTATCATGTTTTTCTTTTTATAGCTGTTTGTTATTGGATAAAACAAGCTATGTATTAAGGATTTAACACGGTTTTTCTTTCATTAAAGTCTTGTAGGAGCTAGGTAATTATGTATGTCTCTTGATGACTTGATCACCCTAACTAACTAATCAAATTTCAATTATTGGATAAGACATATATCCCAATTTTAATATCTGGAAGAAAAAAGCTACCAAAAAAGCCGAGGCTAACAAATTGGACCTTTTGTGCATGATTTATATTTACTTTCGATCGACTACAAAAGTCAAGCTTATACTTTCACTTATTTTATCCTAATTCACCAAATCAAACGAGTCACTTATTTTCTCCTAATTCACCAAATCAAACTTCGTTTGTTAAATAATACTAATCAAACTATACTCCACAAGAGTTTATATATGTAGTTGTTTCTCTTTGTAGTTTTAAACAAAGTTTAGGAGTAATGTTGTGGATTTTAGCATGTTTTCGAAAAATCATTTGATGAAACGAATTCTTAGTTAGAAACTTGATAAATTAATCAAAGGCAAACTAATCCGTCTTGGTGCAACTCTTATTAGTCCTTGTGAATTAGTTATATCATGGTTCTCACTCAAACTAACAAGAACCGACTCCGGCCTACTTCTCCTTTAGAATATGATCGTTGTTTGTCCTTCTTTCACTAATGACCATCGCCACTCGAGGTGTTAGGAGTAATCATATATCTGGTATTTCGGTTATAGGACGGAGAAAGGATTATGTGTTGTGATGTTGGTGTCTCTATATTAGTTTTTCAGTTTTGTGTCTTTGTTGTATTGTTTCCGTTGAGGTGTATTTTTTGAGGACAGTTAGCTTACAACTAGGTTAATCGTTTCAATTTTCATGTTTCACGATTTATTATTATTACTATTATTATTATTATTATTATCTCTTTTTGTTGGTCTTAATAAAATTCTGCCGTTCATAAAAAATACCACGGCCACTATCAAAGATCTCGATGAGCTGGTCAATTAATCCGTTCCACTATACGAATCGATATACAACCTAGAGATGGGTTCAAACTACTTACATTGAGATAAGGCCATCTAAGTGCAAGATATCGAATCTGATCCCAAAGTTATGGTGGAATGTGGATCATGGTTGTTGATATGTATATATTTTCATCATGAACATTAATTCTAAAATTATTGTAACGAGTACTAACAGCAAACGTGTGACTTTTATAATTTCGTGTGGGACCATATCTTTGACAAAAATATGGATACCAGCCTCCCCAAATATTGAACAAAAAACCGACACGAATAGAAAGTTGTACAAAGTGGTGACCATGCGTGGTTTTCCACTAATTATATCTTTTGTGGAACTATTCAAACCCTTTCACTTTTAACTAAATTAAGCAACACCTTTTTAAGTTATTATATAATTTAACTTTTACTATTCAACAACGTTGAATTGCCATGCAATTTGGTCATAGGATTAGGTAACCTGCCCCTCTCTTTCCATGCATCTATTCACTCTATATAAACTCATGCAATGCATTCATTTTTTCACAAAACATTTCACTCACTTTGCTAGCCATATCAAACACTTAGCATTCAAAATGGGGTTTCTTTTGAAATTTGCCTTTGTTATGTTTCTAATGGGAGTCGCTTCGGCTCAACTTTCAACCAACTTTTACTCGAAATCTTGCCCGAACCTTTTTCCAGCTGTGAAATCTGCTGTCCAATCGGCTATTTCAAGAGAAAGGCGAATGGGCGCTTCTCTCCTTCGTTTACACTTCCATGATTGCTTTGTCAATGTAAATACTCTCATTTGATTAGTCTTAAAAACTTTTGAATCTCATTGAATCATGTATATCAACCTATTTTGATATGTTGGTCAAGTTTACTTACGGACTTGGCAGTTTATAACATGTTAAAATAATTAGAAATACGTCAATAAACATTACCTAGTTTTCTAGAACACCATGCACGGTGTCATGGTAAAAAATAATATAATTTACATACAATGGACCAAGTGAAGCAAATATAGAGGGCCATAATCATGTACTAGCAATCAGCCTTTTCATGAAGTTGTCTAATAAAAGTCCATTTTCAACTTTATGTTATCTTTTAAATTTTAATCTCTATGTTAACTTTGCATTTTAGGGATGCGACGGTTCGGTCCTGTTAGACGATACATCCTCTTTTACTGGTGAGAAGAATGCAGCTCCTAACTTCCAATCCGCTAGAGGGTTCGACGTCGTGGACAATATCAAGTCCGCTGTTGAAAAAGCATGCCCTGGTGTTGTTTCGTGTGCTGATATACTAGCTATAAGTGCCAGAGACTCGGTTCAAATTGTAAGTGTCCGCTTTGGCCTTCTCCCACCCATGTTCAATTCCACTCCTATGCTTTTTAGATTATGTTGTGTGTGTGTGCGCGTTAAACTTTTAGAATAATTCTGCAATAAACTAGTACTAATTATGTGTTTGGATTTAAATTTATTAAGCTTGGAGGACCTACATGGAATGTGAAACTGGGAAGACGTGACTCAAGGACGGCGAGCCAAGCTGCAGCCAACAGCAGCATTCCTCCACCCACATCGAGCTTAAGCGCACTCATCTCTTCCTTTAACAGAGTTGGTCTTTCGGCTAAGGACATGGTTGCCCTCTCAGGTCAATATCCTTATCCCTCTCATTTGACATAGGAAATAAGGACAATTACTAAAAAATGTCAATTTCAAGTTACTGTACAATGTATTTATAACTCGTTTTGAAAGAAAACATATATTAAAGTGTTACCTTGGTATAACTAAAAACAGGATCCCACACTATCGGGCAAGCAAGGTGCACAAATTTCCGAGCTAGAATTTACAACGAAACCAACAACTTAGATGCTTCGTTCGGCGCATCACGACGTAGCAACTGCCCACGAGCCTCAGGTTCAGGGGACAACAATTTGGCACCACTAGATGTCCAAACTCCAAACGCATTCAACAATGACTATTACAAGAACTTGATAGCTAGAAAGGGGCTGCTCCACTCGGACCAACAACTCTTTAACGGTGGCTCGGCTGATTCGACAGTTAGACAATACAGCAGCAACCCAAGTCAATTTAGCTCAGATTTTGCTGCAGCAATGATCAAAATGGGTGATTTCAGGCCTCTAACTGGGTCAAGTGGAGAGATCAGGAGGAACTGCAGAAGGCCCAACTAAGACATGACGCTCAATGAGAGCTTTAATAATGTTTGGTGTTTTATTTATGGTTAATTTTCGATATTTGAAAAATGAGTGTGGATTATATGTATTGCAATCATCTATTTTTTGCTTACTTCTAAACATATATAGTAGATGATATTGGTTCATGATATCATAAACTCATAAAAATGTGTAATTTAATGATTTGTTTGATAGTGTTTACTATACGTAATTGTTGCTCCTTGCTGTTCCATCAATGGGCTCACTTATTGTTTTGGTGAGTCACTTCTAGTGCCCATCATTTTCCTTTGTAGAATGCAAATAATATAACAAACACGACTCAGATCCCTCATTCTGCTTTAAATTTGAAAGATATGTGAAGGAAAATAATGCGCAATCTAGCTCAAGGAACACGAGTATCAACTTGCACATATTGCCTGATCCCGTAATGACGAGAAAGTATAGAGGGAAAGGCACTTGCAATTGCACATAACTAGCTTGACCAAATGTTGATGTTGAGTATTGACCATTTTGGTCTTCGAGAATACTTTCAAAAAAGATTGTAGACATGTAAATCGAATGGCTCTTAGAAGAATGAAGTCACGTTTTAAGCATGGTTCTTATTCACCACGGTGATCGAGCATCTGTAATTTCTTAATTACCCTTTCTTTTTCAATCTGGTGTGAGCCTTCAGATACATAATTTTCTCAACACAAAATTGTATGGTTTAGTTATCATTATATAAGGGCTCTGCAGGGGCATATACAATGGATGCCCAATCATATATATCTAGTTTTATGTAAATTGAAGATTGTTGCTACAACTTGAACCAAACAAGATGTACTTATTTGTAATGTGTTCTTTGCTACTATACCTATCATGACCTGAAACATTCGGCTAACCCAACGCCCACCCGTTACCAAGCTTGATTGATAAACATATATAGTTGGAACAATTCAACCATGCATCATCTCAATATTCCCATCATGCATTAAAATAGGAAACTAGCTAGTACTTCGGTAACCCATGCGAGTCTAGTTATTGTTTAGTCTTCTCACATTTACCTAATTTCTTGTTGCTTAAATTCCCATGTTTCTTTATTACTGTAGTCATGTAGTATAGGATATCAGTACGTGTTTGGTTTTCTATTTATATGTACTTCGCAGTTGGAAACAAAACGAAGAAGAAAATCGGTAAAACTAAGGCTGGCTCCAATAGTTCGATCGAGGCAATGCTCGATCGATTCATGAATCGATCGTCCTTGATGTGGGGGATCGATCGGCACTAAAGTTTCACACAACTTGGTCACGATCACGATCGAGTATGTAACGTTTTAATGTCAAAAAATTATCGTTATATGCAACGGTTTAAAAAAAAATAACCTTTATAAATACACAATACAAACACACTTCAATCCACAAATCTATTTCACACAATTCAAACTCAAAATACTTCTCAACACAAGATTTAATATGGATTGCCGTCTCCCCCATTCCATTGAAGATATGCAAGCATAAGTTCAAAATCAATGCAATAACGACGATGAGGCTCGAAAAAACGCTATTATAAGCGTCATCGAATTGTTTGACCAGGCGAGGGCGGAGAAGCAACAGATGAGAGAAAACTATAAGAGTTACAACGACATTACGCCTGAACGAAAAGCTGTGATCGACAAATTTTTGAAAGATCAAGCCCGCAAAGACGGCGAGATTGCTGACAAGTTGTGGCGGTGTGTTTAAAAAGTATCGGACAACGTCAGCACCAAAATCAATTGGAGCTACCGGGAGAACGAAAAAGATGGTGTAGGTGCATCAACTTCGACTACCAATTGTTTTGGGGAACCTCTGCTAGATGAGGAAGATTTGGCTCGCATCGAGGAATTTGCCGGTTATCGTACTCCCTCGTATGACTCTGCATGCAGGGAGCATTCAGATTAGATTTATAATTTATATATTTCGTATCGTTTTTATATTTAATATATTATTGTTTTTATTTAGTATTGTAACATTTTAATTATTAACGAAATTTTATTTTGTGTTAGAAAAAAAAAAAAAAAAAAAAAAAAAAAAAAAAAAAAAAAAAAACCTTGGTCGCCCTTACTGGGGCACCTAATCGACTGAAAGTCGCTGGAGAGAAAAAGCTGACGTAGCAGTGAAAAGTAAGGAGATTGAATCTCCTTATTGGGAGCAGCCTAAGTCTAGTAGTTTTTATAATGTAATTCTTGAGAGATTAATCATCTCAAATCGGTCCTTTATTGTTTGCTCGGTTGCTTGTTTCTTATGACTTAATCCTGCTCAACTTTAACTAAATTACTTTTATGTAAATCGAATAACCTCTGATTCTCTTTTATTTGGTACCATGATACCATCTAATAAACCCTGTTCTCATGAGTTAGCAACTATAAGAGAATTGATTTGCACATTTTGTAAATTGATTGGGACACTCTATTTCTGCATTAAATACTTGTACAACATTAAATATTTTCCTTCAACTGTTTGTAGCTTGATTGTGCAAATAAATTTTAAAAATGTACAAATCATTAGCCCAACTAAAACACTCTTTTGATTGGATGGAAATTTATTAGATGACCACCTCTTAATTGTGTGAAAAGTAAATACGTGGAAGCTTCTTTAGCTCAAGAAAAAGTCAGCATTTACGTCTTTACTAACTACAAATTGACAACTTGGGGGCGTTTGGTTGGGGTAATTTGAAATTCCGGAATTTTAAATTCTAGAAAATTTAAATTCTTAAGAATTTAAAATTTCTTAAAATAACCTTCAGTGTTTAATTTATAAATATATTTTTATTTTTAATATAAATTTCATATTCAGTTACAAGTTTATAAAAAAATTATAAAAAAAGTTTATAAAAATTTATAAAAAAGTTTATAAAAATTTTATAAAAAGTTTATAAAAATTTATGAAAAAGTTTATAAAAATTTATTAAAAAGTTTATAAAAATTTATGGAAATTTATAAAAATTATAAAAAAAAGTTTATAAAAATTTATAAAAGTTTATAAAAAGTTTATAAAAAGTTTATAAAATTTATAAGAATTTATAAAAAAAATTATAAAAGTTTATAAAAATTTATAAGAAATTTATAAAAATTTATAAAAAAAGTTTATAAAAAATTTAAAAAAAAGTTTATAAAAATCTATAAAAAAAAGTTTATAAAAAATTTATAAAAAATTATAAAAAATTCATAAATATTCTATTTAAAAGTTTATAAAAACAATAAGAAAAAAGTTCATAAATTTTTTCAAGGAAATTCTCACTTTTGGCAAGATGTCTAATTCTCTCCATTTGGCAAATCAAGAATTGTAATTACAAATGCCCCATTTGAGTTTCAACAGGACATTTGAAGGGAATTTAAATGCAAATGCCTCCAATATCCTTCAAATTGCCCCAACCAAACACCCCCTTAAAGTTGATATCTTAAAATATTTGGTTAATTTCTTCAAAACAGTTAACTTTTCAGCACATTAATGTTTTACTAGTAATAACCGATTGTTATTATATACGGAGTATTTTTCACCCCTAGTTATAACACATTATATTAGAATCACACAACTAAAAGTTAACCCCACTAGAATCATACAGTTAAAAGCTTACTTGATTTCCTGCGAGTCATCATGATTTAGATAGTAAATGCCATATACATGCAATGAAAAACCATAGCCATGCGACGAAAGAAGAGAAGAAACTTAATGAAAGTATGAGCATCCACAATTGATCAAGTTGTTAAAAGCTTTTAACTATTTCAACAAATCATTTCAGTGTGTTTTTTGCATTGCATCAAAAGCTTTTGAAAAAGCTTTTCATGAAAGACTTGAGGAAGTCTTTCCTCCAAGCTTTAGTGATTAAATACATTATGCATTAAATGCATTATAGATGCTATAAGTTATATAATCATGGCCACATACTTTCATGTTCATCGTGCCACGGTGGATGACATTGAGTATAAGTATGTACCCTCTTTTTTCGAAGAGTTATGGTACACAAAAGTTACTAAAGTTTACAAAAAATTTGTCCTAAGATAATATAGTTTCATTTTGTTCATCTAGGTTACTGAACTTTGAAACTTTGTTCACTCAGGTAACTGAACTTATAAAAGTGAATGTTAAGGTTATTGAACTTTGAATTTTATTCACTCAGGTTATTGAACTTATCAGAAAATATACATCCAAGTTACTCGGACTAACACTGAATTTTTTAAGTGTATGCTTACCGAAAGTTTAGTAACCTAACTGAACAAAATGAAACTATATTACCTTAGGACAAATTTTTTGTAAACTTTAGTAACTTTTCTGTACTATAACCCTTTGTCGAAAACTAACTATTGGACTTAAAAACTGACCTTAGTTGGCTAGAACATACGTATGACGACATTAAAGGAAAAAATCTACTAGGGTTGGACTTAAAAACTGACCATTTTGAGCTTAGTTGGCTAGAACAGCTACGTAGGCTGACGTTAACATTAATAGAAAATATATATAACGATATAATTTGGTAGACCCGATATTAAATCTAACAAGACTATCCGATATCACTATCAGTTTCACCCCTTTTGACTTTTAACTAATCTAAGATTTTCAACATAGCAAAACAGTTTTTTTTATGCAAGTTGTAAGAGCATGTTCAATAATAACGGGCTAACGCCGTTTTGGGTCGAAATAACGCCGTTAGTGGCGTTAAACCTTCGGAGGCACGGCGTTATTGCAGCGTTAGTTCCTGCACGTTAGTCTCATAAAGCCTTTTTTCATTTATGCCCCTAAATGAGGGGTTGTTTTTGTAAATTGTTGGGAATATTATTGATGTTATTGGGATGTTATTGCTGTGGGTGTTTTTTGAGGATGTTAAGGTGAAATGTTAAAGCTGATGTGACGCTGACGTGGACGGTGTTATTAATGTTATTGTGTTATTGTTGTGCATGCTCTAACAAAAATTGTCTCATGTTCTTTTTCTTTCTTTTTTCTTTTTGTTTGTATTAATCTTTGCAACAACCTATAATATATAAGAGGTCCTGAAGTGTCTCAAAAATACTTTTTAGCATTTGCAGATAATCATCAAATTCTTATAAACCCCATTCTCAGGTCTTGACCATTAAAACCTTTTTAATTGGATGGGAAGTATTATGTTGACATCATCTCGTGTGAAAAAAAGGATCCCAGTCTCTACATTTGCATGACTTTTGGGACCTAATAAACTAAACAAGTCAAAACCTATTTAGCTAAAAAATATAGTCAGTAGTAAGTAGTAACCACTTTGCTGTTAATTAACTACTAGCAGGGAACCCGCGCGATGCGGCGGCGGGTACCCTGTGACTATTTTTTCTGATAATATGATGTTATGGGGGCCATATTTTTTTTAACAATTAATTTTCAAATAACAATTAACGCAACACTCAAACAATAAAATCTATTTTTCTTTTTCTAATTCGTCCCTTTCTTACCTTTGATAACCTAACACTAAAACCTCTTTATGTAATTGTTATCTTGTTATGCGAAGAACAAAAACAACTATTGGCTTTTGACATTCATAATGAATCTTGATAAGGATTTATCCTGATCTCTTCATTTAAATATAACCCGAAAAGTTAGTCATTCTCTCATTTCAAAGCTCAAATCTAACTATAATCAATAATATACCGAAAATTAACATTAACTAACGAAAATAGGCCAGGCCCATTAGCAATTCAGTCCATCACTACTAAACCTAACATGTAGGGTAATAAGAAACTCAATGCCCTATTTTTTCACATTACAACAAACCCTAAATCAATAACATTCATCCGCCTCTCTCTATGCAAACGCAACCACCCAAACAAATTACTCTCAAAACAAAAGATCTCTTCTTCATCCTAAATTACACTCGAATCTCAAACACATATGACACTCTTATTTTCTGTTAACATACCGGACAAAAAAAAAAAGAAAAAAAGAAAATTCTAACATTTTTGCTCGATTCTTCCAACCTACAACTGACTTTTGTATCATGCTTCAAGATCTCTTAATTGGGTCTTGGGTAAGGTTTGTTGTTTTGCTTTGTGTTTAAACCGAAAAAAGGAAAAAATGAAACAAGTTTATTTTTAGATTTTGATTGTTTTCTTTTCATCTTCGTTTCTTTTTTTTTGACCAAGGAAGACGAACAAAGGGTCTAAGGTCGATTGCTCTTAATTGTTATCTTCTTTTCTTCGCACCTTTTTATGTTTTTTATTATTGTTTTGGTGGCCAATGAAGTGTCTTTGTGGTTGATTTATGAATGAAAACCTTTATTTAGTTTGAGTTTTTCTTAATATATTGTAAATCAGCAAGTGTGTCTTACTATTTGTTAAAGGATTTGATGTTGTAGTATTATATTACAATATATTTTTCTTTGAATTCGGATGTTATGGACCATTAAATCAAAGCTGCATCGTTTCGTTATTTGAGTTTGGGGTGTAGAAGAGTATTAAACTATCAATTATATGTGTAGAATTGCTTTATTCGTGCATTGATTAGTTGTAAATATATTTTGTTAGCTTGATTAGATTGTACATTGTGGTTAAATAATTGTATATTTTTGTGAAGGGGTGAATTAAATTGTGTATTAATTGTATGTGTTGACTAGTATTTTTTTTAGCTGTATTTGTGCTTCATATGCTTGTAAATGATGCTTCTTTACTTGTATTTGCTTAAAAATCTATTTTAGGAAATTTTAAAATAATTAATAGGAGGGAAGTTCATCCCTCTATTATAAGATAGTTAGATTAGTAATTGACAACCTTAATGTTGATATCATAAAATATATGGTTTCCTTAAAGCAGTTAACTTTTTAACAGAGTTAACGTTTAACATAGGAGTAAAAGAGTGCAAACACTACTTATAGTAAAGCTAAAACATGATCATATGTACACTACAAAATTAATGACATTTGCTCACCAAATGAAGTGTGAGCAAAAAATACAAAATAGTCACTAAAAGCCATTTTTTCAACTCTCACTAAAAAGAAAAAGAGTAAGTAACAAAATGATCACTAAAAGTGTTTTGTTACTAAAATTTTAGTGAGCAAAAGTTCAAAAGATTTAGTGACTAAACCTTTTAGTCACTAAAGGGTACACCATTTTTTGTATAATATCACTAACCATTTTAGCTGATTTCAGCCAGCAAAGAATCTGGCAGAAATACAAACTGCAATCTCATGTACAAATACATGCTGCATTTCTCGAAAAAAATATTGTAGCACAAATACAAACTGCATTTCTCAAAATAAGTTCAAACACATCAATCTCTAAAACAATCTCAATATCTAAAACAATCTCAATTTCAAATGTACGAAATGATAACCATGACTAATTATTCACAGGTGGCTCACTGCTCCCATGCTCCATTCTTCAGCATATGGATTTCAGATAAATCAAGACAAAAAAGAAAATCAGTACTTTTAATCAATGAATCTGACCTCAAAGAAATTGGTTACCGGACAAAAATCATACCATGTTTTCTGTTATTCACATTGAACACAAGATTTCAAAGAATGACTAGACTAGCATGCCACAAACAGAGCAGTAATAGAACCACCATTCAACAATGTTACACTCCAATATTCAGCTTTGTTCAGTCTCATTGCTTGGCTTTGTGACCACGGCAAGATCAAGAAACCATCATATACCAGAATCATGACATATATTTTAACAACGGCAAATTTTACTATACCAAGATCAGGATTATACCAAGCAGATCATACAAAAAAAGGTGACCAAGTGACCCATTTTAAACAAACTCAACCTAACCTAACCTAACCCATTCAAACTAAACATATTACACTAACTATTAAAATTTTACACATACTACCATCCAAGTAAGTCGCAAAACAACAGCCTAGGATGTAGAAAAGACTATAAATCTGTATACACATCAGAACTGGTTTTAACTACTTTTTGGTTTTCTTTTTAAGTTTAGTTTACTTATAGTTCAATTAGTTGTCTTGTATCTTTCATTTGATATGAGTAATACCTGACGATAGTGAGATGACGGTTTGACATTGGAAGTCATTCCACTTTTTAACCCCACTCGCTGTTTTACCAACCTCTGCAGCTGTTTATAAAATGAAATATTAAATTAAATATTATTAGTATGGCTAAAATGTGAGGATGCGGTAGTCCCCTATTTGTATCAGGTAAGAGTTGAGAAAGTGCCCAACATGCACCAACTTTGACTGGTTCAGGCCTACAAACAGAAACTAAAAATTAAACAGTCATCATCTACATAAGAATTAAAGGACATTGGGTTACAAAGAAATAAGATCTTACACATCCATGCCAATTGCCTGGATAGCAGCATATAAGAGATGATCGATAACACCATGCTGGACCTGTAAAAAAGAAAAGCATAAATGTGAATCTTTTTCTTAAGAATATTGAAACATGATAAATGAATAATCTAGATAGTTACCACATATGAAAATTTAGCAATTGATGAAAACATGCGTGCATAGAGAAACGGAAATTCATGTACACCTGCACAATAAATAATGATTAGTTAAGATGTTAACGATATGAAAGCAATGGCAATGTTTTTAACCAGAACTTCAGTAAAATTTTGCTCCAAGAGGTTCCCAAATTGACTCCAGAGGGTCCAGAACCCTAAAAATCAACATACATAAGATATTGGGCTTTAGATATATAAAAATTGAAAGTATCAAGCTAATATCATTCACAATCAATCTATATACTGTTATGCATGTAGTAAAAAGTAGTCCTAACCTCAATTTCAAGAAATTGTTCTGACACAGAAGATAAAGCAAAAAGAGTAGCCTCCCTCATCTGGCATATCAAAGTTAAGAAAACATTTAAATGGCATAAATTAGAATACATTATTGTATACAAATTACTCAGGCATACGGCATACCCTCCACCAGTCAGCAGAGCCTTTAGCCTTCTGTGTTGGGACTCATCAAATCTTTGTTTAGAAACATCTAACATAGCATAAATTCCATCAATACCACAAGAAATTACAATTTCCTCCAACAATAGGGAACTTGTGGAATAATAGCCCACATCAAAACTTGAGCTCACTAGCGACCAGTGCCAGAACTGTTACTAATTAAGAAAAGGGGTATCAAAGGGGTGAGTCAGATACGAGAAACAAGGCACGTGTAAGTGTTCTCACCTTCATCAGCAACATATTGATTAGCATCCAGTGACCAAGCATGGACCTGGATGAAGACAACTGAATATGTAAGAGAATGCAAGAACAATCAAGGCTCTATACACAATGTCCATAATATTATAAACCTAATAATTTGGAGAGCTGCATGTGGAGTATAATATATAAAGTATTAGGAGTAATCAGAATAGCAGGCCAATGCAAGATAAATACAATACTAGAATATAAGACACAAAAGTTACACGTTGTTCCGTTGTTTGAATAAAAGCAATTGGATAGTAGACCAGGTCTTGAATACTATTTCTAAAAGCCTATAGAATGAAATTTGGTAGGTGAGTAAACATCTAACAAGGAGGTACTAAAATCTCACAAAACAAGAAGGTGAGTGTCGGTAAATAGTGCAATTATCCAAATAAGAGGTAAATAAATGGATACCAAACAGTAAAGGCTAATTTTTGTAGCTTTAAAAGTATGACAGCTAAACATTCAAACTAGAAATTATCACAGTTAAAATCAAGGGATCATCTCCTAAATGGTCTTCAAGAAACATTGATGCATATATCTTGTGAATAAAACGGCTAGTTAAAAAACAACTATAATGATCACAGAATGGATTTCAAAGATCTTCAACTAACAAATCCTAATTACCAAAAGAAGAAAGAACCCATGTATCAAGGGCTCAACTAAAAGAAGAAAACTTATTGAAGTTTGATATATACATGTACAAGTGTGGACTATATTGGCTGCAATAAGCATATCATGCAAGTAAAACTGACCAAACACGTGTACTCGCATCAGAATGAAAGATCTTCGAGGTCACAACTCACCTACTCATCCAAGATATGCAATACACGGTGATAATTTTATGAGCGAAAATTTCTAAAAAAGGAATGATATCCAAAATATTTAAAATCATATATTAGATTGAAGATGACAATAGTGTCATTTACTTGAATATCATTACAACAATAACCAAATGTCAAATATTATTCGCAATTTTCATATAAAGAATTACACGTGACAATATATATTATGTACCTTCAAGAGAAGAACAAGCAAATATGTTGGCAGGTAAGCTAAAACGGAAAAAAGAAAAATCAACTATTTTACCATAAGATTAAATAACGAAATTTTAATGGAAACCCCTTGAACCTCTTGATTGATAGAGCTCCAACTTGCCTTTAGAGTCCCGTAAAAGAGTCTCCAACTTTCTGGACATTCCTTAGTAGTTATCAATATACTAACGTTAGTCCTGAATCTACACTTCATACAAACGATTCAAAAATGATTCAAGAACTTCCGGAAAATAGTTTTTTATGTCTTAATAGCAAATAGCAAAATTGATCAACCAGAAGGTCTAGAAGTATGCACACGAAAGACAAACTCACCCATTAACTGACTTTCTACCAGATTTGGGAATATAAAATGTAAGTGACTGGGACGGTCCAATATAAATATGCAAAAGGTAGCTATATTTAGACAAAAAAAATACCTCCATCCTGATGCTCCAATCATCTGGATCTTCAGCTTGTACAGGACTCTAAAGGATAAAGAAGATTTTAGCCATCCAAACTTTCATCAAATAAACGCACAAAATTAAAAACACAAATAGTGATATACTAATTGAGGGCAAATATATCTACGCAACATCCAAACACCTCCTGTAACCAACGCTTAATCTGTTTTGCTACATTAGCTCATTATCAATCCACAACGCATAAAATCCTAAAATTACACATCAACCTAATCAAATATCATAACCAAAATCCATTTCGATTCGTCGATTTTTCATTTTTTGACAAATCAGCAATCGAGTTTAGTCCAGTAAATAAAACCTAAAATCTATGCTCAAATTCTCGTTAATATGTTTCACGACATTTACGTTAAGCATCAACCTGAATTCACACCATTATCATTTGCACACAAATTAACATCTAATCTCTTACTAATTCAACTATAAAAATTCCATAATTCATCCATTATACACAAAATGAAGTCCTAAAACCTAATAAGTACATATCACATATTTACAAACACATAATCAGCTACATATAAACACATATTAATAAACACATAATCAACTGTAACAACATATCGATAATATGATAAATTTTTTAACTAACACAAAAACTCGAAAGAATATGTATTATACCTAACTTGATATATAACGACGGTGCCGGTGTTAGGGTATTGATCGACGACCAGAGGTGGTGACGACGGTGCCGGAGGTGGTTGTCAATAACGACGGCGGAGTTAGGGTTTATACATTTGGGAGTTAAAGTTTATACGGATGAGTTTGGGAGTGTGAGATTTGGGTGAAATCGGGTGAGATTTGTGTTTGGGAGTGTGTGAGGTTTGGGTGATAAAACAGTGTCACAAATTTTATTTACTCCGTATCTTTTTGTTTTAATTTTTATATCTTATTTTTTTGATTTAGTTACTTTTATAGGTTTTAGTAGGCAAAAGTTTTAGTGAGCAAATGTCATAAATTTTGTAGTGACCATTTAAAAAGCAAACGATGAAACCAAGTGTTAATACAATTCTGGGCGCTCCCTTGCAAAGGTTAGTGTAGGCTAACTTCTCGGGGAATAGATCTTGTATTAAGTATATGTCTTGGTTTAAAGCTGCTAAGAAAGTAAACACCATTAGTCTCATCGCGGAACGGGGTTCCGCGGTCAACCTCCGGCGTGAGAGTAAGTAAGGGTTTTTAGAGAGATAAAGTTAGCTCTAGAGTGAGAGAGTAGGTGTGTGTTACCGTTTGGATAGTGGCAAAACCCCTATTTATATGGTTGACCTTCATGTCGTGTTCTCATGGTCACGGGTCATGAGAGTGACAGTTTGCGAGTGGGGAGTGACGTAAGTCAACTCAGAGTTTGTCCCGTTGCTATGACAGCGATGCTTTTGGGCGGGAGTTTGTCCCGCTTTCCCTTTTTGGGTACTGCAGGTTACAGTACTTTAATCCTGGGTGAGATTCCCTACCTTTTATGTGGGACGCGTTTGTGGCCCCTTCCGGACGTATCTCTTACCCGCGGATCGGTCTTTCCCACCGTGCGTATATGGATAACGTTTGATTAACCTCCGACGAGTTATGTGTTTGGTCCGCGCCTGACCTGTACGAGTGCCTGGGGGGTCATACGCGATCAAGTCCCCCCAGTCTAGTGTGCTTGTTCGTCAAGGACAAGCGTTCTAGACTAAGTTGTTTTGTCCATCCCCGGTTGGGTGTCCCGCGGGTAACCCTAGTCATTGTTGACTGTACTTCCTACTTATGCAGCGGATAAGTGCTACAGCTGTCTCTTGGTATTCGCGAACTGGTTTTTGACCGCGTGATGTCTGACTGACGTGACATTTTGGCTGCTTCAATCTCACCCGTTGGTCTGGGTGAATCTGGGCCGTTGGATGCGGATTGACGACGTGGCGCTTTTCCACTGTTCGATTAATCAGTTGTTTTTACTTTTAGGGTAGTATAAATACCCCTTATTTTCACCTGCTTTGTTACTGTTGCTCTCTCGTCTTCATGTGTAAAAAAGAAAAGAGTCATTCAAGCCCTTTTTTGTGCGTCTTTACTTACTCAGGTTAGGTTTTTTCTTCTCTACTGTAGTTCCATGGCTAAGAAACTCTTGTGTGATTTTACTTGTAAGTTATCCCAGAAAGATCTAAATGATTTTTGCTCTAAATACCTCATTCCCACAACTGTTCATCCTCTTCTTCCTGGACCTAATGATACCATAAGGAGCGCCCCTCAGGGCAAAATAGGCGTATATAGTTTTTTGAATTCTGCAACTTTATGATCCCTCTTTCCAAGTTCTTGTGTAGCGTTTTGGAGTATTTTCAAATTCATCTATCGCAGTATCCGTGTTGGCCCGCGGCTAGGATTAGTCATTTTGAGATCCTATGCCGCGTTCACGGTGGCATCCCCACCGTATATTTGTTTAGAAAATTTTATTATTCCGGTATGCAGGATGGGTGGATGACTCTAGAGAAGCGTAAGGGTCCTAAGTCTTTGGTTGTTCCTGTTTGCTATACCGCTCCCCTAGATTCTGTAAAGAATTAGAAGGAGTATTTCTTTTGGGTTGACGCGACTGTTTTCCCTTTGGCTATTTTGTGGAATGACAAAGTTTCCGTTGACCGTGATCCACCTACGTCGGATGAGGATATTGATCTGGATTTATTACACCTCCTTGATACACAGCGTGCTCCCTTCAAGAAGTTTTCGGAGCCTTTTCTGTGTGTAGTTGGCCTTAGCCGCGCTTGGGATGACGCGACGGCGCGCCCTACTTTCATGGCTTCGGATACTGAGGGTGGGTTTTCCTTCTAGGGTTTGTCGTGTCTTATTCTTGCGTTTGCTTATTTTATTTTTAACGGTTGTCCTTTTTGCTTTTATCAATCAGCCAGATCCATTTGCTGTGACTTCTGGAGAAAGGACCCTGCAGGAGGGTGAAAAGACCCTGCAGGACGAGACTGCCGGGTGTGTCATAGAGCCCTCGGAGAACTTGGTTACTTTGGTCCAAGAGACCGTCGTGGATACGGTGGAGGCGGCCAAGGCCAGCAAAGTTACCGGGAAGAAGAGAGTCCGGATTGATGCCCCCCCAAGCAGCTGGAGAAGAAAAGAATTGCTCCCGTGTCGGAGCAGGGTTCCGGGTCTACTGCTGGTAAGGCTCCTACCTTATTTGTGTCGCTTCCCTTTATTTTTTGAATAGAGAAACGACCTAAGTGTTTTTGGCTATGCAGGGGATGCTGCCGCGGGCCTATTCCTATTGGGGAGCTCCGCGATGAGTCCGACCGCCTCAAAGAATCGGATACTACTGTTGCTTCTTCTGAGGCTACCCCACTTTTGCAGGGAGATCTAGATGCCACCTCAAAAACATCCACCAGTGCTTACCAAGAGAATTTGGATACCGACATGTCTGGTCCTTCTCAGCCGCCACCTCTGCAGCAGGAAAATGTTTTTGGAGCTGAGTCTCCACCGCAGGATCAATCTGTTCATTGTCTTGCGGCATCCGACGAGGATTTTTAGGAGTCCCTGTCCGTGGATACCGCGGAGGCTAAAAACGTTTATGTTCCCAAGTGGCTACCTACCAATGAGTTCCGTATGAACGATCCCTAGGTTTGTCAGAGTGTGTTGGACAACCTTGCAACTCCTGGTTATTTATCCATGCTGCTCAATATGCCACACACGGATTTTCTTGAGCAGTACAACATGATGACCGTGCAACAGACATGTATGTCTTCTGAGGTGCGCCTACGGCTGGAATTTGAGCTAAACCAGACTAACAAATTGAATAAGAAGCTCGAGAGAAGGGAAAAGAAGATTGAGGCTTTGAAGGGGAAGGTTCAGGAGTTGGAGAGTGAGGCCGCGGAGGCGAAGGGCCTTCGTGAGCGCGTGGGTGCTCTGGAGTCTGGGACCCAGGAGGTGAAGAGACTCCGTGAGCGTGTGGCTCAACTGGAAGCCATGATTGCACCCAAGGACGCACAGCTCGCGACTTTGACCGTTGAGAATGCTGAATTAAAGGGTCAAGTTGCCGAACTTTCCGCATTTTGTGATGATCTGAAGGAGCAGGTAAAGGGGGTGGGTTTGCTTGAGGAAAAGCTGAAGGAGTGTGAGTAAGAGGTCCGGAGTACCTATGATGCTCAAATTGCACAGTTGGATCACAGGTTGGCTGAGTTGAACCGGGATTTTGATGAGGAGCTATTCCCCAAAGACTCTTCTCGCGGTTGAAGGAAAAAGATGGGTAGTAGGGCATGGTTTCCGCAGAGCTTGGATGGCGTTCAAGCAATCTGATGAGCTGCAGACTCGGCTGGGGGATTGCATCAGCAAGGCTATTGCTGAGGGGCTGAGGCAGGGGTTAGAGGCTGGGATTGTTCATGGGGCCAAGTGTAACACCCCCAATTTCGTGATACGCAGCGGAATTCAAACTGGGTGTTACTCGACGGCACAACAGTCATAATAATAGAAAACGATCTCTAAAGGAGTCGTTTAAAAAGGATTTATCATTCAAATTATTGAAATATATCAGAGTTTACAAAATAGGTCCCAGTTGGTTCCATGGTTTACAAAATGCATCAATATAAAGTCTTTTGATGTCTTTTACTGAATGATAAAATAATTATAGCCTTCTTGATCTTGTCCTTGCCCTTCCGTGCCAGCTTCCAATATTATGGACCTGAAATACATGCTTAAAACTGTCAACACAAAGGTTGAGGAAATTCATAGAGTTTGTTTGATGATTGAACACATTATGTTTGTAGTGTGAGTTATAAATTCACACCAATGGTTTGAAAATAAAACAATTATTATTAGACTAAGCATCATGCAATCAAGGCGTTAAATTGCTCCAAAATTAATTTGTGAAACTGTTGGCACTTGCCCTAATAGGTAAAATTGCCGTTTTACCTAATGTACTTAAATATAGTGCGTTTGTTTGCCTACCCGGTCAACACAAACGGGATTCGTCAATCCCGATAGATCTATCAACAATATTCGCGCCCACCTTCACTCAGTGATTAATGATTCATGATTTAGGGACTTAAGTTTGGCAAATGCGGTAACTTAGTGCTAATAAAACAATCAGATAAGCATACAATTTGAAAGCAATGTGTTCGGTTTAAAATAAAGCATGTATCTCCCCCAAGGGTATGTAAAACAGTTAAGTAATAGAAAAATGGGGCTATGAACTCACCGTGAGTTAATGATATCAAATGTATAGTGAGGAAGATGGATATGCCGTGATAACCTCTACGAGCAACCTAGAATATGGTTTCGTGTCTTAGTTTATGGAATAATGATGTGAAAGCATAATCGTGCCTATATATAACTCCTTATATTGATCATGATGTACTACATGGTTGTTTGGGTATGTTGTTTATAGAACCGGTTTAAGTTGTGAAAACGTGTTTAGTTTATATATATCGTACTACCGTTCAGGCCATCACAATTCAGAGGTCATGTAGTAAACGTTCGAGGAGCTAGGACACTTTAATTTGTAAATCCAGCAACTCGTCGATTCGTTTACCCAAATGAAACCCCTCACATGAAGCTCCCTAGTATTGTAGCACTTAATAGATAAAACATATGTTTTGTTTATATATAAGTGTCATATGGTTTATAAACACAAGTTACAAGGTTGTTTGGTTATGATTAGGAAATCATAATGGTTATCACAAGTATCGTCATAATTTATGTCACAAGTGTTTAAAGAAAAGTTTACAAGTTTCTAAATTGTAAAGTTGGTTATTACAAGTATAGTTTCATGGTATATCGAGGGAGTAGATCCAAATTGTATTGTATACGTTTAGGTTTGTCAAGGCTAAGGCCTTTGGTTTACGGTCTCAGCTTAGGAAGCCTTGAGGCTTTAGCCATGGCCTTGCCGTGGCTTTGGTCTAGGCTACCATGGTCTTGAGACTTAGCCTTGGCCTTAGCCGCTGCGTGGTCTCGGCTTAAGACCATTAGGCCTCTTGGTTTTCCTTTAGTTGTGACAAAAGTATAGTTTTATAGGGCAGTTTCAGTTTTTGAAGGAAAGTGGCCTGTTTTAAGCCTTTTCAGGGCCCGAGCTTTTGTGATATTGAAGGAAAACGTCATTCCGGACAACTTTCGTGTTTTAACTTTTTTGATGAAATGGACCAGAAGGCCTTGAAAAAAAACTGGCATACCCCTAACAGGTAGTTTATGGCAGTTTCGGCGTTTTGGTTCCGCTAACTTCTTTTGGCCGTATCTTTTGACTTGTGTACTCATTTTCGGTGATTCAAATTGCTATATTTTGCTTTTAAAGTCCTCTTTAACAGCATGTAAGTTTCTAATATCATGTTTATACTATTTTGGTCGTATTTCATAATATATGTCACTAGTTTTCTTGTTTACATCCATTTAGCTAACATATGATTCCCTTTAATTGTTTTAGTGGTTTTTGTACATCATGATAACAATATAAAGAACATATATAACCTAAATAAAGTATGATAAACATGCTAATGATGTTGAGCAAGAGAGTGTGTTAGGGTTTCTTACAACTTTTGGCTTTCAATCAAGAAAGGAGTAACTAGTAAGGATAGGACTTTGATTGAACACTTAGGACCTTGGATTGAGCAATACTTCCACACCTTGGCACCCTTGTAATCTTGAAGGATTGGTGATGAAGTTCTAAGTGACTTGAGTATATCTAAACTCAAGAAGATCACTTAAACTTGCTAGAGATTTGATGTAGTAACTTGTTACTTGAAAGTTCTTAGCATAAACTTGGAGTTATGAATCAAATGATGGGAAGGTTGTTTGTGTTAAGTGGTGAACGACCAAGAGGTGAAAGGATGAGGTTTTTATGAAGTTTTAACTTGCTATTTATAGTAGGAAAGATTTGGTTAACCATATATTAGGTTAAATGTTAACCATGGTTAAGTTAGGACACATGTAAACATCAAAATGAAGCATGGTTAGGATCAAGCCACCACCAAGGTGACTCACCCCATATGGGTTGTCACAAAGTGGTGAGTAGGCTTAGATGATAATTCTTGGTCTTATCTTGATGTTAGAGTGTGATTTGGTTCTGTTAAATGCCAACCGTAAGTTGTTAGGCCATAAAATGTAAAATCGGGTATCGTAAAAATACGAAACTTGCAGGAATGATGAAAATCATCATTATACTTCATATAAAAATATAAAATGAGTGATAAGTCTCATTGGGTGCAAAAACGCTGCTTAAAGCTGGAAACACGGGTCAAAAACGCGTAAAATGCAATTTATCAAAAAAGAACGAGATTTCAGGGAAATAATCGTGAATTTATTTAAAGTAGAATAAAATTAGTCTATAAGTGATATGAGATGTCAAAATGTGATTTTCGTTATACGTGGGATAACTTAACAGTTATACGTGAAGTCTAAAAGTTACACGATTTAAGCAAAAATGTAGAACGTACAAGGTTAATTTCTTTATGGTCAAAGGACGAGGGAAATATGTTTGACTTTACCAAAAAATGTAAAAGTGTCAAAACATCTTAAAAAACACAGTGCAGAAATGGTTAAGTCTGAGTCTAAGTAGAATTGTTTAAAACGTAAGTTTAGTCTTGTACGGCTCAAGGTTTATTTGGTAACATTTAAATGAAATCTTAAAAATTCTCTAATTGATTATGAGTGATCTAAAAATTAATCCGATGTGAGGAAAATTGTCAGAGTTGATTTTCGTTATGCGCGGGATGTTTAAATGATGTTCCGATCAAAACAAAACTTTAAGACGATGTTTTCTTAATAACTTTTGCTAAGATTGTAACACCCCAACCCGACAAGGGTAAAGATATCACCATACGGTTTCATATCAGAACTTTAGATAATATACAATAGCGGAAGCCTTTACAAAATAATCAAAAGAAAACATAAATAACTTAACTTTCAAAAATAAATCTAGGATCTCTATGGTAAAGTCTTGCTCTCAGCTCTACTCTCAAACCCATATCAACTATCCCATAACTCATCTTGAATACCTAAAAACCTGCCGCATGAAAAGAAAATGCGGCTGAGCTTACAAAGCCCAGTGAACAGATATAACAAAACAAAAACTAAACAAAACAGATATACGAAATGAAACAATTGAAACGAATAACGAAGTCACAGCGGAATGAGGATAATGAATCATCGAGGATTCTGCGGAAACACAATTGCATAGAAATTCGAAAGAACAAATAGCAATCAAGAACAAACACATAGCATATTGATGACTCCAATGCAAACGCATCAAAATAACCAGACACTTAACATATCAAGAAAAAAAAATAGATTTCATATAAACCAAACGAAAAGTCTAAGGCTAACGGAAACACTTTCTAGAAAATAAACATGGCATTCAAACAAATTAATTAACCTTCATTTAACACATTTAATTCAATATTGCAATGAAATAAAGTCCAATCATGGCATTTCACATACGAGATAGAAAACATAGTAAACATACTATAACTAAATAGACAAAGACATGACATAGTCATTAGCAATTATCAAACATGATATCATAAGCTAAACCAATTCTCATATCGAATCTTAACATTAACAGAGTTTTAACACAGCAGATCAATCATAAGCGTACAGATAACTAATATATAGGCAAGGTTTACCAGATTAACGGAACAATTGTACTTATCAACTTTCGTGATACTTACGTTCACATTAGCACATTCATCTCACAGATAAACGAATTCACATAACAATAAACTAACATAACATCGATGACAAAGATGCAAATCATATTTAAACATATTAATCATATCCTAGCATAGTAGACGGCAAATACATAAACATACAAAAGCATAATAACATATGGTAACATATAATAAGCCTAGCTTATAAACACTTGAACATACCGAATCATAATCGAATACTTAACACGTAAATAACCGATAAAGATTTAGTTAACTACCACG
Organism: Chrysanthemum makinoi; assembly: GCA_910596185.1. Classification (NCBI taxonomy): domain Eukaryota; kingdom Viridiplantae; phylum Streptophyta; class Magnoliopsida; order Asterales; family Asteraceae; genus Chrysanthemum; species Chrysanthemum makinoi. The sequence goes on from OU343225.1 coordinate 122,030,324, forward strand.
AGCCCAAACATATCATATCGAAATATCTTTCTTCTTCAGAAGGTAACCTCGTAGAAAATAATTGAGTAGCTAGTCTCTGCGAATTTTGTGAAGACGCCAGATTGCAATACCTACATCATTCACCGTAAACATATCGATAACAGATCGATCTAGGATGCATCCATACTTCCAAATGCAGATAGTGGCCATACTCCATAATTCAAGCTCATAAACATATAATAGAAAGGGACGTGGCGTAACATCACTCTATGCCTCTAGAGTCATGTCAGAGGTGCATCACTGACACGGACATGGAACCCCCATGACTAGTGAAATATTTGGCTCGGGTGTCAAACTAACTTAGGTCAAACAGATTGTCATAAATGACACAAATCATAATCAAACCCAAAGTTCAACAGATGACATCTCAGATAATTCATATCATAAAATTCATATTCAGATATTCAAAAGTCAGAGGCTATATCATAATCACATATCATACTTCATAATCAGAAATCCAACATTTAATGTTCACAATTCAGAAGTTCATAACCAAATATAGCAGGGTTCAACAAATGTGCATATCAAAGTCTTCCTAACATAGGTTCAAATCAGATATTGCATAGTTCAATATAACAGAAGTTCATATAAGCGACATATCAAACAGTCAGAAAAGGGTTCATAGCAATGGCATCGGAAACCCTAATAAGTAAAATAGGAAAGCTAACGAAAAGAACGTCATAAGGAACCTTTACTGAAAAGGTCAGAATATCTGTACCTTAAAGCAAATGAGGAAAAGCAAACGAATGTAGGAACACGAAGATACAACGTCGCGTCTTCTTCAACGAATCTACACGGATTATGATTTGTTTAACACTTATTAGCATCATTAAAGTTATAACGGATTTATCGCATTACATTCTTAGAGTTGTAAGTATATTCTTATTCTTAGTGACGGACGGAATTCCAAAATTTTAGAGTAATAATCATTAATTAGCCAAACTTCTGTGTTACAAATGATAAATGGTAAACTTAAGGGTTTAATATGACAAACATCTTATTTGAGGGCTTATATGATCGTCGTTCAAAGTATAGGGTTTACAATTGTCAAAAACGGATTTAGGACTCTCTTTCAAAACAGTTCACACAAACTTCTATACCTTACATGATTGACCAAGACTCACATGTAACATTGTTCGACTACAAACTTAATGAGACTATGCATACTCTAATTTAAGTCATGACACTAGTTCTTTACATAAACTCATAACTCACGCATCTTTACAACACACTTAGTACTAGCTTATTATACTCTTATTCAATAGTTATTAATGACTCCAAGACTTACCATTCTCACATGAAATAACGAATTTACACACTTAGCTTTTAACCCTAATCGTCTCCCATTAATGCTCTAGGGTTTTCCCAATCTTTTATTATCATTTTAATGCGCATTTACTTTACAGGCTACGGACTTTAGTGACCAAACTCTTTGACCTAGAATGTGAAAAACGAACCGAAGTTAAATCAAAACCCATGCATGCGTAAAACCATACTAACACACAACCCCCACGACGACACACATGATATCAACTTGGTTCACAAATGCTTATGACTTTAACCCATATTAAATTATTTAGACACAATTTGTTTTACTCTTTTAGCATGCAAAGCTTTAATCCTATGAAACTCACGTATAACACAAATAAGAATTTCATTTACCTTCATTGTTTAATTAAGATCACATGATAGGTCTGACACAATTATAACACTAATACCCTCGAACAACATGCATGCACAAAACTTCATGCGCATAAACACACCGATCGACTTATATACTTTCATGTTACCCTTTTTGTTACACGTTTATGACCCTTAAGTTTAACATCCAATGACATGTTTCTAATGTCCACTCAAAATTCATATGAAGACCCACCATGACAGTCCAAAATGCTACACACCCATGAAAATCACGAGGCACATACACACACGACACAAACTACTACCCACACACAAAACGTGAAATTCCCGGCTATGCTCACATGGATTTAACGAGTCACAAGCATCACAACACCTTAACGCATGATCTCTTAATCGTTCGTATGGATTTTATTTTACAAGTTTAACGTATTTTTCGTATAGCATGCAAAAGTTTTGAGATTTAGGAGTGTCGATTACCTTGGCAACTTCTCGACTAGGATCACATCAAGCAAAAAGGTGTAGCAATGATCGGTAGGGAAAAGGAGTAGGGACTTGTTTGTGCCGAGACTTTGTAAACTAGGGTTTCAAATTTGATGTGTTTGTGTTCTATATATACCAATCGGCTTGGGCTTTTTGGTGTGGGCTTCGGCTTAACTCAAACCGAACAAGGAAACAAGCCCAAGCCGCTCTTGGCTTAAATCCAAACCGCACAAAACCACACGCCCAATGGTTAATCGGATGACTAAATCAAACGCCCAACATCCTATGTTGCGTAACTTATTTTCTTCGACGACATGTCGATCACATAAACATATTCGTTAGGTTTTAATTATTCATAAGTTAGATTTTAAATTTCCTTAAATGAATATAAATGTATTTTACGTATTTAATAAATGTTCGATTTCAAGGGTATTTTAGTCTTTTAACACGTTTCGTATTTTTAGGGTTTTACAAAGATGATCTAACGATTGTCAATGTCTCAGGTTATTACTAAAATAAATTAACTTACGAGAATGTGAAATTAAAAAAAAAATTACGGGATGAATAGTTAAAGTGAATAGTAAAAGTGAATAGTAACTTAAAAAAATGAAAAGTAACCTGAAAATGCGGGTTGTTACACCAAGGGCGTAAGGCTGAAACAGATTAAGGCTTACAATCCCCGGGCGAAGGAAGTCTACCGCGAAGTCATAGAGACTTAGCGACGCTCTTTTCCGCTTCTGGATTCCCTAGAGGCATGCAAGGATGCCCCCTTGGAGTACCTCATGGCTCAGCTGGTGTTACAAGAGGAGCGACCCAGTGGGTCGGGGAACTTTGTGTTTAACTGCCCAACAACGGAGGAAGTTTTGCTTCCTGGTTCCCTACTGCAAACTATTACCAGGCGTCCGCATGCTATTGCCGTGTATAAAGAGAAGAAAAGTGTTGGATCGATATACTTTAATCAAACTATCTTAACTAGCTTGTTAAGGTTTAATAACCTCGGATAAATCCTAAGTTATTAACAAAGAAACACTGAGCAATCTTTATTAAGTACGCTGAATTTACTTAACAAAGCTAAGAAGAATAACCTTTTATTATAAACTCTAAATCGCTTTTTATTATGATACTCTAATACAACTCTAAGATAATCGAACTTCTCTAAAACACTAATTAACTTGTGAATTCGTAAACTCTAAAACTCATAGACTCATAAGCAATCGTACATCTAATGCCAATCTAGGAGTCCTTTTATAGGCTCAAGGATATCCTAGTCGGTTTACAATTGATAACCTTGTACGACAAGTAATCTAAAAATAGAATACAATACTTTCCATAAACGAATAACAGTTCTTTAGTTCTTTGCAGACTTTGACTTTTAGGTGCAGATTTTGACTTTGTCTTTAGCAAAGTACTTTGACTCTTTGACTTTTCCCAAGACTTTGCAAAATTTACAAGATTTTTCCTATCTTCAAGACTTTCATGTCTTCAAGACTTTCATATCCCAACAATCCTCCCCTAACTTGAATTCTACTTGCTTGACTTCAAGTTCCTTGGTGAATATATCTTTAACAGCTTCATCTTTAAGATCGATTGTTTCTAGTCTTTTCAATATATCTCTGTAGTGTCTGTGCTTGTCAAAGTATCTCTTAGAATTGTTCTTTCTCGCAAAGATCCAAAGAAGCTCCATCTTTTCAGCAACAAAGCAACATATGACAATTTGTACATTAATTCAGTTTAAGTTGCATACTATTCTCATCACTTCCGTGTGTGTTAACTCGTGAGAGGTGAATCATTGAAAATTTAATGGATTTAGATCTCTTTACCAAAGCCATTATCTTTGGAGTAGCCAAATGTTTTGGTGTGTAAGACCATGGTACATTGATAACCATATGATTTTTAGCAAATCATCGGCTATCAACAGATTTGAGTTGTCTTTACCAAAAGCCGTACTTCTTCTCGACTATTTAGTTCTTCTATCTAATGGTGAACTAATTACCAATAATGATTTTTCCATCGCCTTTACCACAAGCCATTTTCTTGTGGGCTAGCCAACTCTTCACATTAATGATATGGTGAGTTGATTACCATCCAACTTATTAGCAAGTTGTCAACTAAAAACGGATTTGAAATATCTTTACCAGAGCCGTTTGCTCATGGATTAGTCAATCCTTTTGTAACCATGGTGTATTGATAACCTATTGATGTTATCATCACAAAAACCATTTATTGAACCTTTAGTTCAAAATATTTATTAATTAGCAAAAGGTTTCTTCTAAAATTTATGTAACTGGTTTATTTTCAGAAAGACTTTGATGAAAGTACTGTCTTGATCGCCAGATTTGAATAAAAGTACTGATATATCCAAAAGTATTTTATTCAAATAAAATTCATACCAGTTATTGATCATCTTCAGCAATAGTAGTCCAGTTGATAAATAAGTTTATAACCATGCAAGCAGTTTCATTATCCTCTTCTACTTCCAATCCAAGCTCTAGCATTCTTCTCATGAGCTCAACTGTGAGAGGGTATCTTCTTTCTGTAAACATGTGTATCATCGCTCCATTTTCCAAATTCTAAAACATGAACCCACTCTTCAAAGAATCTCCAAAGAAACAATTTCCCAAATTTCTTGATTCTTCCAAACATCATCAGTGCTCTCTTCTTCAGTTTCCCATGCAGTTATGAGTTCACCATGTAAAACTAAACCAATCCCTTCTAATGGATTTTGTTCAAAGTAAGCTTTCACCACATGATATAAATAGAATAGATCTACTCTATCTATAATGTGCAGTAAGTCCCATAGCCTTTTGAAAACTTAGAAGCTTTCATCTTCTTTATGAAAAATCATGTAATCTCCTTCCTTGGATTTCACAACTTCAAAAACACTAATCTTTGATCTGTTCATCTTCATGTCATTATCTTCTTTTGAATAATCAAAATCTACTATTCTGAGATAATTCCTTAATTCATCACTAGTCTCAGATCTTAATTCAACCTTTTCTTTCTTTGAGAACTCAATATCTCAGAATCTCAGTTTCCTTTTTCTTTTCAAACTCTTCTTTCTTTTAGCTTCAGTCCAGGTAACTTTTTCTCTAAAATCTTTGATACCTGCAACATTCTTCTTATAATCCTCCCTAGCAAAGATCATATAATCTTTTCATCTCAAAATAATTAAACTTCTGCAATCCTTTATACCCTTGACTTTTCAGTTAAGCCATCATAGCATTTGCCTTTAGCTTTATTAATTCTTCATGGCATAAATCTAACAGGAACAGGTGACTGTAATGGTTCGGCAGCTTCAAAGATCTAATTCATCTTGTACCTTTTGAGCTGCTTCTCTATTCTGAGCTTCTTGAGCTTCCCGATCTTTTCTATCTTTAGCATTTAACTCTTCTTGAACTTTTCTAGCTGCAGCTTCACTCCTAGCAACTTCAATTTCTAAGTTCTCGCCAAAGTTAGTTTCTTTTTCTTAGTTTCAACCTGTAACACCTTTCCCTTTATCCTTAGGATCATTGCGTGTTGAGAAGTTCTTTGTTGTTCTTCTTCTTGTACATCTCTAATAGTAACACCACCTCTAGGTTGTGATAAATCTCCTAAAATCGTAGCAATGTATTCATCATCACTTGCGTATAAATAGGTTTGAATGTAGCTTCCTCCTCTTGTATAACAGTTGTAGAAGGACCAGCTTCTTCTTCAAAATTCAATACTCTTGGTGTTATTACCTCTTGCGTAAAAGTATCTTGAAAAGCAACACTTTGATATTCAGTACCTTGATCATCAAGTATCTTGAACTTGAACTTGTTCTTGTTGTTCCTCAAGATTCTGAAATAATCTTTTCTTCAATCTCTCGTGTTCTTTCTTCTTGTAACATCTTCTTTCAAATTTTCTTTTTCTAAATTCCTCCCCAATTGACGTAAGATGGTTGATGAACCTGCTTGGCGCTTTGTGTTTCCTAGACCGCCTTGTGCGCCTTCTTTTGTTTTTGACCCATACACTAAATTCTTGAACTAATGGCCACAAAAATCTTTAGCCTTCAAACTTCAGCTTTAATTTCTTTATCTGTTTGGCTTGAACCTCAATAGTCTTTTTTAACTTTACCAGCTCCCTTGTCAAAACATAGTTATCCAATGTGATATCATCAGGAGGGATGGTATGTGAAGCCACTCCTTGAATAGGTGAATGTTCCTTTGATTGAGAAGCGTGAACAAATCCTTGTGGAGATGGAGAAGGTGATCTTAAAACTTCTTCTTGAACCTCAGGGCTTGACAAAACAAGACCGTTAGAGATGCAGATCTTCCTGGATGCAAGACTTGCGCAGATGCAAAGACCTTCATGCGAAACAAAAGATCATCAGGTGCAGCTCCTTCAGATGCAAGATTTCTTCACTAGTCTGATCAGCTTCATCATCGCTTTAACAGCTGAACAACATCCATCATGGAAGTTGTTAAAGGAGTATCTTGACCCTTGAATAAAACACTCCTTTTGCCATAAAAGTAAAAATCTTGGATTGTTGAACAATAACAGGTAATAAAGCTGTAGGTTTTGGCACATCAGAAAGTTGCTTGTTTAAGAAAACCCGTGATAAACCGTGGGTACATTAGCCAAGTAGACCCATGTGAAATATGCGAGAGCATCCCATCCAAAGATAGCCTTGAGAAGTTAAAAACTCGATCCGTAGCTAACCCAACCATAGCAGATGCTATATTGGACCCGAATTGCTCCCAAGAAGTACTCTTAGCACTTATGCAATGTAGCAACTCATGAACCAAAATTTCCAATGAGGACAAAACAACTGTTTTCTCAATGTCCGTTCCGTAAAGAACCTTCATAACCAATATGCCCAAAAGTTTCCCAAATCAATTCCTTGGCAAAACTAATAGCACCATCATTATCATTAAACAAAGAAATCCTCTCTAATAGATGCTTCAAGCATCTTCACAGTAAGGCCCAACAACTCAGAGCCCTAATATAAAATTCTTCATTCTCCATGTTTTCTCTTGCAGTAGCCCAAAATTCTTGAATCCAAGGCTCAATAATATCCGGATCCACTAAAAGAGCATAACCGATTTGCGCAACCCTTAAAAATCAATAATATCGTGAAACGCGATTATCTTCGCCTTGTCTAAATTTGCTACCATATTGTGCTTTGAAACAATAGGTCGATTCGCCATTGGTGATTATGTAAGCACAAATTGGAATTGAATAAGAATGAGAGAAAGATGGAAACGATGCTAATGTAATAATATGAGAGGGAAAATCAGAAAGTAGTTATTTATAGGAGAGATTTGAAAAATCACTGCCCAAAATAAAATAACCGTTAGCATTAATTATCCCTCAATATAACCGTTGGAACAAGATTTTAATACTGACAAACAAGTATTTCTTCCACGATGCAGATGACTCTTCCCAAAGCAAGACTTTCAGGAAAACAAGACTTTGCCAAATTCTACAAGCATCCTCCCCTCAAGCAATACACAGGACTATACTAACACCTTATAGTCCTTCCCTCAAACATAGCTTAGTAGTTAATCATGCCAATACTCACCACCAAGTGATTGAATCTTGAAACATCAAATCTTTTGGTGAGTAAATCACCTACATTGTCATCTCTGGTGAACTTTAACAACATTAATGAGTCTCAGGCTCATAACAATCTCTGATAAGTGATGCCTAATCTGAATATGCTTGGTCTTGGAATGATAAACTGGATTCTTCACAATACAAATGGTACTCTCATTATCAATATTGATAGGAGTATTTTTGAAATTGAACCCATGGTCCAAGAGTTGATTCGTGATCCACAAAACTTGTCCACAACAGCTTTGCAGCAGCCTACATATTCAAAGCCTTCAGAGATGATGTTGCTGCAATTGTCAAGCTTGCATTGCCGTGAGACTAACCTTCTTCCAAGATATTGGCATCCTCCAGTGGTTGATCTTCTATCATAGTTATCACCTGCATAAGCCCTGCTTTGATAGTCCCTTTACCAGTAATCTTTCCTCCATTGGGATCATTCCCAAATGCAACTCTTCCTCCACTAATCTTCCTAAAATCAGACAGATCTCTTTGTCTCCTGTCATACTTCCAGAGCAACCACTATCCACAATAAGATGATCTTTAAGCTCCTCTTCTGGGTTGCCCCGCACATAAAGAAAAGAGTTAGAAACTTTTAGGAACCCAAGCCATTACTGACTTGTGTTCCCTTGTGGAGTTACAAACTCAAATTCTTTGAGTATGTAATTTCCATTATCTTTCAAATGATGATCCATAATTATCTTTTGATCTTTAGCATGTGGATTTTCAAAACTTTCTGGTTTTTCAATACAAATCTCTTTTTCTCACATCACAAAACATCTGATTCACTTTTGGTTGAAAGTACTGTCTGTCCCTCTGCAAAGATTTCTTTCCTCTTAACCCATTCTGTTTTAACACTTGGTTCCTCCGATCTAAATCTCCTATGTGAATTGTAATACCTTCTAGGTTGATAGTGAGATTTCCTAGAATTTCTATACCAAGTATTGTGATCAGTACCTTGTTTTGTCCGAGCAGTACTTTGTGAAAGTACTAGGCCAGAGTTAACAGACTTTGGAAAGTACCGTGAGATACAAGGTTTTGAAAAAGGTTTTCGCTTGTGTGGGTATCTATGATCCGGTGAGAAATTTTTGTGATTGACCCTATTTGAATTATTCCAAACGGGTTTGTACTCTAGGTTTCGTTGGCAAGTACCCCGCTTTGGAAATTTTCTAAGGTATTTTGAGTGATGTTCACAATCCTTAATTAGATGAGTAGGAATAAAACACACAAAACACGCTTCGACCCATACTGTCAAAGTGACATCTTCTATGTCTATGCCCAAAATTATTTTGCCTTCTTGGTGAGTGATTAAACCTGTTTTGACCAAAATTATTCCAAAAAGGTTTAGCAAGACTTTTTTGAAAAGGTTTTGAAGAAGGTACGCTTGTGGAGCAAGACTTTGATTTAAAGGTACCTGCTGATTTTGAACATCGCTTTCAACAGATTCTTGGGTTTTTCGCACCTAGATTTAGCAACTAGCTTTTTCCTAAACTCTAATCGTCTACTCCAAAACGAGAAACATCAGGCCGAAGGGGTTGATGAATGCCAAGTGAGGATGTGGAACAACATGATAATCATTAGCTTTCTTATATTCAGGAGGTGAGTCACTAATTGAACCATCATTACTAGATGTATCTACATAATTAATGAGTTCTTCATCACTAGTGGTTATATCCTCATACTCACCTTCATCCCGATTACTAGATTGGTTTTCTTCTATCTTACTAAAATCCATACCAAAAACCTAATCCAGCTTTTAAGGTAGGCTCTTTGCTGCTTTTTGAACATAAGAAACATGTGACATGCATCAGCCTTCACCCCAAGCAAAGAAACTTAGCTAACAAATCATCTCTTTCCTTAGTTAATTTCTCAATTTCAAAGAATTTTACAGCTTTAATTTCCATTCACTAAGCTTTAACCGTAATCCGTTGTGCATATTTTTCAGCCCAAGCTACTTCATTAGTTTCATGTGCTAAAATTTTGGCTTCCATAGATTCTAAGGTTATTTGATAACCTGCTACCTAGACCTAGCCTTAACACAATTATCTCTCTCAATCACATAACCGCTAAGCAATTTATGATAAAAATCATAGCAATTTGAGCATACCTCAGAGATAGGAGATTGATTTGGTGAAGTAGCCACCAATACTAGTTGAACAGGATCATCTTCACTTTCCTTGCTCCAGTCTAATCCTCCAAAGCCATCATCGATTCCAAAACAAAGATGTTCGTGTTCTTCAAAGAAAAGTGCTCCAATCCAATGCTTCTATCAATCTTCAATTTCTTCTTCCATCGCTATCATGCAATAAGTTACTGGTTCAGCCTTTGGTTGTCCAGAATATCAATGGGGTCTGCTACAACTTCATTCCCATTCACAATAACATTACAAAGTGCATGGTCTCTGTAATGGCAATGTACTGCCTCATCTTCATGCACCAGAGATCATATTCTCCCTTCTTGATTATTGGAATTCTGAGTGAGGTGATTGAGGGTGGTGGAACAGCTTCAGTCGACATCTTGAATATTGTTGAAGTAGGGTTTCTTCCTAGTCAGAGTTTCCACACAAGCTCGGATACCACTTGTTGGATCGATATACTTTAATCAAACTATCTTAACTAGCTTGTTAAGGTTTAATAACCTCGTATAAATCCTAAGTTATTAACAAAGAAACACCGAAAGCAATCTTTATTAAGTACGCTGAATTTACTTAACAAAGCTAAGAAGAATAACCTTTTATTATAAACTCTAAATCGCTTATTATGCGATACTCTAATACAACTCTAAGATAATCAAACTTCTCTCTAAAACACTAATTAACTTGTGAATTTAGAACTCTAAAACTCATAGACTCATAAGCAATCGTACATCTAATGCCAATCTAGGAGTCCTTTTATAGGCTCAAGGATATCCTAGTCGGTTTACAATTGATAACCTTGTACGACAAGTAATCTAAACATAGAATACAATACTTTCCATAAACGTATATAACAGTTCTTTTTAGTTCTTTTCAGTATTTTGACTTTTAGGTGCAAGATTTTGACTTTGTCTTTAGCAAGACTTTGACTCTTTGACTTTTCCCAAGATTTTTGCAGCTTACAAGACTTTCCTATCTTCAAGATTTTCATGTCTTCAAAGACTTTCATATCCCAACAAAAAGCCAGCTGAAGGGTAAAAAGTTTGATTTCTGGAACCCTGACCTGATTATCTCCAACGTTGTCTACCAGGTTACTTCTACCGGGGAACCCTCCATGGTTATAGTTCCTTCTGGCCCGACTCCCTCTACCCCGATCACTGGTCCAACCGGGGAAGAAGAAGAAAAAGAGGAGGAGGAGCAGGCTACCCATGATGACATGTTTGACACGGAAATTCTTGACCGTGCCAGGGATGTTTGAGGTGCCTTTCCACGGGCGGCATTTAGACTATGCCACCTCCGCTTTATGTGAAGCTTGATTACTTTATCTGTTTGGTCCGGTCACGTTGCCGGACGCCTTTATTTTGTAATCCGGGGGTATGCCCCTGTGTACTTGTAAAGAATCTTTTGTGGACTTAATGGAAATACTTTTTGTTCTATGCTTAAATATATGTTTTTGTTGCGTGCCGGAGTTAATTGTTCCGGGATTTGTATTGTACCCGTGTCCGTACTTTAGCAGTCCGGGGGTAATATGGATTGGTCAATGGGTTTGCAATACCACTTATATGCCTGAGTCAATTATGAGGTTGCTCGTCCTTTATACGCAACATGCTTTGTCGCGGATGCAAGAGATATGTATAAAAAATAAAAGACGTAAATGAATCTTGTTTGCAAAAATTTGTAGAGCGGGCTAGGCTCTACGTTTCATTGACAACTAGAAAATATTACAATAAAACTAAAGGCATAAAATTTAAAGTGGTTTTCCCTGTTTTCCGGACCTGATCCATGATTAACTTACAAGAGGCGAGGATAACCAATTTACACTTACACATAACATTTCTTCAAATTGCGGATGTTCCATGTTCTTGGGAGTAGTTCCCCATCCGCACCCCTGAGCTTGTACGCTCCGTTTCCTAGTGCTTCCACCACTTTATATGGCCCCTCCCATTTTGGGCCAAGCTTTCCTGTGTCTTCCACTCGACTAGCTTCGTTACTGCGGTAGACAAACTCTCCAGGCCTGAATGCCGTGCTTCGGACTTTAGCATTGTAATATTTTTCCATCTTAGACTTGCTGCGCGCTTCTTCAATGATCGCGGCTTCTCTTTTCTCTTCCAAGAGGTCCAAGTTTAGACGGAGGTTCTGGTCGTTGGAGACTTGGTTCACGGCTGTGCATCAGAGGCTTGGCATTCCTATCTCCACTGGAATGACTGCTTCGGTGCCATATGTAAGGGAAAATGGGGTTTCCCCGTTTCTTGTCTTGATCATGGTCCTGTGTGCCCAGAGCACGTGCAACACTTCCTCTATCTAGTCCTTGCTTCCTTTTTCCAGCCTTGCCTTGATACCTTCTCCCAAGCTTTTGTTCGCGCTCTCCACCAACCCTTTTGCCTGCGGATGCTTCACCGAGGCAAATCGTTGCCTGATGTTAAGCTTCTCGCACCAGTCTTTGAATGGGTTATCGCGGAACTGCTTTCCATTGTCCGACACTATTTCCCCGGGCAAGCCGAAGCGACAGACTATGTTGTCCCAAACGAAATTTTTTACTTGGCTTCCTGTGATGGAGGCTAGAGGTTTGGCCTCAATCCACTTGGTGAAATAGTCTATCCCCACAATCATAAATTTCACTTTGCCTGGTCCCTATGGGAAGGGTCCGCAAATGTCCAGGCCCCACTTGTAGAAGGGCCAGGGGGAAGTGATTGGGGTCAAATTTTGTTGTGGGTTTTTTGGTACTGGGCGGTGGACTTAGCAATCTTCACACTTCTGTATCAGTTCACGAGCGTCTTTGTGAATTGTTGGCCAGTAGTATCCGGACCGGATTGCTTTGGCCACCACTGCCCTTGGCCCTGAGTACAGGCTACATGATCCTTCATGAATCTCTCGCAGCACGTAGTTGGCCTGGATGGGGCCCACGCACCGGAGCCATGGTTCTAGGAAAGATTTTCGGAATAGGATTCCGTTTCTCAACGTGTACTATCGTGCCTTGATTCGCAGCTTTGGTGCTTTGCTGTCATCCGCCGGTAGTATCTCATCCCTTAGATAATCAATCAAGGGTGTCATCCAAGTGTCTCCATCTTCTTCTGCGACTGCCAGCACTTTCTTTTCCTCAATTTACTTTTCCTTCAAGACTTCCACAAGCACTGCTTTGTCGTGAGCTAAGCCGTGGACGCTTATCTTGCTCGGCAACAGACCGCTTGCTTGTTCTCGCTCCGAATCTGCTTGATGGAGAACGTCCGAATCCTCAATTAGTGCTTTAGCTTTTGCCGTGTAACGCCATGCTCTCCTCCCTTGCATTATACGCCCATTGATCCGATTTGCCACGCAGGCGGAATCAACATTTGCCGACACGCCCTTCACCTCGCGATCTTTTCCGCGATCCTCAACCCTCGCGATCGCGCTTCATACTCGCCTCGTTGTTGGATGCCTCAAATTCGAAGCGTAGGTCGTATGTGAATTCCTTTCCCTCCGGGCTTGTTAGAATTAAACCTGCCCCGGATCTTTCCTGACATGCGGATCTGTCCGTGAATAAATTTCACGGTTCTTAGTATGGTTGTTTGTCCGCTTTCTTGTCCGGGGTTTCTTCTTCTGGGATTTCGGCAATGAAGTCTGCTAGCACTTTTCCTTTAATGGTTGTCTGGGTCGGAAGCTAATGTCATGTTCGGCTCAGCTTCTATCGCCCATCCGCCATTCTTCCACTTTTCTCCGCTTTTGTCGACTTGCTTCGCTGGCCGATGTGATGACCGCCACTGGGTGCGCTTGGAATTATCGCCGCAATCTGAGGGATGCATATACAAGTGCGAGGACAAGCTTTTCCATTGGGATGTAATTCACCGACTCTTTAGAGCTGCTAACAAAGTACATCGCCGCTGCCTACTCTACTCTCTCGTAGGCTAACAAGACCGCACTTATAGCCTCCCGACGCGCCGCATACATGATCGCTTCTTCCTTTGGGCGTGGTGAAATGACCATTGGCAAGTCGGCAATGTGCTTCTTCATTTCTTTGAATGCTTGTTCGGCCTCGGCCGTCCAGTGAAAGTCACTCTTCTTGATGCACTTTTTCAGTGTCTTGAAGAATGGGAGGGACTTCTCCGCTGATTTGGACATGAAACGGCTTAGGCTGGCTAATTTTCCATTCAAGGATTGTACTTCCTTTTTGGTTGTTGGGGATTTGAGTGTAGTCACGGCCTTGGACTTGTCCGGGCAGGCTCTGATGCCCTCCTTGCTTACCATATGGCCCAGGAACATTCCATGTTCCGCCCCGAATGTGCACTTTTTGGGGTATAGCTTCATGTTGATATTCCGCAAGGTTCTGAAAGTATCCTCTATATCCCTGAGCACCTCCTCTTCTGAATGGATTTTGATGACTAAGTTATCGACGTACACTTCCAAGTTCCTTCCAATCTGTTTGTTGAAAGCTCTGTCCACTAGCCTTTGGTAGGTGGCTCCGGCATTCTTCATACCAAAGGGCATTTTGGTATAGCAGAAGATACCTTGGTTTGTGTGGAACGCTGTTTTTTCCTCATCCCCGGCCGCCATTTGTATTTGATGATACTCTTTATACGCGTCAAGGAAGCATTTAAATGAGTATCCGCAGAGAGACTCGACTTTCCAGTCGATCTCCGGCAGGGGGTAGCAATCTTTTGGACAAGCTTTGTTCAAATCTTTGAAATCCACGCACATTCTCCAACTTCCATCACTCTTTTTTACCAGAGCTGGATTAGACAACCAATCATGGTAGTGGACTTCCTTCATAATTCCAAATGACGCAGCTTGGTGACATCCTCATTGATGGCTTTGTTTCTTTCCGGGGCTTGTCCCCTCTTCTTTTGCCGCACAGGGTTATAGCCTTCCCTGACATTCAACTTGTGTTCCGCGATTGTCCGCGGAACTCCAGTCATATCAGAGGGTTCCCAACCAAAAATGTCCAAGTTTTTCTTAAGCAGGTCACAGAGGCTCTTCTTTCCTTTTTCACTTAAACCCCCCCCCCAACGGTGATCGTTTGGTCGGGGAATTTGGGGTTGATTGCGACTGTGATCCCTTCCTTTGCCTTAGCGTCCCCGGCGTTCCTATGAGGTTCTGGTTCCGCGACCATTCTGCATTCAACCGGGACTACTTTGTCGTTGTGCAGAGTTACGACCCCATCATGGGTGGGAAACTTCAACATTCCATGTGCTGTGTATGGTACTATTCTCAATAGCCTGATCCCCGGCCGCCTAATTTTCCCATTGTAAGGAGAAGGGGACCGTACTACCATGAAGTTCATCTAGGCGCTAGCTGCCTTCTTCCCATCTCCCAATGTCACCTCTAAGAGGATCTGTCCCAATGGCCACGAAAGCTCTCCACTGAAGCCCAATAATGGTGATGAGGCGGGGACCAGTCTCTTTCGAATGTCCGGACTTAGCTTGTTAAAGCAATGTTCGTATAGGACTTCCGAAGCACTTCCATTATCCACGTACATTATATGGATTGTGCATCCTTCAACATCCGCCTTGATCACCAGCGGATGGTTATCCCAATCATCCCCGGATATGGGGGAAAGGATATTTCCATGTTTGGGACCGCATTCGCAGTTAGCTTGGGCTTGACCGTCTCACGCCAAGTTTGGACCATGTATATGGCGAGCTTTATCTTTGGTCATGTATCCTTCTTCCCACCTTGGGACCACCATTCTTCTCAGTGCCATTCTTGATTTCTTGACCGATGTGCAAGTTGTCCGACCTAACCGCCTTCTTCTATCTGCTTTTTCAACCGATAGCATTGCCCCAGATAGCCCCTTTTCCCTATGGAAATCGGCCAGACTTGTCCTTATTCCGGATTCACTGGCTTGCATCGGCGGAGGAGCCGTGAATTTGACAGTTTCCATAGCCAAGATTTCCTTTTACGCTGTGAGGGGGTAAATCGCCCCCCGCTTTTCTAGCCTAAGCGGGCCTTGAACTCCCTCAAGATCCGGATATTCTCGCTACCCTCATGATTCTTCCATTGGGAGTGTTTTGTTTGGTTGGCCGCGCCAACTCTCCTCGAGAAATGCTTTGGTCACCTTCCACATCTCATCATGTGTCCGGGAATGTGGTCATTGAGCCTTTTATTAGCTCCGGGTTTGTTATCCCCGCATGAAGCCCGATACCCTCATACACCCCGAAGCTCCCTTCACGCATGCTTTCCATCTTGAAGCCTACCTAATGCCTCTCAGATTCCTCCCGCTGCTTTATGTGATGCAGCTCCACAGGATCCTTCGTATATTTATTTTGCTGAAGGAAATATGAGAGGAAACTTGACCTCAGCTCTTCAAAGTTATCAATGCTCTCTGGACGCAGCCATCAAACCGCATAACCTAACGCGCCCAATCAATGGAGTTGAACATCCGCACCGTGGCATGGCCCACCTCTCCACTTTGGCTGCGGTCTGGAAAATTTTCAGATGGTCTTCCGGGTCCCCGGTCCCGTCGTATGCTCTGATGTGAGTCGGCATCCTTGTTCTTTTTGGGAATTCAAAATTCTATATCCGATGAGTGAAAGGGTCCGCATTAGTTATGTCATACGGGGAGTAGAGTTCGTCAGTTCCTTTCCCATCTTGCTTTTCGGGGTGGACTCCCAATGCCCTCCCGTGCTTTCTTCACTTTCCAGGGAGGACACTTCTCTAGTCCTGCTGCGGTGTGAGTGATGCATCTCCCCCTGCTATACTTTGAGCGGGAGGCGCTGTCGCGTCAAGCTTCTCGGCTTTGGTACCTTTCAACCAATGTCTTTTCCGCCGCGGTCCGCTTTCCCGCTTCGATTCTCTTTATGTTGCCTCGCTGGAAGGCACCTTTGACCTGAGTCCGAAAACACAGCTTGGCTTTTGGTCCCTAGCCTTGTGGTAATGGCGGACGCTCTTCCAGCCTAGAGAACACGTCCCATCAGGCCTCTTTGCTTCCAACTGGCTCCTTTCTCTGGAACACCCATCTTCTCGACTGCTAAGCCTTGAGAAAACACTTTGCGATTTGGAATACTCCGAAGGATCTAATCTGGCACTGGGGCTAGCTCCCTATCTCCTTTTGGGTTTCCATTTTATTTCAGCCTCCTAGCGAGTATTCCGGGCGTGTTCTCGAGATCTCTCATTTCTGGTCTCGTCATCAAAGTCTAGACGGGTCTTGACCCGGTCTAGTTTTTCTTGATGGACCTTTTCCGCCATTAAGGGCAAGATCTGATTGTAGTGCTCGCCGTAACCCCTTATCATTGGCTCACATGTCATTGGGGTATCGCTCGTTTTTGCACCTTTTCCTCCCACCCGTGTTTTTGACAAAGGACGCCTGTGTGGACGGGAGGGATTTTCTCGCCGATTACTCATGAGTTTTTGAAACGCAGATGTTATCGGTCCCACGGATGGCGCCAACTTGTTACAATTCGGGCGCCTCATGGCTGTTAGTGTAGGCTAACTTCTCGGGGAATAGATCTTGTATTAAGTATCTGTCTTGGTTTAAAGCTGCTAAGAAAGTAAACATCGTTAGTTTCACCGCGGAACGGGGTTCCGCGGTCAACCTTCGGCGTGAGAGTAAGTAAGGGTTTTTAGAGAGATAAAGTTAGCTCTAGAGTGAGAGAGTAGGTGTGTGTTACCGTTTGGATAGTGGCGAAACCCCTATTTATATGGTTGACCTTCCTTTCGTGTTCTCATGGTCACGGGTCATGAGAGTGACAATTTGCGAGTGGGGAGTGACGTAAGTCAACTCAAAGTTTGTCCCGTTGCTATGACAACGATGCTTTTGGGTGGGAGTTTGTCCCGCTTTCCGTTTTTGGGTACTGCAGGTT
The DNA here is from genome assembly GCA_910596185.1 of Chrysanthemum makinoi. NCBI lineage: Eukaryota > Viridiplantae > Streptophyta > Magnoliopsida > Asterales > Asteraceae > Chrysanthemum > Chrysanthemum makinoi. Next base: position 122,047,961 of record OU343225.1, read on the forward strand.
ACAGTACTTTAATCCTAGGTGAGATTCCCTACCTTTTATGTGGGACGCGGTTGTGGCCCCTTCCGGACGTATCTCTTACCCGCGGATCGGTCTTTCCCGCCGTGCGTATATGGACAACGTTTGAGTAACCTCCGACGGGTTATGTGTTTGGTCCGCGCCTGACCTGTATGAGTGCTCGGGGTCATACGCGATCACCAAGTAGCATGAGTTACATGTTGCTAAATATCGCTGTTCCATAAAAAATCTAGAATAGATACTAATTGTATGCAAATGAAACACTTTCTATTTTGAGTATTTGAACAAGCTAGGGTAAAAAACTCAAATTCTAAAGCTAGAGACGAGTTCACGAAAATAAGTCAATTTTTTTTAGACGCGATAGGGCTAATGAGGAATTTTCATTTGCATACTCTTATTTTGGTGCTTACCAAGGGACAAATCCCCACCTTCTATTTGGATTGATCTAATGACTTTCATTAATCTAAGATTAAAACCTTTTAACCTATTTTTTACCCCAATATATATACCCCCTTTTTTCTCATTTATCACTCTGTTTCTCACACACTTTCACACACTTTTCTCTGTGCGAATTTCCCTCCATAAACGGTTACCGTCTTCTCAATCATAACAACCAAAGTCAACCACCACATCCTCCACCGGTCATCACCGTAGCGGATAACCACCGCATCTCCGCCACGCTCCTCCACTTTATCCCACCAGTAATTCTTCAATTCTTCATTATTTTCTTCAATTCTTCATTATCTTCTTCAATTTCGTCATTATTGTGTTCAATTTCGTAATTATCTTTTTTAATTTTGCAGAATGGAGAATTTTGATCTTAATGAAGTTCCTGTTGGAGAAGATTCAATTGATTTAGATGTTACGAGTTCAATTTGTGCTTCTAATGTTGATGATAATGCATCATGTGAGTTTTCATTTTAATTCAGCTTTTTTTTATGTTAATCTGTTTTTATAATTAAGTTGTTTGTTAATTAGCTTTTAATTATGTTGTTAAGCTTTTAATTCAGCTGTTAGTTTACTCTGTGTTGTATCACTTGTGATATTTAGCTGGTGTTGTTAGTTTTTTGCTTATTCATGAAGCTGTTAGTTTGATTTTGTGAAATGCATCAAGTGAGTTTTCGTTTTAATTTAGCTTTTTTTTATGTTAATCTTATTAATTGTTGTTTTGTTAATTAAGTGTTTAATTAAGGTGTTTAAGCTTTTTATTCAGCTGTTAGTTTACTCGCTTTTGTATCACCTCGTGATATTTAGATGGTGTCAAGTAGGTTTTTGCTTATTCATGAAAGAAGTAGTTTGATTTTGCTTTTATATAAGTTGTTAGTTTGATTTTGCTTTTATATAAGTCGCTAGTTTGATTGGATTTGTTTTTGTTCGCTTTAATTTGTGTAGTTTCAGCAGTGATATTTTGAAGTTGATGATAGTTTGCTTTTTAATTAAGGTTTTAGAGTAATTTGCTTCTAATTTTAAGTTTTTATCGAAAATAATCAGAAATGTAGTGTAATTGATTTCATCATGCGATGTTCGATATTTCTATGCGTCAGTTATTGCGCAGCTTGTTGCATATTATTGATTAGAGAGATTGTGTTTTTGTTAGTGATTCGAATGAAGAAGAGTGATAGTGTTGGTGCTGATAGTTGTACTATTAGTGTATTTTTGTCTTGGAAGCGCTTTTCGCGGTAGTCAAAGTAGTCAGAATCTAGTGTTTTGGAAGTGATTTGTTAAAGCAGCTTGTTGTATATTTAAGAATAATCGGTTTGCGCTTGTTGCATATATTGATCAGAATCGAGTTATAGTTGTTGTCAATTTATGTTGCCAATTCTCGAGTTATAGGTTTTTGTGTTTTTGTTATGATAGTGCTTAAGTGTATTAATGTAGATATTATATTGCTTTTAAATAAGCATAGTGTTAGTTTTGAGTGGATTTGTTGTTGTTTCTGTTTAGTACTTTTTGTAGAATCATTTGTTATAGTATCACCAAAGGATATTTCAAATAATGTATAGTATCACCAGTGATATTTTAAGACAATTTTTGAAGTTATTGTGTTATGCTTTTTGAATTTGTGTTTTATCACCTTTACAACCTTCTAGTGGTTTGAAAACTCCTTCATCTTTTATTCATCATGATTTTATTGATACTCCTAGTGGATCGGTTTTTTGGGTTCCTAGAGTTGCCGTGTGCTACCACTTTTGTTTAGTGTTTATGATTCTGTTGATGATTGCATTAGTATGTACATGAGATATGCTTCGTGAGGCGGATTTGGTATTAGAAAGTCTACTTAAAAGATTAAGGGATGGATTTGTAAAGGAGAAGTATTTAGTTTGCAATAGGGAAGGGTGCCCAAAGAAAATTCGCTTGAATAATGCGTTAGCTCTTAAGAAAGGTGACAAACAAGCGAGGACTTCAAACTTTAGAATTACCGTTGCAAAGCACGGCAGCTTTTCATATGATGCCCGTAATAGAAAATATAGGCTTACTACGCTCGATGTGGAACATAATCATGAGCTAGATCGCAGTTGAGTATAAGCATTTGTCCAAGAGTGAGGAAGCTAACATACACTAAAGTTCTTGATCTTTATAATCAAAGCTTCAATTATAATATTGGGCTTACTAGAGCTCACAGCCAGGGTTGAAAGGGTCCTCGGACTTGTTCATGGTACGAGATCGAAGTTTAACAATCTAGTTCGTGGTATAAACCGTTTCATAGGAGATAGCGTCTGCATGCACGATGCTTATTAACCGTATGGAAGATCGATGAAATTTACATCGACTTCTTTGATTATCTTGTTGAGAACGCCGAGCTTATTGGACTCTTTTGGGTCATCAAGTTGCTAAATTGAATTACAAAGAGTTTACGATATCGCCTCATTTGATGCCCATTCAAAACTAACAAGTATGTTGTTTGAACCTTTTCTAGTATCTCTTGTGATATTTGCATTTGCTTTTTCTACATTTTGTATATATTATCACCTGAGATACTTTTTTTTTCTTTTCCGATACCGGATGGTTTTTCGCCTTTAATGCAATAGATAATCATAGGAGATATGTGACCGTTGGTTCGGGTCTTCTTAAGAATGAAACTACATCAATCTTATGTTCGTTATCGCAAGCATTTAAGAAAGCGCTTGTTCGCTCTCCAAATATCATTATTACATCGATCAAGATGGGCAATGCGGAAGACTATACTGAAGTTCTTCCCGATTCAAAGCAAAGCTTTGTATGTGGCATATCATGCAAAAGCTTCCGCCTAAGGTATCTCTGTGATATTTTGCATCTTTTATCTCCTGTGATATTTGCATCTTTTTGGATTGTATCACTTGTGATACTTGTATCCCTTGTGGCACTTTTGATTGTATCACTTGTGATACTTTTTCATTTGTCGCCTATAATGATTATCTTTTTATCGCTTTCGATTGTATCGAGAATTTATGACGATATCGATTTCAAGAATAAATTTCACAAGATTGTTTGGAACATGTATATTGGCCCCTAAGAGTTTGAGATGAGATGGAATGAGTTGATGGTTGAATTTGGTCTTTTAAATCATAAGTGGTTGAATAAGATGTATAGGATTAGGGCGTCATGGATTCTTGCTTTTTTTGTTGATTCTCCTCTATGTGGACCGATTAGGACCACATCTAGGTCGAGTGAGAACTCGTTTTTTCACATTTCACGCCTCCTACTTCTACTCTTGTTAAATTCATGGTATGTTATGAGTCTGCAATGGAGAAACAGAGATACATACAATAAAGATTAGATCATCAACATTGACTCTATTTCCTCGGTTTGTTGATCGCCATTAGCAATTGAAATTCATGTTAAAGGTTTTACACTCGTAGTCGCTTTTGTTCTTGTTCGTGAAAAGTGATAATTCCCTGCTCATGGTTATGTTCTATCAAGTCTAAAAGTTGTGGTGAGGGTCATATGTTTTTTATATCCGAGGAAACCGGATGCCGATATTGTACCAAGAGTGGTTGATGATGAAAGTAATTTCGCATAATACCGAGGAAGAGCTTAATTTGTATCAAAAGACATCGAGAACAAGGTACACTCTTTTTTCTCTGCTTTTTTTACAAGTTTTTTTAAGTTTCACAGTGATATTATCCATTACTTTCTTTTGTTTATAAGTCTATATGAGGTATCCTATGTGATATTATGTACAGTTCATAAGCTGATATTGTTTTAGTATCACTTGTGATATTGTGATATCACTACTACTTATAATGCACAAACGACTCTCTCTCCTATTTAATTTTTAGACTTTTCAGACTTGAAGGTAATAAAGCATAATGGACAACACATTAAAGCACAAAATTTTAACTTACAACCACATATACATAATATACAACACATTGATACACATATTAAATATAGAAACCACATTAATGCATACAATTAATACACCCCATCACCAATTAATACAAAATGTAAAGCACAATGTACAAACATATATACTACATCCTACTTATAAAGCATGTTGAAATATCCTAACCTTTAAAAAGAACAAAACTAAATAAATTTCATTCTCTTTCGTCAGATAAGACCCAATAAAAATATAATACCGCCATTTCCGCATAGTAGCATAACTTTTATTAGCTACTCAAATCAAGTTACCAAATGCTATATTTAAATATATAAATACACATTAACTTGGAACATCATTAGCTATTGAATTGAAATATTTTTCACCGCTTTTACTTGGTGCAAAATACAAACCCACGCCAAGATTTCAACGGGCTTACAAAAACTTTTTTCATCTACATACAAAGAGTATCTTCACATATCATTTTAAGCTAGCTTTATATTCAAAAAGAAAGAAAAGATTCATAACAATTATGTTATAATCTCTTGGTTCGTTAAAATAACAACAAAATGAAAACAACACAAGATGAACCTACCCAAGACCCCCTCCATTAATATGCTTTCTTATGCTTTGATCAAATGAAGAAAGTTCATGATCGGTTGTGCTTATGTTTGTGTCATTAAAATTGTTGGATTTGTGATTCTGGAAACCATGATCCAAGAGGATGAAATCGTGAGATGAGATGAGTTTTTGATGGGGGTTGTGAAAAGTTTAGGTGAAAGAGAGGAGTTGGGGGCAATGATATCCGTAAATGTGTAGGGTTAAAGAGTAAAAATGTTTAGGTTTTATCTAATATTGGGTTTTGGGATTGATACAAATGTTTAGGTATTATATGGGCCCGGTCTTTCAATTCATATGACGGCTCAACATCTACATTAAAAGAGACTGACTGCTTTCATTAAATATCCAAAAATGGTTGTTATTGAGCTATTGTTATAATAATTTAAGTTTGTTTCCTTTGTTGGGTTAAATGCTATCCGATTATTTTACTACTGAGCCGAAAAGTTTGAGCCACCGGCAAGGGTGTCGCCGAGGGTCGCAGACGAACCCCTTTCACCGCCAACAACACGCTGACAATCACATAACCTTTTAACTACTTGCAATTATACTATTGTCTTATATAATTTTATTGTTATTTGTAAATTAATTGTTAAAAAGATATGTCCGAATAACATCACACTGCAAATATAGTCAATGGTACCGCCACGACGCACGGGTACCTCATAGTTGTTTATAATATCACCGTGATATTATGTTCTTTTTATGTTTTATATGAGGTATCACCGTGGATATATTCAATTAAAGTTCATAAAGTTTATACTTTTTTGATGAAGGTGTTGTATAACAAAGTAGATGGTTCATTTTGTCATTGTTGTCGACTTTTGTTCGATGTGGTATTTTGTGTCGCCACATCTTTGTGTGTTCAAGAATTGTAAGGTTGTTTCTATCCCGCATCAAGATTTACTTAGGCGCTGGACAAGGGATTTGATTCCCCGCCGATTTCGAGGAGGCAAACGGCTCTATGGTAAGAACAATGAAGAAATAGAGAGGATTGCAATTGAGGCAACTGGTTTAGTTGAGTCGTGTGTTCATATGATGAGTAACAATAAAGCAAAGTCGACTTCTTTTGTAGACAATCAAGAAGTTGAAAACCTGTTGAGGCCGATTTGCCAACCGTCCTTCCCGTAATGTTTCAAATTGTTGAAGAGTTCAGGTATAAAGAAGCCTACTAAAATTTTTATGTTAAAATCCATCGAAAGCCAGCAATAAGGGGTTTATGAGGGAGCGATCAAGGGTGGACGGAGAAAGCATTTGATAAAAGCAAGAAGCAAAAGAAGTCGTAGTATTTGGGGTCGACGCGAGCATAACATCAGCTACTTGTCCAGATAAGGGTAAATATTTGACCAATAATGCCGTAGGCGGTAGCTCACATAAGGAGTACTTGTCCGTGTTGAGGTGGAGTCATCACACAGCCACCGCAATAGAGTACATGCAGTTGAGGTTGAAGTTGAGGTTGAGGTTGGGTGCGCCTATCCGCATATGTCTTATCCAATTTTTACAATTTTATCACTTGTGATGATTTTCTATTTGTTATTACTTTTCTTCCATTTTTTTCATTTTTATTACTTTTGATAAAGCATACAAAATTGATGAAATGCTTATACCTTTTTATTAGTTTACTTTTTTGTGACTTTATTGAATAATTGGAATAAGTTTTTTTGCTAATCTAGTTCTATTATATTGTTACGGATGTTATTTATCGACATTTGGATTCTTTAAAAGTTAACAAAAGCAAGGTTGAATTCTCGATTTTCCAAAATCTTCTCAACCTAATAGAAATCATCATTGTTTTCAACTTCTCGACAAATCCATGTTAACAAAAGCAAGGTTGAAATCATCATTGTTTTTACAAAACGATAGCCCATTATCACGATTAAGTAGTCAAGAGGATTACTAATTGTTTTTACATGAAACCAAACATAAAACATTAAGCACTCGGTCAATTATTGTTTAGTTCTCATACTTTTCTTTATTGCCTCCTTGACAAGCTTTACTTTTTCGCCCTTGTTCTCGCAAGAAACTTTAATGCATAGTCCGACATCATCTTCCGCTGCTCATTTCATGAAGCAACATCTTTGTTACGATCTTGATCTCATATTTTCTATCCGACCATGATGTTTGTGTGTTTCCTTTTAGAATGCCCGCCGCTTGCATTTTTGATCCAATTTTTCCTTCAGAGTTCCATGTATCATCATGTACAAAACCGCAATCTATCTTTTTCTGCTTTTGTTTGCCAATCCATCTTTAATATTTCTGGTTCTTGTGTTTGATGCATCATTTCATATCCCGCCGATGTTCATATGTTGACAAGTGTCTTACAAAACCACCATCCCAATTTATAATATAAAATGTCAATTATAGACTAGTATCCTTGTGATATTATAATCGTTAAAACATAAATAATCAAATAATTTTTCTTACCACTAACTCATAATTTTCTTTGTACTTTCCTTCAGATGTTGCATCCAATCGTTGTCAATTATGACGATGTTCCTTTAACGATGTCGAAAACTATTAGATAGTAATGTCCATGTGCTATTATTGGGAAGAATACCGCTATCATGAAAAGGTATTAAACTTAAAATAAGATACCAAGTTTCTTGATTAATTTATATAAGTAATGTAATATACCAAGTTAATATCATCAAATTTGAGCTCTTGTGTCTTCTTCCATCCTAATAGCAATCAAGTGTTCAAACATATCATATCTTTATCTACTTTGTCAATGAACAATTCTCGCTTATCTTGTAATACTATCGAAGCCGATTGACAATTTAAAACAAATAATTATTATTATTAACAAATAAAAGTTAATACGAATACGCTCATTTGATATATAAAATTTTATCTTACCATCATTGATGTATAAAAGTAATGCCGCTTGATCTTTCTATCCGAGAACAATTCTCAGAGTTTAGATATCGGAAAGGTATCTATCACAGGAATTTCAATTTTCAAGCTTGGCGCTAGTGATTGAATATTCATTCTCATTAATCCTAAACCTTTATCGCTTCACAAAACTTGTTCTTCTGCTCACAATATCACAAGTGATAAGTATAAGGAACTGGTATATAGGTAAATGTTTTTTGTATCACGTGTGATAAATATAATAAACTAATATATGTTTTGTTATCACAAGTGATAACCATAATAAATTAGATATCGATATTTTAAATATAAACTTACGCTGCTTCTTGCATGTAAGATGCTTCTTGCCAAGTGTTTTTCCACCTGTTAGATTTTTGTCGCGGCTGACCTTATTGTTCATGTAATGAAGATTTCAGCAATCGATATTGTTTTCCTTCATCACTTGATTTTGACGCAGACTCGGCTATCAATTCCTAGATCAAAGCTTTGGTCAGACCCCGGTATAAAGACTAACTAGGGCTCGTGAAGATGGACTGTTTGTTCTTTTTCTTCAACACTTTTCGCTTCTTGGTTCTCACTCTTCATTCATTTCGCTTTGCATCCATGTTGGCTTGTTTCCTTTGTATTTCTCTCAATTCATTTCTAAATTCTTCATCAGTTTTGTTTAGTAAATCTCCAAAATATCATAATGTGATCGTGCTTCTCTTTGATCTCTTTGTTCATTACTTTTTGACTTGTAATTTGTTTCATCTTTTTTTTCTTCATTTTTCTTCGCGTTTTCTTTTTGTTACATTGCTCCCATTGATGTTTCCTATAGCTTCATCCTTTTCTCTTCTATCCTTCTTGTTGTTTTCTACTGGCTTTCATCATTTTAGTATTGCTTGCTTTTGTTTCCACTACCTTGCGCAAAACCGCGTTCTATTATAGACTCCATTCTCCATTTTGGTTGTTTGCTTTATCATGGATGATCATCAATTATCATTGATTCGCATTTTCATCTCCGTGGTTCTCAGATATTGTCCGGCAAATGGATTTTGTACTTCATTATTTCCATCTTCATCATCACTTGTGCTAAATTTGATGGAGCTTGACTCTGTTGATGTTGATTTAGAGCTTGATGATAAGCATGGACTTTTTCCTTTGAAACAATCATCCGTTCATCAAAATCTTTTTATTCTTTCTCTAAATTGCCGCTTTTCATCCCCTTTGAATTTACATATGTATTTTAATTGTTTCTTCTAGCATTTCTTTTCTCACTCAAAATGCTTTCTATCTTATCTTCTAGCATCCGACATAATTTCCCTGTGATTGAATTTCAAATTTAAGATCATATTATTATACGCCATCAACAAAGTGATATTATGTTTTTTTAATATTTTATCAGATATCACAAGTGATATCTTGCATAATTTATTTTATCACTTGTGATAGGACATAACAAAGAAGTTAATTTTTTTAGACCGACTCGCTTTGAATATCTTCCTGCCTTTATTCATGTCTCCTATAATTTCCACCATTCCAAAGTACTTGTTGAAATCAACTCCGTAATCTCCCTACTTTTCAACAAGACTTGTGTTCCAACTTTTTAGAGTCGGTATTCTTTCTAAGACATTCATTTGATCAAACTTTGTGTAATGTAATATGTACTGCTTTTCATCAACAATTTTATCACCGATGAATATATATTTTCATAACATTTTATGTTAGGAAGAAAAAATAATTTAAAATTTATTACTTACCATCAAGAATGTAACCGAAGCTGCAATACTCAACCTCCTCGCCCTATTATTCTTTCTTGCGCACTCAATCATGTTTTGTTGAGCTTGCACAATCAAAATATATCCGCATCTCAGCCTATATCTTTTCACGCTATCTCCTTCAAACACGCTTTCCAACACCGCTTTTCGACAATGAGCTTTTACCTATCCTCCCAATGTATTTGTAATAGCATTAAAATGTTCATTCCTAACATGAAACGCTGGTTTGTTGTTTTGTTATCTCCTTTGATATGGCATTTGTTGTCAAACTATTTTCAGGTTTTAATTGATCTTTCCATTCTTCAACAAATTTAACATTGTATTGTCTTTGGCCTTCATCTCTTTCTTCTAGCCCTTGATCCATTTGGTAGTCCGAGAACTTCATGCACGCTTTAGAAGATATTTTAAATCTCCCCGCGAAGTCTAAGGTTCATTGATTCGTCGGTGGCAGTCGCTACCAAAGAAGGCAAGCTTTGTCGGTATTTCATTGGGAAATTCTATCAAGTCTCCAAAACCCATTTGTGTTATAACCTTTTTTCTTTCTACACTTAACCCGCATTTGCTTCAAAAAGTGGCTTAGCGGCGCCCTTCCCTTGAGTATTGTGTACACCTTTCGTTTCCTTTTTGAATCTTTTTCAATCTCTTCGTTTACATCATCTTCCATTTCACCAATTTTTCTTTTTCCTTTTTCTCTTTCACGATTCTCTTCATTATCATTTTTTGTCAGTTTCTTTTTGAATTTTCTGTTTTTTCAGGATTTTCTTTTTACTTGTTTCATTTTGTATAATCTTCTTTTCACTTCTTTTGCATCCTGTAGTAAAAATAAAATAATAAAATAAAATTTTTTGTCATTTATCACTTGTGATATTTTAGCATTTATAACTTGTGATATAGTATTCAGAACTATGCAAAACACTTTTTGATATACGTTACGTAGCTTTTCCGATGCTTCTTTTTCTTGCTCGGGCTTTAATTTTGTTGCTTCTTCCTTCATCATCTTCTTTTTTTCCTCCAACCCTTTTTTCTTTTCTTCTATTAGGATGCAAACCTCTAAAACGTTTTTTCTTACATCCTAATCTTGCTAATTGTTTTCTTCTTTTTGGTTTCTACATTCATCGTATAATGCGAATCCAGTTATACATTGTTTGGAAATTTCACAGTCATTGAATCTACATATTAACCAAATTTGGGTACACGTTTTCGTTTCTTTTTCTACATGTTAACAACCAAATCACCTTGATTTATAATGAGCCCAAAAAAAGTTTCAACGATCCCAAAACAGTCATATTTATGTCCCTTAGTTTACAAGTTCACTCAAACTAGTTACAACTTCAAAATGTATAAACTAAGTTCTTTTCACTATGCATTTTGAATGAAGTTGTAAGCCCAAGCAGTTAGTGAGTTTCATCAATAACTTTCAATGCCTCAAAACTTCTCACGATCTTAGTTTCTACTGTTGTAACATCTAACAATCAATGACATGGTACATAGTTATTCTAACTTCTAATTCAATAGCATAAAATTTTGTCTTCAACATATTTTTTTAAATCACAGTAGATAAACTGGTATATTACACTTATCTTGAACAATCATTTCATTTTTAATTTTTTTTTTTTAATATAATCTGTAATTTATCATTGTTTCAAGACATCTTAAAATAAGCAAAACATATATAAAATATTCATATAAAACTCATATAAAATACGCAAACATTAAATAAAATTCAATTAATTTTTAAATAATATCGAAATGAGTGTCGTACCATTATCCATATTTTCAACAAATTGTTTTCCCTTATCTGTTTTTTGAGGTTGTGATTCCTTCATATTTATGTATTTCTGAATTTGATTCAACGGTTCGTCGTTTATTTTTCGAATGATAGATTGTTGGTGTGTGTTTTTTTTATTTGTGTGTGTGTTTTTCCAGATCTGGGTTTTATTTTATTGAACTTTACATTTTCAGTCCTTCTATTTTTACTTTATGTAAACTTTTTTGTCTTTTTTTAATTTATATCACCTATGATAAACAATTAAATATTTTTTTAATTTTCATAATCATGTTTCATTTCATATTTGTGCAAGATGATTTCATTTCATATTTGTGTATGTATAGATTTTCCTTGACTACATTTTTTGAAAAGCTTGTCTATACTAGTCAACATAAAATTTTCACAGCAAGCACATACAAGCTCACATCTCAAAATACATTTTGGAAGTAAGTAATCCTTACTTATTTTTTGCTTTTTCTTTTTTTGTTAGATGACAGGTGATATAATAAACTTTTAGTTATATCACTGGTGATATGTTCTAATATCACTAGTGATACATTTAAAAAAGAGAAAATTTTGTTGGTAGGCTAGTTTTGTGGTGACTCAAGATCTAAATTCAAGTTTTGTTTACCAGTTTTAACATGTTTTCACACAGTATGTCATTGCAAAAATAATCAGTCTCTTAATTTGATAGAGTCATTTTATACACTTTAAGGACATTGCGTCTTGGCAGTCATCTTATCATTTACCAAAGTATCGCAAATAAATCATTTACACTTTGAAAAAAAAAAATTCATCATAATCCCAAATTTACCGATCTTTGGTTCACCAATTCATTTATTCAAACTAAAGGTACCTGAGTAGCGAAATCTTCTATGAATTATCCAATAGCATAAATATATATAGTGATAGATACATGCATATGTCAGCAGAAGAACATAAGCAAGGTTATATTCATATTACCCAAAAGCGTTTACTTCCATCTAAAATCAAGAACAAAGCGTAAAATACATCTAAAAGCATCGTCGCATTTCCAACAAAATGATGCAATTTTGAGGCAAAATGTAGTACAATCTCGGCACCGGGGAATGTGATTCGGGTACCTAATAGATCCCCCATCTACTTAGGTATTTCCCAAATTGGACCTTGTCCAGTCACATTTCGTGGCCCGGGGTCCTACTTGCATCTAAAATGCGAGAACAAAATGTAAATCCAACTAAAATATGCAAAATCCAAAACAAAATGTAGTTCAATCTCGGCACGGGGAATGTGATTCAGGTACCTAATAGATCCACCCATCTACTTAGGTATTTCCCAAACTTGGACATTGTCCGTCACATTCCGTGGCGTACTATATTTTTGCATATCGATTCTTAAACCTACTTTAAACCATCTCGTTGTTTAGAAATCTAAATACTTAGCAATGTAAATTGTTTTGGAATAGCATAAATAGCATTTAATGCTTGTTTTCTTCAGCTATCTTGTTCGATAGCTTCTTAACACCTTTGAATCTCTTTCTCATCATGATTGTGTTTTTAAGAAACTTGATTGCATATTCGACATCAGTTCACTCTTTTGATTCACTTTATAACGATTATCTTAGTGCATACCTCATCCTCATTCTTGTCATTTGTTCGCATATCGTGATTTCTTTCATCAACGATGTTTGGCTTCCAAGTTGATCCTGCTTCACCTTCAAATGTTTCCATATGCATCATCATGTATAAGCCTCAATCAATCTTGTTATCCTTTGTTCTCCATTTCATTTTAACACGATTCGGCTTCTCTTTCACATTATTGAGGATTGGGTGTGAAGCCCTCATCAAGTAACTTACAAGAATTGATTTTTGCAAATTAACAAAATATTACTTGCTACAATTTATCTCTAGTATTTACTTGCTACAAATTATCTCTAGTGATATAAGTATTTAAACGAGTTAGGTTTAGGACATTGCTTACCACAAAATCAAAGTTGGGTTTGTATTTATCCTTGTAGGCCATCTGAAATCTTTGTTGTCCGTATTACAGCGTTGCCCTTCTCATTGAAAACTATGACATAGTGTGGTGGTGAGCAATTATCGGAAGAAGACAAGTTTCACATCTTTCAATTTCCGTTTGCTTCTTCCTCGATCGTGAGTTTTTCTTGATATTTCAAACTTGTCATCTTGCTTTTTCATCTTTTATTTCTTGAGAATCTCGGCGGTTGTATCATAACAATAGATTCAAGATAATTTAAAATACATATTACATAATTTTGAAACGCATGGATATATTATTGCATTTTTTTTGGAAGTTTTATATCTTACCACTTGCATCTGTTGGGAAGTAGTATCTTGTCTTCAATTTTCCAACTTTGTTCTTTCTCTCTTCATGATTCAATCGAAGCGAATGCATCGATCACCGACTTTCTATTAGCAAGCGGCAATTGATTGCATTACTATTCTTGGTACTTTGTGTGCTCTTCCCATCATTGAATACCTCTTCTCTGTTTTTTAATATCACGATTGATAAAATTTAGGTTCTTAAATATAGCATATCACTTGTGATAAATAACATAACCTTAATACTAACAGCAAATTTAAATCTTACATTATATCTTCTTCCATTGAAAATAAGATTAGCTAGCATTGTTTTAGACTCATTACGGTTCCATCGTAATGCCTTCTTGTTCATATAAGGTGATTTCAAGTACAGATGGTTTAACAATCCTTTTCCTTCCCTCTTTTCATTTTCTTTGTTGCTTTGTTCAGGCAACATCTTTCTGATCTGAATGCCTTGTGTTGAATTTGGGCTTTGAAATTCTGCAACTTTAGCCTTCTTCTTCTTCTGTGCAACTTTGCGCAACATCTTTTTTCGGCTTTGTTTTTTAAGTATCTAATAAGGTTTAGATATGAAAGTTACTGCGCAAGGTGTTTTGTTTAAGTTTATATGTCTAACGAGCTTATTTTTTGTTTTAGACTTGTATTCAGAAGCTGATTTTTTGTTTATTTTGAGTCATATAAGCCTATAGTTCTCAAAATAAGACAAAAAATGAGTGATTCATTTCTCATTCATGTGAAGAAAAACTATGCAATGCATAAGAATGAATGGGGATTTATGCAAATCAGAAGAAAGCATACATTCACCATTCATTCTTAAAGTTTGGAGTTCCCTATCTCTAAAATACTAGTTATTACAAACCATAGATCATAAGTTTTTACAAAAAGCATGCACGTGAACAAAAAGCATGCAAATGCGTATGAATGAATGGGTACTAGAAAGGGGCGAAAAGGGGCTCTTCAAAGCCAAGATACATCGCCTTTTCTTGCCTATTTAAGCGAGCAACTATCTAACCTTTTCTTTTCTTTTCCTTACTTAAGTTCTTTTGTAGCTTCTTTTCTTTTCTTTTCTTTTAAAGCTTCTTTCAGTTGAGCTTGTTTTGTAGCCTCTTCTTTTTCGCGGCTTGTTTCTTTGCGGCTTCTTCAGCATTAATGAAAATTAAGAATAAATAAATTAATATCGTATGTATGACTTTGTTATATTTAGAATTTATCACTTGTGATATTACCTTTTAACTTCTTCTTTCTTAAATTTGCTTCCTTTTCGACTTCCATTTTTTCAGTTGCTTCTTTCCGACTGTTTTAGCCTCTTCTTGTTTTTGGATTGACCTTTTCGCATTTCGTTAATGAAAAATTAAAGAATAAATAATAAATAAAAACTAAATAAAAAGTATTGTATTATGACTTTGTTATATTTAGAGTTTATCACTTGTGATATTACCTTTTCCGCTTCTTCTTCTTCTTTTAAAACTTTCTTTTTCCTCATTTGCTTTTTGAGCTTCTTTTTCATTGCTTCTTTTAGATTCTTTTTTTGCTGCTTCTTCTTCATTTTATTTTTACCATTTTGTTATGTAAAATTTATCACTTGTGATATTGTATCTGATAAGTACTTTAGATTATAATTATCTAACTTGTTGTTTATCTGTTTCTGCAGGAGTCTCTTTTGTGGTTTTTTCTTTATCCTTGTTTCCTCCTTCTCCATTTCCTCCTTCGCTATCATCATCATCCTCATTTTCTGTATCCTCTCCTCCTCCTTCAGTATTCTGCCTTCATCATCACTTTCATCATCTCCTCCATCTCTTCTGCTCGTTCCTTCTTGATTATCAATCACTCTACCATATCTATCTATTTGAAGATGTCCCTGGAATAGTGTATTGTATTTTTCTACATATAACCTTATTGTATCATCTCCTGGGTATATCTCCATGCTTACCCTTATAAAATTTTCTAACTCTCTCCTTTCATTCAAAACTCTATCAAACTTTTCTTCAACAACTTCGTATACTTGCTGTGTTTTTAATTAAATAAAGCAATTATAAGTATTTTATCACTAGTGATATATTCAAATTTTTCATATTAATTACAAGTATTACCTCTTTCATTTCCTGATATGCTTCTTCAACCATCTCTTCTTCAATTACCATGACATTACCAAACCCTCCCATATCCATCTCCATCTCTTGCCTTTTCTCAATCAGTTTTGTGTTCCAATTTACGATGGTGGCCATTTTATTGGCACATCCATTTCATCGAACTTTGTGAAATGCAAGTAAATAAGTTGTTTTCAAGAAAACAAAACATTCATTAAAACCTTTACTTATTAAAAGAAGTGGTAGATTAATCTTTTTAGTATCCCAAGTGATATTGTACATGGCATCTATTTTTTTAAAAACAACTTGTAATATCACTGGTGATAGAATACATTTATATGTCATTAACTTAAAATATCACTTGTGATACCCTCAATATATTTGTTTTAAAGAAAACCTTGACTTACCGTGAATGCTGTGTGTGGTCCATAGTACCAATTTTCGGTTGAGTCATCCCGACCATCCTTGCTTAATTTCATCAGATTCCAAATGAATGAGCACCAGTCAATTGTCGGTATTTCCTCTGGTGTCATCGAGAATTGAAGATGATACTCAACATCGTTGTTATAGGTTCCCGAGACGGTTTGCAAACAACATTAGAAATTCATCACGGAAGGTGAAGTTTGTTTCTTCAGTACTCTGAATCACCTTTGATAATGTTGTTGTTGTTATCCTTTTTAGGGAATTGTGCCATAAAATTGTTTCATAAATCGTCATCCCAATCCCTTTGTGGTCACGAGCAAAGTGGTTTAGGACCCATTGGTATCCCAAGAACTTTAATCATTTTGGTGTGATTTTATGACACCCCATTTGGCAAGTTGATTTTCATCTTTTCCATATCCATATGTGTCAATATGAAGTAGGGCAGCTTTCCGGGATTTTTGCAGCGGAAATCAATCAGTGTTCCAAATCCCATTGTTGTGACCATTTTCCTTCTTTACGGGCTCAGTGAATGTGTTGCATCATAAAGCGGTTGGACAGTCGTTTTAGCTATGCGACTTGAATGGAATGACATATTCTTCTTCTTCGGCTTCCACTCCATTTTTCCTTGCCGCTTCCGTCTATTCTTTATTCTTTTTCTTCTTTCTTCTTCCTTTCTTCGTTTCTTCTTCTTTTTCTTAACGGTTTCCTCCATTTTTTTTATTTGTTGCCTTTCCTTCCTTTTCTTTTTCTTCTTCTTCTTTCTTCTTCTTTGTTTCTTCATTCTTTTTCTTTCTTGCATCCTCAGCTTTTTCCCTCTCTTTTCTCTTTCCTTTTTCTACCTGCTTTTTGTTTTTGGTTTGTTGTTTTTTATCTTGATCTTGTTCAGACAAGCGGTGAATCTGTTGGTTGTTCTTTTCGTTTCTTTGGTTGCTTGGGTTTCAACTTTGGTTTTGCTTCTTTGGGTATGACAGTTTCTTGGGGTGTCGACGGGTGTTGTTTTGGTTGTTGTTTGGTGTTGGTTGGATGGCGTTTCTTCCATGTTTGTTGGTTGGGCTGTTGGTGGTGTTGGTGTGGTTTCTATGGTTGCTAGAATTGTTATTGGTGTGTTTTGGTGATGTCATTTGGGTGATGCTTGATTTAGTGGTGTAACAAGCCTTGATCGTGCAATGGTTGTTATCTGTTTTGTGGGTGTCTTTTCTAGATAGGTATTTTTTATTGTTGACTTTGTGTATTTTGTGGTTGTTTTACGTGGTGAGGGTGTAGATGTTTCTGGTGGTGGTAGTGTTGTTTGTGGTGTTGGTGTTTGTGTTGTTTGTGGTGGTGGTGTTGGTTGTTTTTTACTTGATATGGTGCTTTTTTGAATTGGAGTTTGTTTCTTGCTTCTTTTCTTTTCATTTTCTTTTAGACTTGTATTCAAATGCACACAAAAGAAATCCCAAGTAAGTTTTTATGAATATTTATTCATGATAAATATAAACTCTGAATGTTTATGCGTCATACAATTTTATAACATTCTCTTAAGTATGTCATATCAATTTGTATCACCGGTGATATAACACGGAAGCTAAATGTCAAAACAAGTATGCATCACATATAGTGTTTATCATAGTTGATATTTTTCTAAAGGAGACATGCTTATATGTTGGAATTTACCTTTTCCCTTTTGAATCTCTGGAGATACGCTCAAAAATTTGTTTGTCGACAAAGCGCATTTACAAATTTTTTTTAGAAACAAAGCGAATGTCTCCGGTTTTTATGTTTAAAGATTTATTAGCAAACAAAAACTGACCGTTTAAAGCTTGTATTGTCTCCAGATGCTTGTAAATATCATCTTCTACATTTTTTTCAAAATCAAAATTTTATTGTCTTATGTTATGTAAAACAAAAAGACACTATAAATTCTAATCAAAATGTATTTGAAATATAGTTATTTCAAGTATAGCGGCTTATCATCAGTTGTTATACTATCAAATCAAAAAAAAAAAAAAACTATATGTTTTTATCGGTGATATACCACCATTAAATATTTAAGTTATCATGTCGCTCTTCATCATCATCACTACCATCGTTACCACTACCACTACTAGTAACACTACGACTGAAAAGTCATAACTAAACCACCATCTACCACAAAAACACTAAAATTGTATGCTACGATTGTCACGCTACATGATCACTAATATGTTTTTATCACTAGTGATATACCATAAAATATTTCTCTGTCACACTAAAAAACGCATCATAAGTTACATCAAAATTATACTCGTAACAAACTAAAAACATATCCATTATCACGAAGAGCGCTAAAAGTCAAATCGGCGTTAGCTACCACTACCACTATCACTACCACTATCTTTGACACCACCACCACCACTACCACTCACCATTATCAAAAATCAAACTAAACCACTAAGACTACCAAATCACTACCACATCTACCACAATTGTTTTACGATTGTGACACCTAAAACACCTAAAAACATCTAAAATCGACAAAATCTTCATAAATTTCTTCTTCTTCTGATGTATGACAAAATCTCAAATAAATACATAATCATCAGCAGCAAAAAAAATCTGAGAAAAATGTTCATAAATACAATAACATTCATAAATAAGTATAAAATCGGTAGAGATACATAAATATCTAAATAATAGTTTGAAGCTTTGCCATCGTTTTAGGTTGGTAGGTTTGTTTTTGATCCATTTTTTTGTGCTTTTTCTTTTCAGTTGAAGATTGATGTGTTTTGTGTTTATTTTATTTTGACGGTTAATTGTTGGTTGATTTTGATAGTTAGGGTTTGTTTTTAGTGAGAGATTTTAGAGAGAGAAAGCGACGTTTTGTTTTTGATGATGAAAATGAGTGAGTGTGATGTGTTTATGTGGTTGGGGGAAGTTTCACGTTTTGGCAAGAATAGTCCCTCCATGTTTTTTATCCTTAAAAAATGTTTTTTGATCCAACGGCTGATACTTGTCCCTTGGTAAGTAGGGGATTGAAGGTTCCTACATGCTATATAGGCTTAAAGAGACACTCGATGCCAATTCCAGTTGCTCGACAAAACCCAGCTTGAACTACTCACAACCCTATTAATTAAAAACTCCAAAATTGACTTGTTCATTTGATAAACATTTATCTCTAAATTTTTTCTTTTAGTAGCATTGAATAAATGGTTGATTGATTCTACTCAGCGTATTTCTACGACGTGATCAACCAAACCCATGAAATATTAAAACCAATCAACACCATCATTACTTCCTTTTCAACACAATCCATGATTGAGTTATAATACCTTACTTTATTTCGATAATATTGAGTATATCTTAAAAACCCATAAAAGTCTTTTCAAAAATATATTATTGCTTTTATCTGGAGATGGTCGGTAATATGTGAGTTTTTTACCATCCTATAAGGATTTTAAAAAGTATTTCCCAAACCAAAGGAGTTTAAAACTTATTATCTAAACCAATTTAATTGTTTATTTAAAGAAGCATTAATTAACTAAATCATTGGGCCATACCAATCGGTATCACCAGTACATCCTAACGTTATTATAGAATAAATTAATGATTACACAAAGCCAAATGCAATATAATTTGATTTATCCTTAATGATAGCATAGCTGAAATCCAGTTCTTCCATGAAGTAAACAAAGAAAAAAAGAAACAAAATCCACCGGTGGCCAGGTCATGCGAATAACAATAAACATAAAACCACTAGTTGGGAAATTCGTTTTTGGAAGCTTGAGACATGTTTTCTTAATATGGCCACCATTTTTGCATATTCGCAAGGTTTCTTTTTTCCTTAACGATGTCCATTCCATTTACCATATCTAGTTGAGCAAGGGCGACAAGCACTTGTAGTTTTGAAGTGGATTTGATGTTTACGACCATAGTAGTGTTTATGTGCCTTGATGGTATACAGCTTATTAACTCTAATAAGCTCTTCTTTATTGAAACAATCTTTCTTTCCAACATCCGAGTAAAATCATTTACTCTTTGCATATTATCATCCGTCAATTTCATGTTGTGTTCTATTCCATCAAAACTTGTAAATTTGAGATATTGATAGTTATCAAAGAGGTTCATCATCTTCTTGATTTCCTTCTTCTAATGTATCATTCACATCAACTTCATTCACATCAACTTCTATTAATGGTCGCATCACGTTGTTCTAGCAATGATTTATATATTCATTGAAGTTCTCATTTGAATCATGTCTTCGACATTAATATGTCTCATCATTGCTCTTTCTTAATTCAATAAAGCTGGAATTTTGAGTTATCACGATTCTTGTAATAAAGGGTTATCTCTTTGCGGTGGTTCAATGTGAGAGCGCTGTATATAAATCAATATTACTTAGTTTCTTATAAACGATAAGCCATCAGACATAGTTCGACATCATTATTATCAGCATATGAAGTGAAATATATTTCATCACTTTTCGGCAATGTTGGATATCTACATATTACTTTTGTGCGATGTTGTTTCTTATCAATGGGTATGGCACTATGAATGCGATTGATTAGTTCATAGTGTTGTATTCACATTGGACATTTATAACTTATGGGGACTTGTTATAGAATATATACGGCAAATCTACAATTGCACCATCGATAAGCATAAATGGTGTAACAAACTTTGGTGCCATGTTGATAAAGATCTCAAATAGCGGTGTCGTGGTGAGTAAGGGAGGTGGCGCGTGGGAATTGTGGTTTAAACGGGTAAAAAGGTGTGTTGGTATTTGTAGCGGATCGGGGCAGGGAGTGGAGAAAAGCGTTTTAATTGTGAAGCGGTGAGATGAGAAGTAAATTTGTGGTGGCAGCGGGTAATTAGTTTTCGAGCGTGGTATGGGAGGGAGAGAACGGCTGTGTGAATGTGTTTATTTAGATCGGCCGGGGATATATCGATGATGACAACGATTGTAAATTCCAGAGAATTATTGTTGTTGAATAAATGAATATTGAAATTAAATAAAATACCTATATTGATTCCAGGATGACAAGTGGGTGAATGATCAGCGTGAGTGTGATGAAATACTTTAGACATTATTCAATTGGTGAGTGGGAAATACTTTAGACATTATTTTTAATAGTCTTTGGGTTTGGGAAATACTTTTTTAAAGACAGTGGGTTTGGTAAAAAACTCGTGACAAATGTGTATGTCAAGTGTCAAGTCTGATTTTTTCCACATCTTCATGTTTGCCCTAGTGAAACATAAGGTTAGTTTAATGGAGTCGCATAGTCATGTAGAAGTATGTAGATTTAGTGTTTTTAAATTAAAGTGCAAACATGTTGCATGCATGTTTCCAAATATTTTTACATTTTTTTCTTTTCCACATCTTCATATTTGCCCTAGTGCGACATAGCTAGCGTAAGGTATGTCAACTATCAAGTTTGTTTTTCTTTCACATCTACAATTTTTTAATAGAGTCGCACAACGCGCACTAGGGCAAATATTAATTATTATTTTTTTTTATTACTTATTGTTTTACATACTAATTATTGAAATCTTTATGTAGCCTTTTTTTTTTTTTTTTTTTTTTTCTTTAGTTTTTATAAATTTATTTGATATTTGATTGTCTTTTGTTTAATTGATCAAAATTTTATTATTATTATTATTATTATGTACCCCAGGTTCTACATTTTGGTCCTTGTGGTTGTCTGGATTCCACTTTGGTCAGTTTAATTCAGGATTTTGATTTTAGTCAAAATGCATGGTTTGGTTCCACTTTGGTCCATTTTCATGAGGGATTAGTTGGGTTCTGATTAAGTCGTTTACCGCGATAGTCCTTTATAGCGGTCGTTCAAGTTAGTCCTTTATACAAGATCTTTTGCAACTTTTAAAGCTGGTCGCTTCGGTTAGTTAGTCATTTCAAAATTCAAAAAAGAATTGGAAAAAAAATTTAGAAAAATTATATTTTCTAAAATAAGTCGAAAAAATTTGAGAATATATTCTAAAAAACTTCTTTTAAGAAAAAGGATCTAAAAGAACACCAAATAACTTTTCAGGAAAAAATTTTCGAAAAATTCGAAATATATTCTAAAAACTTTCGAAAAAAATTCTAAAATATCTCAAAAAACTTTTCGAAAAATTCATAAGAATTTTAAATGTGCTCTTGAAAAACAAGTTTTAAAAAAAGTTTAAAAAGCGTTTTTCAATGTATAATATACATTTCAATATTTTGAAATTAGGACTTTAGAATATATTTTAAATTTCGGAAAAAGTTTAAAGATATTGAAATTTTTTAGGAAAAAAAAAAAGTTGTTACACCAAAAATTTTAACTGTAAATTTTTCGGAAAAAGTTTTAGAATATATTGAAATTTTTGATTTTATTTTAAAAAAATTAATTTTTTTTTCTAAATTTTCGAATTTTTAAAATTTTTTTAAAGGTAGCCAGCTAGAAAAGATTTAGCGTTACAAATTACAAAATTTTCAAGACCAGGTCTGGCTTCGGCTGGATTATAAAGACAACGATTAACGAGTCTTGAATTAAACCGAAGTCTGAACAACCATTGAATAAATCGCGGCAATAAGCAGGTCATCGAGAATCTGTGCTGAAACTTTAATATATTGAATTACTCTTAACCAACCACAATTTTTTTGTAAATGGCTTGTGTAAAAGAATTCAATGGGATTACAAAAGAATTAGTGGGAATGCAAAGCTTATTTGTGCATGGCAAACAAACACTTTTATTATTATTATTATTATTGTTATTGTTATTATTGTTATTGTTATTATTATTATTGTTATTATTATTTTTAATTTTAATTTTTGTATTTATTTATTTATTATTTTTTTAAATACATATGATGAATACAACAACTTTGCCGTAGGTCTAGCGGATAGGACTAGTTACATGTCATGGGAACACGGTTAGTATTTCCTAAGATACACTTTAACACGCTTCTCTCTTTTTCTAAAGTCTTAAAAGGTATAATTAAGATAATGATTTTAGTTTGTTGATCCGCAGCGATAATCTGATCATTATTACACTTCTTTCTTAACAATAGTCTTTGGGGCCAGGCCAGGTTGGGTGTGCAAGTGAGATTAGGGGACAGTGGTATTTTTGTCTGCGTAGCGTTAATTTTGTTAAAAAAATATCAATTTTTATAAATCTTGTAAAATCTTAAAAGTTGTCGTATGGTTTTATTTGATTTATCGTAAATGTGTCGATGAACTTTTATCTTCACGATTTAAGATCACTGATGATTAAGCTCGACATGGTAATTTTTTAACTTTTACACTATATGTTAACCTTAAAGTTTCTCTCTTTTTCTAAAGTCTTAAAAGGTATAATTAAGATAATGATTAGTTTGTTGATCCTGGCTACTATTGTCGTGATACCTTCTATCTTAAAATAGTGCGGGGCCAGAAGGTGGGTGTCACCGTAATTAAGTCATTTCATAGAATTTTTTATTACCGGAATTATTTTGAACTTTGGGAAGTGCTTTTGTTGACTTTGGCCGTTAATATATTTTATTTGTGTTATATATCGCGATGAAAATTATCACCGATGAAAAATACGTTTAACCGCGTCATTCATATATTTTCGTGAAATTATTATATAGCACAAGCGAAAATAATGCGGTCAGTTGAGTAAGAAATTTAAAAAAGTCGATATGGATATAATTTTGGACAGGAATGTATCATTTTTTATAAATCTTGTGATACTTGAGAAGTTGTCAAATGTAGTTTTATTTGATTTATCATAAATGTATCTGATGACTTTATCTTCTGATTTCGTTCCGAATGGGCGACTCAACTTTTGGTAATTTTTAACTTTTATGCTATATGTTAACCTTAAAGTTAATGTTGACAAACATTAGAAATTAGGCAAAAGAAATAATTTTATACAAGAATATTGCAACTTCTAATTAAAAAGAAATATTTTGTGCCTCGGTTTTTATCATGCAATAAAAATATAACAAGCAATAATTAAAAAAAAAAATTGCAACTTTTTTATTCACTAACATCTTTTATCTTGATTAAACATCTGGAATTTTCAAAAACGATTCTTCTTCAAAGTCTTATAACTGTTCATTACTTAAATATTGTGATGCCCATTGTGTAAACTAACTTTGTTTTCTAAAGACATACGTAGATGTTTCTTTATAGCATTCTTCTGAAAATTTAATTTAATTTAATTTTTATTTATTTTGAAATATAGCAACACGAATATAAAAAAAAGTATATATATAAATTAGACCTCTACATTATCGTAGCCAATATTTTGAATTACTAAATAGGGTGGTGGCAAGCTGGCATTACATCACGGTTTGGGTTGATATCAAACCGTCTTGCTTACTGTGTAGCATGATTACTTAGGTCGTCTTGATATATTTCGGTGTGGTATGGAGAACGGTGTGTGGTGCCGAATCGGTGTGGAAGGAGGAGCGTGTTTGGGCTTTCAAAATTGATTGTTGCATAAATTAAGCAAAATAAAATAAATAAAGAATTACCTCTTGGTGTTGCATGTTAAAAAAAATAATAATAAATAATAAATAATAATAATAATAATAATAATAATAATAATAATAATAATCCTTTATAAATATCCTTCATCATCTTAGCGTTTTATTTCCAAATCATCGTTTTACGAACAAATCAAGCTTCTGACGCTCAAAAAATAATGTACGTCATCATCTTCTTCATCCAGATGGCCAATTAATTTTCACGAAGGAGTCTTAGAACTAATTTTCTCCTCGGTGAGTACCTAAAAACCTATTTAGCTTTGCGATTCATTAGAAGACAAGCTAGCTCCAAGCAATACTGAGCTGATCACGTCCTTGCTTTCGTGATAAGCATTCTGAAACTCAATGAATATTTATTTTGTGAACGACCAAGTTTCGACCATGTTTTAGTGATAGATTTGAATGAATAAAGAATTGTTTTTAAAATTGTTAGTGATTTTGAGCCCGAGATTTGAATGGTTTCAAGAGGACAAGGCATGAGGGAAAAAAGTTTCGGGCGTTACAAAAATGCACATCGGTAAATTTAAATTTCATTAGCGGGTGAACTTTCGGATAGATTTGATGACTATTTAAACATGGCACGAAGACCGTCCGGTATTTTTCTTATTTTTTAAATTCGGTATTTATTTATTTATTTATGTTAATACAAATATAAATCATTAAGCGTTATTTATATTTTGATCTTTACCTAAGTTTTGTTAACGACAAAAGTAAATTTAATTTATAAAAGCTTTAAAGCTTGTCAAGTTTATTAGATATTAAAACAAGCTTTCTCAAACAATATATTCATCATTCAAGCATTTACACTTTTAATTAGTAACATCTGGATATGACTCTAATCATTATGTATGATGAGTAGTTTAGAGATGTGTTAGGTTCTTAAAACCAAACACTACTTAAGCATTTGCATATTGCTATAAATAGTAATACAACATTTGACATCATGTATTACATCATGTAGATCATTGGAAGATTCCATTAGATATTTTGTGAAGATTTGTACTTTCTTACGTATCTTGCACAATCTATTTAGATGAGTTGACTTTAAGCAAGATTTGATATCTTGGCTGTGTTGGCGGTACCATTTGGTACCGTAAGGACGGAACCCTTTTAAAGGGTCAGCGTAGTCCCCATCGTGGCCTCTACATTTGGCTATAAATGCAATGCTTAGAAAGTAGTTTTCATCCCTTTCTAACATACTCTCATACATATCTTCTCTCTAACCTTTCTAACTCAGTTTCTTATCATATTAGTGATCTCTTTTGTAGCAAAGAAGATCAAGTCATATTCAAGCTTCAACGAGAAGTTGGAAGTCTTGTTTGTTTAGTGTTGTATGATCTAGTGTTGATCAATACTTCATTGTTGTATCAAACCATCATAATCTTGTGAGTGTGAGTGGTTAGTATTTTAGTCCTCAAAATACATTGTGTGTGGGAGTAGTTGTACCCTTGGAAAGAACTCGACATCTAGCTTAGTGTCGGAAATAGTGTAAGCGAAGTGTAAAGGTTTTCTCCGCGCGGTGAAAGGAGCTTGTTGACTAGTGAAGTTAAACTCTCGGTGTGAGACTTCGAGTGGAGTAGGAGCAAGGAAAAAGAGTCCTTGTAAGTAGAATAAACAACTTGTTGTGGTTTGATCATTTCTTTCCTTATTTACTTATTACATATTGCTTGCATATTTCATTAACATACTGCAAAGATCAATATCATTGATCTTTCAATAAGTTTCAAAACAAGTTTTAATCGGTAAACTATTCAACCCCTTCTAGTTTTCTACAATTTTATTAGACCTCGATTGCTCAAGAATTTCTAAAATAACTTGTATTTTATAAACTTGAAACGATCCATGGATTCTGAAAACTTTAAAGAAGGGCAATCTATTGCAAAGACCACCACTCTTTGAAACCAATGGATTTATCTTATGGAAAAACCGTTTTGAAACATATGTAAAATCAAAAGATATAGATCTTTGGTTTATTATTGTTAAAGGGATTTTAGTTCTACAACAAAGGATATTTCCGTTGATGAACAAAAGAAATTAGTTGCTAAAAATAATGAAGCTAAAATGATGCTTTATAATGTTTTGCCAAGAAAAGAATATGAAAAGAATTTTATGTGAAACCGCCAAAGATATTTGGAATCTTTAATTGTTTTACATCAAGGTAACTACAAGTCAAGGATAACAAAATTGATCTTCTTGTTCAACAATATGAACAATTTGTTATCCCCGAAGATGAAACCATTGATTGTGGCTTTGCTCGTTTTAACACTATCATTACATCACTTAAAGAACTTGATGAATCTTTAAGTAGTAAAACTTTGTCGGAAATTTCTTAGAGCACTCCATCCAAATGGAGCTAAAGTGACATATTGAAGAATCAAAATCTCTCAATAATGTCACTAGGCGACTAATTGGCAACCTCAAAGTTCACGAAATGGTAATGGAGAAAGATTCGGATATCATCAAAGGAAGAAGGAGAAAGATCAAATCTGTTGCTCTTAAAGAAGCGGAATCAAGCGATGATGGTGAATCTTGTTCGATAGTGAAGATGAGTATGCCATGGTTAGAGATTTCAAGAAGTTCTTTAGAAGAAGAGGAAAGTTTGTAAACAACCCTCGAGAAGAAAAAGCCATTCAAAAGATCGGGATGATAAAGATTAAAGGTGAAAGAAAGTGTTTTAGATGTGGGTGATGCAAGTCATCTCATAGGAGAATGTCCCAAGCCACCTAAAAGCAAACTCAACGAGCTTTTGTAAGTGGTGCTTGGAGTGATAGTGAAGGCGATGAAGATCAAGCAAGGAAGAGATCATACAATGGCACATGATCAAATGAGGGTACTTTCGACTCTTCTTCTTATTCTTATGAATGAAACACTTTGCAAAAACAATATAATCAATTGTGAGCTAAGTCTAAAATCATAACTAAAATAAATTTCTAAAACCAAAAAGGAGTTTTGGAAAATGAGTATATGAGTTAAAGAAAAAGCAAAGCATTGAAAAAGGAAAAGCAAATGTGCGATGATTTAAATCATGTCAAGAGCTTAATCTTGAAATAAATAAAAGCTACACAAGAAGTTTTAATAGAAAATAATTCTAAGTTTAAAAGGTTTAACAAAACATGCTTATCTTGATGAAATAGTTAAAAATCCATAAAACACCGGGAGACATGAATGGGCTAGGTTTTAATGAAGTATTAATTCCAAAGAGTCAAAACAAAACAGTAGAAAAGGCGAACATTATCCAAAGCTGGCGTTTATGCCGTACGGACGGTGGAACCAAAATAATTTAAGTCAGTTTGTAAAAATGGTGCAGATGGTACTTGTCAGCTTGGAGATGTTCGCAATCACGGACTGATCTTGAATTTGTTAAAAGTAACAGAAAACCAATGATAATGTTAAACTAAAACCAGCATTATATCGGGTAGGACTTGTTAAAATGAATTTAGATAAAACTACTCAACTGATATAAAACTTCTTTTAAAGCCCTTTCCCAAGAGCATACAACGTTCAACTGCTACCAACACAACGGTTGGAATCAAAACTTTTCTAGACCATATCAAACTCCAGATTACATGCCATGGAACCCTTACCCATCATTTCCATAAATGAATCAAATAAATGGATATGTTTAACCGGACCCATGAGATATTGGGGACCAAATGTTTGAGTTATTTGCTTTTTAGGTATGCTTGAAAGTTGGATTGGAACTTGATGAATGGATAAAAGATAGTGGATGCTCACGACACATGACGGAAACAAAGTCTCTTCTCATCATACCAAGAGTATGGCGGAGGTAATGTCACTTTCGGTAGCAATCTCAAAAGCAAAATCATTGGCAAAGTTACGATTGCTCATAACTCTAACTATTGAAAATGTTGCTCATGTGGATAGGTTAGGATTTAATCTACTTAGTATTAGCTAACTATGTGATAAAAATATAAGTACTATTTGATGAAAATGGTAGTAAAATACTAAAAGATGGTATCACCATAGCTAAAGGAGTTAGGAAAAATAACATATACGTCATGAAATAGATAAAACATATAATGACAAACTTTGCCTAACAACATTAGACGATAGCTCATCTCTTTGGCATGGCGGCTTAATTCAACTAATATGAGACTTATACAAAACCTATCTTCAAAAAGGTTGGTTAGAATTTACCAAAACTAAAATATGACCAACATTTTTGTGACGCTTGCAAAATTGGTAAACAAACACATAGTAGTCACAAATCTAAAAAATATGGTGTCCATCTAGTGTCTAGAATTATTACATATGGACTTGTTTGGACCATCCGCTATAAGAAACTATGGAGGCAACTTATACACTTTGGTCATAGTAGATGATTACTCAAGGTTTACTTGGGCGTTATTTTGAAAACCAAAAATGAAGCTTTTGATAAATTTGAAATACTTAGCAAGAAATTCAAAAATCTTCTAGGTGTCAAAATTGTGTCGATCGAGCGGATCATGGTCGGTAATTTGACAACGAACTCAATTTGGAAACTTTTGTGATACAAATGGTATATACACATAACTTTTCGCTCCACGAACACCTCAATCCAATGGAGTAGTAGAACGTAAAAATAGAACAATTCAAGAAATGAGTAGAACAATGCTTAATGAACAAACATTCCTCAAAAGTTTTGGTGTAACTTGCAGATGACATACACATATTTTAAATAGAGTCCTAATAACCTAAACAAAACACCATATGAACTTTATAAAGGTAAAAGCCAACATTAGGATATTTTAAAGTCTTTGGTTGTAAATGTTTTATTCTTAATACTAAGGATTATCTCACCAAGTTTGACCCAAAGTCTTATGAAGGTGTATTTCTTGGTTACTCTCAAACTAGTAAAGCTTACATTGTCCTTAATAAAGAAACAATGATAGTCGAGGAATCGTTGAACATAACATTTGACGAAAGTCCACCTCCCTCTAAGACATCACCTTTGGTAGATGATGACTTAGTTGAAAGTCAAATAATAAAAAGTCAAATTAATAATAACAAGGAAGATGAATCATTAAATAAGGAAATTATCATATAAAAGTCTAAAAGTCATCCATTAGAAAAGGTCATAGGACAACTTAATCAAAGAACCTTAAGATCACAAGCTCAAAATCAAAGTAATAATTTTTGTTTTGTATCCACCATTGAACCAAAAACCATAAATGAAGCTATAAAAGATGAATCATGGGTAATAGCCATGCAAGAAGAATTAAACAATTAGTTAGAAATGATGTTTGGAAACTAGTTCCCAAAA
>OU343225.1:122077956-122324303 GCA_910596185.1 Chrysanthemum makinoi
TTGTTTCTTTTTTCAATATAATTTAGCTGTTCAAAGAAAAACAAGTCTTCATAAAAAGATTATTGTTTCTTTGAATTTCCAACCAAGATGATTTCATCAAATACCATGAGTATGTTTGAACATTTATCCCAGATGTATTACATCAAAGTCTATCATATTGAGCTTTAAAGCTCATATAAACATTTCTTTTACTTCACTTATTTTTAAAAGAACCCATAAAGTATGATTACCCTTTGAACATATAAGAAAAATTGATCTCACAGTTGATACAAATAGAATTCTTAACTTCACTAAATTTACTAAACAATTTTTATAGTTTAAGTTGTTTTCCAACAGTATATTCTTCTTTAAGCTTCTTAGAGCATTGGGTGTGGTAGGTTAGCCATGGTTCTTCATCACACTGGGCAGCCACATCAACATAACAAACCTCCACAACTAATCACAACAAGCCCCTCATAACAAACCCCAACCTCTTCTATTTGTAGCCCACCATTACACACACACACACAAACCTGTTTTTATCAATTAAAAGAAAAAAAATGTCATAGTATCACCTTCGTCGTGGTGACGATGAAGCAAGCGACGGGGAGTCATGCCAAAGGGGGCCGGTATGGCGGCGAGCCATGACGAGCTGCCATGTAGGCTCACGGCGAGCCATGGTTTCTCCACACCCAATGCTCTTATGTCTATTGCATTATGACCTGACATATTAGAAAGATATTGTATTTAATTTGTGGCCCTTCTATCTAATAACGCGGATCAACTTGATGTGATAGGCTCTATTAATTTGGACAATGGTGATATTTCCGAGCCTTCTTCTTGGTCTAGCTCATTAATGTCGAGGGCGGAGCTAGTAGGTTAATTAGCGTTATCTAACTGGCCAAAATTTATTTTAGACTAATTGTTAATACAATTCGGGGCGCTCCCTTACGAAGATTAGTGTAAGCTAACTTCTCTGGGAATAGATCTTGTATTAAGTATTCGTCTTGGTTTAGAGCAGCTAAGAAAGTAAACACCGTTAGCCTCACCGCGGTCAACCTCCAGCGTGAGAGTAAGTAAGGGTTTTAGAGAGATAAAGTTAGTTCTAGAGTGAAAGAGTGGGTGTGTGTTACCATTTGAATAGTGGCGAAACCCCTATTTATATGGTTCACCTTTCTCAGTCGTGTTCTCGGGATCACTGGATGTGAGAGCACAGCTTTGTGTGGGGAGTGACGTGAGGTCAACTCGTGAGTTTGTCCCGTTGTTATGACGATGCTTTTGAGCGGGAGTTTGTCCCGCCTCGCTTTGGAGACCTAGACAGCACCATAATCCGGGTGAGATTCCCTACCTTTTATGTGGGCACTGTGGCCGGACGATTCTACCCCCGCAGATTGGTCTTTCCCGTGGTGTTCACGCCGTGCGTGCATGGACAATGGTTGAGTGACCTCCGGAGTCACGTGTTTGGTCCGGCCCCGACCCGTATGAGTGCCGGGGGGATCATACGCGATCAAGTCTCCCCCAGTCTAGTGTGCTTGTTGGTCCAAGACAAGCGTTCTAGACTAAGTTGTTTCATCCATCCGCGGTTGGGTGTTCCATGGGTAACCCTAGTCATTGCTGACTGTATTCTCCACTTATACAGTGGATAAGCGTTACAGCTGTCTCTTGGGAGTCGCGAACCATTCTAGACCGCGCGTTTTCTGACTGACGTGACGTTTTGGCTGCTTCTATCTCGTCCGTTGATCTAAGCGCAGACTGGACCATCCGATACGAGCGCCGGGACGGGCGATTTTTCAGCCCGATTAGCCTCGTTGGTTTTACTTTCGAGAGGGTATAAATACCCTTCCTTTTTACCTTCTTGGTTACTGGCCGCTCTTCATCTTCTGTAAAAGAAAAAAGTCATCCAAGTCCTTTTGTGCGTCTTTACTTGCTAAGGTTAGGTTTTTCTTCCCTACTCTAGTTCCATGGCTAAGAAACTTCTGTGTGATTTTACTTGTAAGTTATCCCGCAAAGATTTAAGTGATTTTTGCTCTAAATACCATATCCCCACAATCGTTCATCCTCTTCTTCCCGGGCCTAATGATACCATAAAGAATGCCCCTCGTAAGATAGGCGATATATAGGTTTTTGAATTCTGCAATTTTAGGGTCCCTCTTTCCAAGTTCTTGTGCAGTGTTTTGGAGTATTTTCAAATTCATCTGTCGCAGTTATCCGTGTTAGCCGCGGCTAGGATCAGTCATTTTGAGATCCTATGTCACGTTTACGGTGGTATCCTCACCGTATCCTTGTTTAGGATATTTTACTACTCCGGTATGAAGGATGGGTGGATGACCTTAGAGAAACGTAAGGGTCCTAAGTCTTTGGTTGTTCCGGTTTGTTATACTGCTCCTCTGGATTTTGTAAAGAGTTGGAAAGAGTATTTCTTTTGCGTTGACGCGACTGTCTTTCCTTTGGCTATTTCTTGGAACGATAAAGTGTCCGTTGACCGTGATCCACCCCCATCGGACGAAGATATTGATCTGGAGTTATTACGCCTCCTTGATACACGTGCCGCCTCCCCAAGAAGTTTGCAGCCTTTGCGTGGGCCGCCTCAGCGGGATGACTGACCGCCTACTTTCATGGTTTCGGATACTGAGGGTGGGTTTTCCTTATAAGGTTTGTCGCGTCTTGCTTTAGTTTATTTTGTTTTTAACACTTGTCTTTTTCTTTGCAGAGATATCTCTTTTTGCTTTCATCAACCAGCCAGATCCGTTCGTTGTGACATCCGGAGAAAGAACTCTGCAGGAGGGTGAGAGGACTCTGCAGGAGGAAACTGCAGGGCGTGTTATAGAGCCCTCAGAGAATCTGATCACTTTGGTCCAAGAGACCATTGTGGATAATGTGGAGGCGGCCAAAGCTGACAAGGCCGTTGGAAAAAAGAGAGTTCGGATCAATGCCCCCTCAAAGCAGCCGGAGAAGAAAAGAATTGCTCCCGTGCTGGAGCAGGGTTCTGGGTCTGCTGTTGGTAAGGCTCCTTCCTTATTTTAGTTCTTTTGGATAGAGAAATGACCTAATTTGTTTTTGGCTATGCAGGAGATGCTGACCATTCGTTTTAGCCCGCGACGAGTCTGATTCTAGACCTCGGCCGCTGGAGGCTACTGTTTCTTCTTCTGAGACTTCCCCACATCTTCAGGAAGATCCGGATGCCACCACGAAAACATCCACCAGTGTTCACCAAGAGAATTTGGATACCGATATGTCTGGTCCTTCTCAGCCACCACCTTTTCATCAGGAAAATGTCTTTGAGTCGAAGTCACCGGCGCAGGACCAATCTGTTCATCGTCCTGCGGCCTCCGACGAGGATTTTTATGAGTCCCTTTCCGTGGATACCGCAGAGGCCAAAAATGTTTATGTTCCTAAATGGCTGCCCACCAATGACTTCCGCATGAATGATACTTGGGTTTGTCAGAGTGTATTGGACAACCTTGCAACTCCCGTTACTTATCCATGTGCGCAATATGCCACACGCTGATTTGCTTGAGCAAGACTACATGATGACGTGCAACAAACATGTATGTCTTCGAGGGGCTTACGGCCTGGAGTTTGAGCCAACCATACTAACAAATTAAATAAGAGGCTTGAGAGAAGGGAGAAGAAGATTGAGGCTTTGAAGGGGAAAGTTCAGGAGCTGGAGAGTGAGGCCGCGGAGGCGAAGGGCCTCCGATGATGCGTGGGCGCTGGAGTCCGGGACGCTGGAGGTAAAGAGACTCCGTGAGCGTGTGGCTCAACTGGAAGCCATGATTGCACCCAAGGACGCACAACTAGCGGCTTTGACTGTTGAGAATGCTGAATTAAAAGGTCAAGTTGCCGGACTTTCCGTAGTTTGTGATAATCTGAAGGAACAGGTAAAGGAAGCGGGTTCGCTTGAGGAAAAGCTAAAGGAGTGTGAACAAGAGGTCTGGGGTACCTATGACGCGCAAATTGCACAGTTGGATCAGAGGTTGGCGGAGTTGAACCGCGACTTTGATGAGGAGTTATTCCCCAGCACTCTTCTCGCTGTTAAGGGAAAAAGATGGGTTGTAAGGCATGGCTTCCGCAGAGCTTGGATGGCGTTTAAGCAATCTGATGAGTTGCAGACTCGTCTGGGGGATTGCATCAGCAAGGCCATTGCTGAGGGGTTAAGGCAAGGTTTAGAGGCGGGGATTGTTCGTGGGGCCGCGGCGAAGTCGAACAGATTAAGGCTTACAATCCCCGGGCGAAGGAAGTCTACCGCGAGTCTGTTGTGAGACTTAGCGACGTTCCTTTTCCGCTTCCGGATTCCCTTGAGGCATGCAAGGATGCCCCCTTGGAGTACCTCATGGATCAGCTAGTGTTACAAGAGGAGCGACCCAGTGGATCGGGGAACTTTGTGTTTAACTGCCCAACAACGGAGGAGGTTTTGCTTCCTGGTTCCCTACTGCAAACTATTACCAGGCGTCCGCGTGCTATTGCCGCGTTTAAAGAGAAGAAAAGCCAGGTGAAAGGTAAAAAGTTTGATTTCTGGAACCCTGACCTGATTGTCTCCAATGTTGTCCACCAGGTTACTTCTACCGGGGAACCCTCCATGGTTATAGTTCCTTCTGGCCCGACTCCTTTTGCCCCGATCACTGGTCCAACCGGGGAAGAAGAAGAAAAAGAGGAGGAGGACCAGGCTACCCATGATGACATGTTTGACACGGAAATTCTTGACCGTGCCGGGGATGTTTGAGGTGCCTTTCCACGGGCAGCATTTAGACTATGCCGCCTCTCCAGTTTATGTGAAGCTTGATTACTTTATCTATTTGGTCTGGGTCATGGTTGACGTGACGCCTTTATTTTGTAATCCGGGGGTATGCCCCTGTGTACTTGTAAAGAATCTTTTGTGGACTTAATGGAAATACTTTTTGTTCTATGCTTACATATATGTTTTTGTTGCGTGCCGGAGTTAATTGTTTCGGGCTTTGTATTGTACCCGTGTCCGTACTTTAGCAGTCCGGGGGTAATATGGATTGGTCAATGGGTTTGAAATACCACTTATATGCCTGAGTCAATTATGAGGTTGCTCGTCCTCTATACGCAACATGCTTTGTCTCGGATGCAAGAGATATGTATAAAAAATAAAAGACGTAAATGAATCTTGTTTGGAAAATTTGTAGAGCGGGCCAGGCTTTACGTTTCATTGACAACTAGAAAATATTACAATAAAACTAAAGGCATAAAATTTAAAGTGGTTTCCCCTGTTGTCCGGACCTGATCCGTGATCAACTTACAAGAGGCGAGGATAACCAACTTACGCTTACACATAACATTTCTTCAAATTGCGGATGTTCCATGTTCTTGGGAGTAGTTCCCCATCCGCACCTCTGAGCTTGTACGCTCCGTTTCCTAGTGCTTCCACCACTTCATATGGCCCCTCCCATTTTGGGCCAAGCTTTCCTGTGTCTTCCACTCTACTAGCTTCGCTACTGCGGTAGACAAACTCTCCAGGCTTGAATGCTGTGCTTCGGACTTTGGCATTGTAATATTTTTCCATCTTAGACTTGCTGCGCGCTTCTTCAATGGCCGCGGCTTCTCTTTTCTCTTCCAAGAGGTCCAAGTTTAGACGGAGGTTCTGGTCGTTGGAGACTTGGTTCACGGCTGTGCATCGGAGGCTTGGAATTCCAATCTCCACTGGAATGACTGCTTCGGTGCCATATGTAAGGGAAAATGGGGTTTCCCCGTTGCTTGTCTTGATCATGGTCCTGTGTGCCCAGAGCACGTGCGGCACTTCCTCTATCCAGTCCTTGCTTCCTTTCTCCAGCCTTGCCTTGATACCTTCTCCCAAGCTTTTGTTCGCGCTCTCCACCAACCCATTTGCCTGCGGATGCTTCACCGAGGCAAATCGTTGCCTGATGTTAAGCTTCTCGCACCAGTCTTTGAATGGGTTGTCGCGGAACTGCTTTCCATTGTCCGACACTAATTCCCCGGGCAAGCCGAAGTGACAGACTATGTTGTCCCAAACCCTGTGATGGAGGCTAGAGGTTTGGCCTCAATCCACTTTGTGAAATAGTCTATTCCCACAATCATAAATTTCACTTTGCCTGGTCCCTCTGGGAAGGGTCCGCAGATGTCCAGGCCCCACTTGTAGAAGGGCCAGGGGGAAGTGATTGGGGTCAGATTTTTCTGTGGGTTTTTTGGTACTGGGCGGTGGACTTGCCAATCTTCACACTTCTGTATCAGCTCACGAGCGTCTTTGTGCATTGTTGGCCAGTAGTATCCGGATCGGATTGCTTTGGCCACCACCTCCCTTGGCCCTGAGTGCATGTTGCATGATCCTTCGTGAATCTCTTGTAGCACGTAGTTGGCCTGGATGGGGCCCACGCACCGGAGCCATGGTTCTAGGAAAGATTTTCGGAATAGGATTCCGTCTCTCAACGTGTACTGTCGTGCCTTGATTCGCAGCTTTCGGGCTTTGCTGTCATCCGCCGGTAGTGTCTCATCCCTTAGATAATCAATCAAGGGTGTCATCCAAGTGTCTCCATCTTCTTCTGCGACTGCCAGCACTTCCTTTTCCTCAATGGACTTTTCCTTCAAGACTTCCACAAGCACCTGTTTTGTCAGGTGAGCGAAGCTGGTGGACGCTATCTTGCTCAGCGCGTCTGCTTGCTTGTTCTGGCTCCGGGGAATCTGTTTGATGGAGAACGTCCGGAATCCCTCAATTAGTGCTTTAGCTTTTGCCAGGTAACGTGTCATGCTCTCCTCCCTTGCCTCATACGCTCCATTGATCTGATTTGCCGCGAGGCGGGAATCAACATTTGCTGACAGGTCCTTCACCTGTATCTGCTCCGCGATCCTCAACCCTGCGATCAGTGCTTCATACTCGGCCTCGTTGTTGGATGCCTCAAATTCGAAGCGTAGGGCGTATGTGAATTCCTTTCCCTCCAGGCTTGTTAGAATTAAACCTGCCCCGGATCCTTCCTGACATGCGGATCCGTCTGTGAATAAATTCCACGGTTCTGAGTACGGTTGTTTGTCCGCTTTCTTGTCCGGGGTTTCTTCTTCTGGGATTTCGGCAATGAAGTCTGCTAGCACTTGTCCTTTAATGGCTGTCCGGGGTCGGAAGCTAATGTCATGTTCGTCCAGTTCTATCGCCCATCCGGCCATTCTTCCACTTTTCTCCGTTTTTGTCAGGACTTGCTTCAGTGGCTGATCTGTGATGACCGCCACTGGGTGCGCTTGGAATTATCGCCGCAATATGCGGGATGCATATACCAGTGCGAGGACAAGCTTTTCCATTGGGATGTAATTCACCTCCAGACCCTTTAGAGCACGGCTAACAAAGTACACAGGCTGTTGCCGTGACTCTCTCTGTGCTAACAAGACCGCACTTATAGCCTCCTGGGACGCGGCCAAATACATGATCAGTTCTTCCTTTGGACGTGGTGCAATGACCATTGGCAAGTCAGCAATGTGCTTCTTCATTAATTTGAATGCTTGTTCTGCCTCGACCGTACTACCATGAAGTTCATCCAGGCGCTAGCTGCCTTCTTCCCATCTCCCAATGTCACCTCTAAGAGGATTTGTCCCAAT
This sequence comes from Chrysanthemum makinoi, assembly GCA_910596185.1. NCBI lineage: Eukaryota > Viridiplantae > Streptophyta > Magnoliopsida > Asterales > Asteraceae > Chrysanthemum > Chrysanthemum makinoi. Next base: position 122,085,499 of record OU343225.1, read on the forward strand.
GGCCACGAAAGCTCTCCACTGAAGCCCAATAATGGTGATGAGGCGGGGATCAGTCTCTTCCGAATGTACGGACTTAGCTTGTTGAAGCAATGTTCGTATAGGACTTCCGAAGCACTTCCATTATCCACGTACATTCTATGGATTGTGCATCCTTCAACATCCGCCTTGATCACCAGCGGATGGTCATCCCAATCATCCCCGGATATGGGGGAAAGGATATTTCCATGTTTGGGACCGCATTCGCAGTTAGCTTGGGCTTGACCGTCCGCTGCCAAGTTTGGACCATGTATATGGCGTGAGCTTTGTCTTTGGCTGCGGTATCCTTCTTCCCACCTTTGGGACCACCATTCTTCTGAGTGCCATTCTTGATTTCCTTGACCAGATGTGCAAGTTGTCCGGACCTAACCGCCTCTTCTATCTGTTTTTTCAACTGATAGCATTCGTCCGTATTGTGCCCCTTTTCCCTATGGAAATCGCAGTACTTGTCCTTATTCCGGGATTCAGCTGGGCTTGACATCGGCGGAGGAGCCATGAACTTGGCAGTATCCATAGCCAAGATTTCCTTTGGCGTTTTTGTGAGGGGGTGAATCTGTCCCCCCGCTTTCTTTCTGGCCTTAAGCGGGCCTTGAACTCCCCTTTTCTCTCGAAGATCTGGATGTTCTTCTGGCTACCCTCGTGATTCTTCCATTGGGAGTGCTTCTTTTTTGTTTGGTTGGCCGCAACCAACTCTCCTTGGAGAAATGTTGTCATTGAGCCTTTTGATTAGCTCTGGGTTTGTTATCCCGTGCATGAAGCCCGATACCCTCATACACTCCGGAGCTCCTTTCACGTGCATGCTTTCCATCTTGAAGCGCTCCACGAATGCCTCTGAGATTCCTCCTCCCGCTGCTTTATGTGATGCAGCTCCACAGGATCATTCGTATATTTCTTTCTTGAAGGAAATATGAGAGGAAACTTAACCTCAACTCTTCAAAGTTATCAATGCTCTCTGGCCGCAGCTCATCAAACCAGACCCGAGCGTGCCCAATCATAGTGGAGTTGAACATGTGGCACCAGGTAGGCATGGCCCACCTCTCCACTTTGGCTGTGGTCTAGAAAATTTTCAGATGGTCTTCCGGGTCCCCGGTCCCGTCGTATGTTCTGATGTGAGCCGGCACCCTTGTTCTTTTTGAGAATTCAAAATTCCGTATTCGATGAGTGAAAGGGTCCGCATCAGTTATGTCATACGGGGAGTAGAGTTCGTCAGACTCCTTTCCCATCTTGCTTTTCGGGGTGGACTCCCAATGCCCAGCCGTGCTTTCTTCACTTTCCAGGGGGGACACTTCTCTAGTCCTGCTGCGGTGTGAGTGATGCATCTCCCCCCTGCTACACTTTGAGTGGGAGGCACCGCCGGGTCAAGCTTCTTCTTTGGTACCTTTCAACCCGAATGTCTTTCGCGTGTCACGCTTTCTCCGCCTTTCGGCTTCTCTTTTACGTTGCCTGCGGGAAGACACCTTTGACTGGAGCCTGGAAAACACAGTTGGCTTTTGGTCCCCTAGCCTTGTGGTCACGTGCGGACGTTCCCTTTCCAGCCTAAAGAACACGTCCGGCCGCGGCCTTTTTGCTTCCCACTGGCTCCTTTCTCTGGAACACCCATCATCTCGACTGCTAAGCCTCGAGAAAACACTCTGAGACTTGGAATACTCCAAAGGATCTGATCTGGCACTAAGACTAGCTCCCTGCATCCTTTTAAGTTTCCGTTTTCTTTCAGACTTCGGGCGAGTATTCCGGGCGTGTTCTCGAGATCTCTCATTCCTAGTCTCATCATCAAAATCTAGACGAGTCTTGACCCGGTCTAGTTTTTCTTGATGGACCTTTTCCGCCATTAAGGGCAAGATCTGATTGTAGTGCCTTTCGCAGAACTCCCTTATTGTTGCGTCTGTCACAGCGTCAGGGGGTACTATTCCGCGTTTTGCACCTTTTCCCTCCCACTCGTGTTTCTGACCGTGGAAGGCTCAGGAGACGGAGAGGGGTTTTCTGCCAGATTACTCATGAGAGTTTTTTGGAAACGCAGTTTTGTTACTGGTCCCACGGATGGCGCCAACTTGTTAATACAATTCTGGGCGCTCCCTTGCGAAGATTAGTGTAAGCTAACTTCTCTGGGAATAGATCTTGTATTAAGTATTCGTCTCGGTTTAGAGCTGCTAAGAAAGTAAACACCGTTAGCCTCACCGCGGAAGGGTTCCACGGTCAACTCAAAGTTTGTAAGTGGGGAGTGACGTAGGTCAACTCAAAGTTTGTCCCGTTGTTATGACAGCGATGCTTTTGAGCGGGAGTTTGTCCCGCTTTTCATTTTTGGGGACTGCAGGTTGTAGTACTATAATCCTGGGTGAGATTCCCTACCTTTTATGTGCGGCACGGTTGTGGCCTCCTTCGGACGTATCTCTTACCCGTGGATTGGTCTTTCCCGTGGTGTTCACGCCGTGCGTGCATGAACAATTGTTGAGTGACCTCCGACGGGTCACGTGTTTGGTCCGCGCCCGACCCATATGAGTGCCGGGGATCATACGCGATCACTAATCAAATACAAGTTTTATTTATAATTTATAATAAAATCGCATCCTCTGACATCGAATTCTGGCTCTCATTATGCCTGATTAATACCTTAATTATCATCTTGAAATATTAGTACAATAAAGTCATGCAAACCAAGTGTATGTATCTCACATGTACATTTATCATAGGTAAATCAAGTAAAGAAAATTCTAGCACACGAACAACTTTATTGCTTAATGCTTATGATACATAAATTAAACACGTGCGTACGTACACCATGCAAACAACTTCTTTGTGACTGCATACTATACATCATTATTATTACTAGTACATCTTTTCTTCATTAGTTAGCAGTATTGCAAAGAGTCCTTATTGTCCCACTAGTACCAGTAAGAGGTTGAATGTCTCCCATATTAACCATGGCTGTAGCAAAATCAGAATCAAACAAGGAAGGATTGTCGACGTACTCAGTTACAATGCTATCAGTTGAGTCTCCGTTAAAGAGTACTTGGTCAGATGTAAGAAGACCTCTACTAGCTTGTAGATTCCTGAAGTAGTTGTTGTCGAATGTATTTGGTGTCTGTAAATCAAGTGGCGCCGAGGTAGTGGTGGTACCAGTTTGCGGGCAGTCGCTCCTAAGGTTGGCTGCAAAAGTAGCATCTATGTTTGAGGTATTGTCGTATATCCTGGCCCTATATGTGACACATCGTGCCTGCCCGATTGTATGAGAGCCTGCAAGACAAGAATCATTTCACAATTTAGATATTAGAGTAGAGTTGGCGTGAGACAGTCTGTACAAAGGTTGGATTTCTTTGGAAGATTTTCATTTAAACTAATGTAAATTGGATGTGGGTGTGAATTAGTTATATAAAAGTTGTGCACGAGAACAAAAAACAGCTTATTAGTAAGGCTAAATTTCATAATAAGTAAAGGCCAAATTTCATAAGAGGGATAGGAAAGATTTTATTATAAGTTAATCATAGCTTATCTTAAGATAGTTTATTGAAAATCTTATAATTTTCTCTGCTGATGTTGGGTATGTACACTTTCTAATTAAGTATATACATACATTAAAGTAGTTATTCGATGCATTCTTGTTTAACACGAATAAAAATGAATCAAATTTCGTTATATAGTGTATCATAATTCTTGAATGGAAAAATAAAGGCCTTACTTAACAAAGATGAAATTTATTATAAAAACTGATCAAACCTGATAAAGCAACCATGTCTCTTACGCTGAGTCCCTTCCGATCAAAGCTTGCAATAAGTTGATCAAGATTATTATCACCTCGTGGAAGATCAGTACCAGCTTGCTCCGGGTTTGAATCTCGAGAGTCTCTTCTTCCAAGCCTTACTGCCCATGATGGACCACCCACCTACATATATATATATTTCATTTGTTATCAAACCCACATATTTCAATCGTCCACAACTTTATATTCACGTACCATATTGTACAAGTTATGCAATAGTACGCTGACAACAGTGCATAACACATATAATGGTGCATGGCAAGAATGAATGGTTTACATATTGTAAAGTAATTATTGGATTAATTTCATATATTTCACCCTTTTTCATAATTAATTTCATATATACAAAAGGAGGGGAGATATGAAATTGCCCATATATGAGGCTTTAGGTAACTACTATTATAGTTTTGTTATTACCGCAACTGAAGCATCACGAGCTGCAACAGCTAGTATATCTGCACATGAAACAACACCTGGACATACGCTCTCAACAGCAGCTTTAGCATCATCTATAGCCGCATAGCCGTCCACACCGACATTCGCAGGTGCTGCCTTCTCACCACCTTCTAGCAAAATGGAAGCATCACAGCCCTGAAAAAATGTACCAGGGTAAAGTTAAATGTTCTTACTTTTTTGTATCTCCAGCCAAATAGAAGCATTAGGGGCAAACATTTGGATTGATGTGCGCGCATATAAATCTGAAGTTCATGCGTAGTCATGATCGTGTTTAATTAGATCATGCAATGTGTCCTTTAACTTAAAGTCACTTGATCATGTACGTTGTTCCACCAATTGTTACAGTATCTTTCGTAAATTTTCGTAGCATATGAGTTGAGCTGTTTAAAATACTTGCAACTATCGTATATAACATTAATTTTACATATCTAATTAAATGTATGTGTTTGTTGATAGCAGTTTGTTTTACAAAATATTACTGTAGCCGTTTATAAAATACTTGCATATATCTTATGTTTGTGCTTTTGGTCTGTAGACGTTAGTTTGAGACAAAGGAATATAAAGAAAGTGAGAGAATGTGAATGAAAGTAACCTGAACGAAACAGTCATGAAAATGAAGACGAATGATTAGGGCTGCCATGCGACGATTACTTGAAACCGCAGAACTAATAGAGTCTCTAATCGTTGTAAGTGCAGTAGGGCATGTGTCATCATAAAAAGTGGTAGACAATTGAGCTTTGCATGGCATGTAGTTCATTGATACAAGTAACACAACAATGGGAACCAAAATAGTTCCAATAGACTTAGGATAACCCATATCAAAAAGTATATAACTTTACTTAGTCACTCGTTTTTTATAACTAAGTAGCTTAGTTCGAGTAGAAATAGTAACACATAGATATGCTATTTATACTACTAGAGAACCCAATAAACAACATGCAAGTTGATATGTTAATTGTTGAATAAGTCTTATGTGCATTTTCATCAATAATAGTGCACGATTAGCTATCGATATCTATTCAGTATTCACGATCGACTTGTTGATGACATGGTACATGAAGAAAAGTATTTGCTCGTGGCAAGAACAATCAACACATTAATTGCAAATTTTGAATAGTTTCATTTGTCAATATCATTACAAGTGGGAGATGGCTGCCATAATTGAAAATAAGCTAAGTGTGTTTCTTGTGACAAGTTCGATACTTAATTTGGCCCATTACAATTAAAGGATGTGTCTATGTTTTGCTCATTTCTTTTGATGCATTTTGATCGTGATTTCTAACCATATAGTTGTATAAATAATTATAGGGTACTCAATTACATGTGGTATTGATTTATTTGAGAACTGACGTGGTTTGTACACGTTACAATTTATTTCGAATACTGCGATGCTACGGATATTTGTACATGTGAAAAAATTGTAGGACGTATAAATCATACTGAGCATTTTTTTTTCTTTTATACGGATATTTGTATTACGAAAGAAAATAGATGTGTACAAATTTTCGCTGCACAGAAAGATTAAAAGTAATGGACCGTGCCCATATTATTGTTTTAAGTATATGTTACTCATATTTCCACTCAAATACGAAACACACCTCAGAAGTTTGTTGGGCCAGATAATTGGCTTTAATGTTGGGCCAGATCAGAAGTTTGTTTTTTTAGGCTTATATGTTATATCACACGAATGGTTGGACTGAACTTATTATAATTTAGGGGGAGTTGCATTTATATCCCTTCAAAAGTGAATAATTTCATATATATATTTTTTACAAGTTTTTGATGCACATCAGCACATAGTACAATAGTTTTTATGCATGCAAAAGATATATATGCAATTTTTCATCTTTGGAAGGATATATATGCAAATGACCCTATAATTTAAGTTATCAATTTTCTCAAACATTTCGTAATGAACAATTAGATACAATTTGTGCAACACACGGGTTCGTAAAACCTCGTATTATCAACATAAACATATTATATTGTTAATAGCTTACCTCAGAATATTGTAGTTTCTTAGGATATTGTAGTTTGAAATCTAAGAAATGCTTAGGTTTGCCCTCTGATTCCATAACCATGATATCATTTATTGAAACTAAGAACGTGATAAAGATAGTTTCATGATCGTTTATGAGCTTCTAGGGTTCAACAATAACATAGACAAATATGAATGCACAGCGGAATATATGAACAACTATGTTATTGACACAAGATTTTTCCACAATCACCTCCAATTATATTTTATCAGAATATAACGTGTTATCTACACTATAACAAGGATCAAAGACACCTTTGATCTTAGAGGTTAACTAAACTACTCTAGTCTAGGCGTTTACAAGAACACACGCCCTAGACACACACACACACACACCTTTGCTAGACATCTACATTATGAATGACTTAATTATAAAACTTATACCCTTGATCTCTTTATATAGTAGAGATTTAGGGTTTACAAAATACTACAAAGGACTAATAAGTAAATCTTCTTTTGCAAGCAAGTCCCTCCATCTTTTTGTAGGTTTCATTCTTGTCACTTTGAGTCCCTTTGTTTCATTCTTATATTCACTTTGTCTCATCAAATCAAGAATCCCAACAACCTTCCCCTATTTGATGATGACAAAACAATCAAAGTCGTGTACGAACTTCCCTATCTCAACAATCTTCCCCTATTCAGCCGGGGTTGCTGCTTTAGGTTAGATTTAGAGTATGTATTATTCTAAGAAGTCGATCACTTTAAGGTTTTGTAAACCTAATACTTTTGAGTATTCGTATTAATATATTGAAGTGTTTTGTGAGATAACAATTGTGTCAATCATTCTCTTTATTGTTAAACATAAGTTTCCGCATTGTGTTTAATCTTGCTACAAGACAGCTTGCTATACTTTGGTAGTGCTATATTTATATAATACAATTAGTAAGATCAATTGCTCATATGGGATCAACAAGTGGTATCAGAGCTTGTGATCTAGAAGCTGTGATTAAGGAGAATTTGTGTTAACTAAAAATCGTTCAAGAACTACTGAAGCTATGGAATCTGAATCAACACACATGGTGACTGCATCAAAGGTGCCTATACTGAAGACAGGAGAGTATGAGTTTTGGAGGCTAAGAATGCAGCAGTACCTCAAGATGCTGGACTACTATATGTGGGAAATCATTTTGAAGGGTGACTCTTTACCTGTTAAGGGTGCTGATGGGAAGGAAGTACCCATCAAATCTATTGAAGACAAAGCTCAAAGAAGGCTGGAAATCAAGACTCACAGTATTCTTATGATGGGAATACCTAATGAGTATTAATTGAGCTTTAGTGATATTGAAGATGCCAAATCTTTGTAGGAAGCCATTGAACTAAGGTTTGGAGGGAATGATGCGACAAATAAGTCAAGAAAGAATCTTTTGAAGCATCAGTTTGAGAACTTTGCTGCTTTAAGTTCTGAAAGTATTGATCAAACTCATGACAGACTTCAGAGACTTGTAAGCTAACTTGCACTGATGAAAGTTGCAGTTCCTCAAGAGGACATCAATCTTAAGTTTCTCAGAAGTCTAGCCCCTGAATGGAGCATGCATATTGTGGTTTGGAGAAATAAAGCTGACTTTGAGACGATGACCTTTGGTGATTTTTACAACAATCTGAAAGTATATGAGTCTGAAGTTAAGGGGTTATCCAGCTCAACCTCTGGTGCACAAAACCTAGCTTTTGTGTCCTCAAAAGGGTCAGACAGCCATCAGGAAACTCTTTCTACTTCTTATGGAGCTTCTACTGCTAGCACAAAAGTTTTTATGCTGGTTCTACAAATAGTGATAACATAAGTGATGCCGCTATATGTGCTTTCTTGGCTGATCTTACAACCAGTACTCATGTGGTAAATCAGGATTTGGAACAAATTGATCCTGATGATCTTGAAGAGATTAACATAAATTGGCAGATGGCAATGTTGACTATGAGGGCAAGAAGATTCTTGATAAGGATTTAAAACGTACACTTTTAAAGGGTCATTTAAGCCCTTAATCGCCCACTTTTATATCCGTTACTGCTTAATTTCGTTCCTTTTCACTTTTTAGGTCTCTTGGAAGCAAAATGCTGGAATGAAGCATATTTGGACGAAAAAGAGTGAATATATGAAGAAAATGGCTAAGTCAAGATCAAAGACTCTCAAGCTATTGGAATTAAAGCTGACGGCGTCACAATCCAAGGGCGACGCCGTCCCTCTCTACGTAATTAAATTTGCGACGACTTAGTAGACTTTTTTCTAATTTACACCTGACGGCGTCAGGCTTTGAAGAGTAAGGGCGTTACGAAGACTTTTCTTCTCAAATGGCCTAGATCTAGATTCAGACGACGTCACAACCACAACGTGACTCCGTCCCAATGATGACTTTTCCAAGAAGAAACCTTAATGACGGCGATCTAACGGCGTCCCAACTATAAGGTGAAGCCGTCGCAAATGTAAAATTATATAGAAATCGAATTTTCATAATTTTAAGAGGTAGACTTGTGGAGTAAAAACCTAAAACGATTTTGGTTCGGTTTGGACAGTATCTTAGGGTTCTCATACCCTATTTTATATCAAGATAAGTATTTTATTTCATTGATTTCATTATGTCTTCGATTGTATGTGTGTATGCTTGCATGTTTAACATGTCCGGCTAAATTTCTTGTGTGTTTGCTTAGATCTATGAAACCTAGTTAATAATTATTGATTGATTGTCTCTTATCTTCATTGTAATTGGCTTAGAAGTGCATTAGGCCATGGTTGTATTTTTAATGATTGAGTAATTTTTGTGAACCTTAGTTTATAAATCTCTTAGTGGAATTGTTGGCTAAACATTCAAAGATAACCTTAGTGTTAGTTTATGAATCCTAGAGATTTCGTAGGCAATAACCTTAAGGTAGTCTCAAAGAGTTAGGGATAAAAGCATACCCTACGACCTTAGAAGACACAACGCGTTAAGAATAAGGACGTGACAATTCAACCACCAATAAAAGATAACTAGGGAGTAATAGTATCTAGGTAGACACATTTTAAATCATCATACGAGCACACATCAATAGGCATAGAGTACCCTTAGTTTAGATAATTAGATAGTAGAGTAATCGGTATAAGTACCAAACCCCCATATCCAAACCCCGAGATTTTACCCTTAGCTTTATAAAAAAATATAAAAAAGATAAAAAATAATCTTCCTCAACCTCAAACCTTAGCGTAGTACATCTCTCACTAGCATTCCTATTCCCCTAGAGAACGATATCAATACCCGAGGCTTACCCAATACTACACTACAACGATTAGGTTCACTGCCTAAGGGTGTTGAAAAACTTGCTCGATGAAAAGGAAGTTCCTTTGACCCTGAACGCGTTATACGCGCATCAAGTTTTTGGCGCCGCTGCCGGGGAATAGAATAGCTAGTTAGATTTCTATCTCGTTTAGGTTCCCTTGCTTGATTCCTATCAAGTAAGAGTTTTTCCCATTTTTAGCTTCCTCGTAGTCTATCCCCTTCTTCGTGTCTTTGTTAGTAATCCCATCACTTTTCATCATGGAAGGTGATAACCCGCCACCACTCATCGATCCACCAATCATTGACCCGCCAAGAGGCCGTACTCTTGGTGAATACTCTAGACCAAGCCACCAAGGCTATAGGAACACTATTGAAATCCCCGATCAAGCTCAAACTACAGCCCTGCGATCTGACACCATCCGGTTGGTGCAAACCGGATGTGCATTCCATGGACTTCGTTCCGAAGATCCTAATCAGCATCTCAAAGATTTTCTTAAAATCGTTGATTCCATCGACCTTGATGCTACCACACGGGAGACCACGCGCTTGCGTCCCTTCCAATTCTCTCTTCGGGACCAACCTAGTAATTAGCTTGAGCGACTTCCCGCCAGATCTATCTCAAGTTGGGATGATCTCACTACTCGTTTCCTTGCTCAATGTTTCCCACCGGGGAGAACTACCAAACTTAGGAATGAAATCTTGATGTTCCAACAACGTCAAGGTGAATCTCTCTTCGAGGCATGGACTCGATTCAAGGACTTGCTCAATAAAGTCCTTCATCACGACATAGATCTTTGGCTTCAAGTCCAAATCTTTTACGATCATGTCAACTTCTCAACTAAGCAATCCATCGACCAAGCGGCCAGTGGCAAGCTTAGTGATCTCACCACGGAAGAATCGTGGGGTACAATAGAGGACCTTGCCCTCTATGACAACGAAAGTTGGAAAGACCCCTATGAGTTGCCCAAAACCGTCAAGGCAATATCCTTGCCTCTCATTGACTCACAAACTTCCGATCGTAGGATGCTCGAGCTTAAAGATCAAGTCAAATTCCTAATGAGATCCTACAAAAATCCTAAGTCTTCACGCCAAGTAAACAAAGTCTCTTCCTTGTATGAGCTATGTAGTGGTCCCCATGACACTTGTACTTGCACGAGACTCCCCGAACAAGCTTCCGTTGACTACGCATCCTCGCGTGCCAATGGAATGGGAGGAAGATTCCCCACAACACCCGGACCTAGGACTTTCAATGATGCCTGAGAAGCATGGAGGGGCAAACCCGACTACAACTAGGGACAAACCAAAGAATTCACCTCTAATGATTCCACATGATCCCACATCCCTAGCCAACAAAACATAGAAGGGATGTTGCAACACCTAGTTACATCCCAAAAAGCTCAAATAGCCAAGCTTTCGGACCGCTTTAACCAACAACAAGCCGAGATGGATAGGAAGATAGATAATCTTTTAAAAGCCATCACCAATAGTGATAGGAAGACCACCGAAAAGGTTAATGCCATCTCGACTTATTCTCCCGAAGCTTCTGGTGTGAAAATTAAGGACCCAAGTAAGTTATCCAAGCACGTTCAATTCATCAACACCATCACCTTAGTGAAACCAAATAAGACTAGTGACGAAGCGAACCATGAGACCGCACTTGAAGTTAGTGAAACTCCTAAGGAAGAATCGACCAACGAAGTAAACAAAGTAGGTGATGAATACTTCAATAAGTTTCCTATGAAAGAGGAACTCTCTCGCCACCCACATTTAGTACGCGACCTTCGTCACATGTATGTTAGGAAAAGCCCTCGGATCAAATTTGGGAATCCTTGGAATCTCAACATACCATGTTGCATAGGACATCTTTTCGTGGCAAAGGCCTATATTGATCGCAAGTCCCCAATAAACATCATGACTAGCACCTACTATAATTGAGTAATGAAGAAACCTATCCCAAATAGGCAAGACCTTGATGATCCTAGGGTTAGTTGTAATTTTCTTGGTAGAATTAAGGGATTGCCCATCTATGTAGGTAATTTCATGTATCCTACGGATTTCATAATTGTGGAGGATATTAGTACGGCCATAGATCCTAGCTTGTCCCACGTAATTCTAGGAAAACCTTTCATAGAGAACACCGGGATGACTTATGATTCATCGTTAGGGATAGTTAGATTCAAAGATGAGACCAATGACGTAGCTTACCAAATGCCATTTAAGATTGAGAAATTTTCATCACTATCCAATGATGAAAAGGAACTTAAGCTATCGGTCAACTATAAGAATGAGGAGGATAAGGAGAAAGGAGTTGATTATGTGATGAATAAGATTTTTGGGTTCTATAAGGATTGTTTGAGACTAGGACCGGAATATAGAACCGATTGGGAGGAAAATGACTTTTTAGAAAGATGCATCATAGGGCATTATTATAACATGGAAAACCCCAATAGAGACCGTCATGAGGAAGAAGGTGACGGAAATGAAGTCACGTAGGAGCACGACTTCGAGTCTAGCTACAAGACTCATAAATAAAGAAAAGCGCTTCGTGGGAGGCAACCCATGCTTAATTGTTTGCTTGTTTGTGTGTCCTATATCTTTTCATTATTGTATGTTCTCATGTTTGAATTTGTGAAAATATTTTATTTTGTCTTTAACCTCGTCTTAATTACATAAAGGTATTTTACAAAAAGGATAAGTGTAGGGAGGATTACACACGTTTTTAAAAGAATGTGAACATGAGAACTACAATTATTGAAAATGATATATATGTGTGTTTGTTAGAGTCAAATGCTTGTATCGAGTCATAATGGATGTTTTGCAGGAATTTTTCCAGATTTTAAAGGTGTAATTTTTCCAGAATTTTTCCATAAAAACACAGCAGACCAGTTTCTGTCAGGATAACCTGACGGCGTCAGGATCATAACCTGACAACGTTAGGAGGAGCAGAAATAGCTTATTACTTTCTCTCGTTTTCTGTGCTAATTATAAATTTTTGGAAATTCTCAGGTCTTAATTTTCCAGAAAATCCGCAAACATCCATTCCACAAGCATTATATCCTAGTGTAGTAGAGTCATATATAGTTTTACCGCTGATTTTACCTAAAGGTTTCGTCTATTTTCTTAAAGTGTGCAGGTTTTATTTATCAAGAATAAGAAACATAAGATTGGATGGAGCTTTTCACGCATACATTCTTTTTGGAAATAATTTAACCACTACTTCACACGGATCCTACCGAGCTAATCAGGGGAGTACTAGTTTCTTTCTCTTTTAATTACCTTCCGTTATCATAACTTTGATACTTTCGGGGAATATTGGGGACAATGTTCAGTTTAAGTGTAGGGATGGAGAATAAAACAGGAACTTTGAAACTAGGCTTATCCTTTATTATTTGTCTTGTCCTATTTCATTTGTGTAATAAACCATGAGAAATATTTGTTAAGGAAATTTTAGCGTCAAATTTAAAATTTTTCATGACATGTACGCGTGGGACTTTAGTCTTAATTAAGCATCTCATGGATAGGAAGTTATATTACTAGCAAAAAAACCCTTTACTACTTAAATTCCACCCCAAAAATGTGAGGTTCGCCCCTAGATCTATAGGAATTAAAGCATTCACCTTTAATGCTTCGAGAGTGTACCGGTAGTATAATAGATTCTAGAACTTGTTTTGTGATGCATTCCGAGATCGCTAGTGAGACTACACTTGTGTAGTTAGGAATAACTAAATGATAAGAGGCATTAGGATAACACTTGTTTGATACCCGTATTATAATTAATTCTTCCACATCGGTCGAGTAATTCCCCCACACCTTTGCGATGTACTCATCTTTAGTACACGATACCCCTAGTTAACCCCTCAGAGCCTATCCTTTTCGCGGTTCTCTTGATGTTTCGGTTTTCCGGAATATCAATGAAGAGCATTGTTTACAATCCACCCCCAAATGTACACCCAAATCGCCTTAGCCTACCTTGTATGCACTCACCTTTAGTGCATTATTGTTATCGTACTAAATCCTTAGTTCAATTATCTAGTTACTTTCATGGTTGCTAAGTCGAGTCATATCTTTTGTACACAATTTTGGGACGATTGAGACTCATGGGTAAAGTTAAATTTTATGGAGTGACGGGAAAAAACATTAAATTCAAATTCCCTTTATTTACGTAATATAGTACTCCAAGTGTTTTGATCTTTTCAATTCGGGTCAAATTAGTGTTAGAGTAATAAAAACTCAAGTGTAGGAATGCTCCTATAAATCCCTTATATTTTGATGTTATCGTAGAGGATGGTAGAGTAAAAGTGTATGCCAAAAAAAAAACCAAAAAAAAAAAAAAAAAGTGTTGATATAAATACGGGCTACCATCCTACATCTATCTTCATATTTATTTTTGTTTGTTTCAAAGTTATCTAAAGTTTAGTGAGTCGATTCTTGGCTTAGCAACGTCATTCTTTTCATGCTTGTAACATAAGATTTTTGACTTGCCACCACTAAATCTCCTATCCAACCAAACCCTTTGTTTCCCGAACCGTAAGCCTAACGTTACAACCCTTTAAAATACCTCTTAGATAGTTGTTCCTAGGTGCTTACGCCAAAGCGGTGGAGGTTTGATCTAGTCTCAAGCCTATGGTAATCTATGTACTATGACCGGTTAATGAGTGTTTATCTTCCATTTCCATTTACTATATTTCATATATACCTGAGAGATGAGAGAATCCAAACACCATTTGTGAGGTGCTAGTATATAACTTCCGTGCTTGTTATGACTATTGCGGTGCTTTTACTTGTTGTGAATTATGTTAAACCAATGCTTTATGCCCCCTAGCTTATAAATTGATTGGCCAAAAGCACATTTGCTTGAGGACAAGCAAATAACAAGTGTAGGGATATTTGATAAGGATTTAAAACGTACACTTTTAAGAGGTCATTTAAGCCCTTAATCACTCACTTTTATATCCGTTACTGCTTAATTTCATTCCTTTTCACTTTTTAGTTCTCTTGGAAGCAAAATGTTGGAATGGAGCATATTTGGACGAAAGAGAGTGAATATATGAATAAAATGGCTAAGTCAAGATCAAAGACTCTCAAGCTGCTAGAATTGAAGCTGACGGCGTCACAATCCAAGGGCGACGCCGTCCCTCTCTACGTAATTAAATTTGCGATGACTCAGTAGACTTTTTGCTAATTTACACCTGACAACGTCAGGCTTTGAAGAGTAAGGGCGTCACGAACACTTTTCTTCTCAGACGGCCTAGATCAAGATTCAGACGACGTCACTTCTGAAGACTGACGGCGTCACAACCACAACGTGACGGCGTCCCAATGATGACTTGACCAAGACGAAACCCTAATGACGGCGATCTGACGGCGTCCCAACTATAAGGTGATGCCGTCGCAAATGTAAAATTATATATAGAAATCGAATTTTTAGAATTTTAAGAGGTAGACTTGTGGAGTAAAAACCTAAAATGATTTTGGTCCAGTTTGGACAGTATCTTAGGGTTCTCATACCCTATTTTACATCAAGATAAGTATTTTACTTCATTGATTTCATTATGTCTTCGATTGTATGTGTGTATGCTTGCATGTTTAACATGTCCGGCTAAATTTCTTGTGTGTTTGCTTAGATCTATGAAACCTAGTTATTAATTATTGATTGGTTGTCTCTTATCTTAATTGTAATTGGCTTAGGAGTGCATTAGGCCATCGTTGTGTTTTTAATGCTTGAGTAATCTTTGTGAACCTTAGTTTATAAATCTCTTAGTGGAATTGTAGGCTAAACATCCAAAGATAACCTTAGTGTTAGTTTATGAATCCTAGAGATTTCGTAGGCAATAACCTTAAGGTAGTCTCAAAGAGTTAGGGATAAAAGCATACCTTACGACCTTAGAAGACACAACGCGTTAAGAATAAGGATGTGACAATTCAACCACCAATAAAAGATAACTAGGGAGTAATGGTATCTAGGTAGACACATTTTTAATCATCATACGAGCACACATCAATAGACATAGACTACCCTTAGTTTAGATAATTAGATAGTAGAGTAATCGGTATAACTACCAAACCCCCAAATCAAAATCCCGAGATTTTACCCTTTGCTTTATAAAAAAATATAAAAAAGATAAAAAATAATCTTCCTCAACCTCAAACCTTAGCGTAGTGCATCTCTCACTAGCATTCCTATTCCCCTAGAGAACGATATCAATACCCGAGGCTTACCCACTACTACACTACAACGATTAGGTTCACTGCCTAGGGTGTTGAAAAACTTGCTCGACGAAAAGGAAGTTCCTTTGACCCTGAACGCGTTATACGCGCATCAATTCTTGAAGAAGACAGGAAGGGAGCTAAAGTTTAAAGCACAAAGCAATGCAGGTTTTCACAAATCCAAGATTGAGTGCTACAACTATCAGAGAAAATGTCACTTTGCAAGAGAATGTAGGACTCCTAAGAAGAATGGAGAAACTCCAAGGAGGGTTCCTATTGAAGATACAAAGACTACTACAGCTTTGGTATCTTGTGATGGTCTAGGAGAGTATGATTGGAGTGATTAGACTGAAGATGGACCTAACTTTGTTCTAATGGCCTATGCTTCTTCTTTATCTGGTTTTGATTCTAAGGTATCTAATGAATCTAGTTGTTCATATAAATCTTGTTTAGATACTGTAGAAGAACTTAAGGCTAGGAATGAAAGTTTATGAGATGAAGTTGAGAAACTGAAATTAGATAACTTAGGTTATAAAGTTGGTCTAAAATCAATTGAGCAAAAACTTGAATTTCTTAAACATAATGAGCTAGAGTAAGTTGATAAGATAACTATCCTAGAAGGTCATATTTTTCTAAAGAATAGTGAGATTAATGTGCTCAATCAAAAGCTAGAAGAAGGTAAACAAGAAAAAGATGCAGCTTTGGCTGAAAAAGAAATACATATAGCTAGAGTTGAAAAACAACAATATGCATCTGATCTTGTAAATAAGTCAATTGAGAGTCACTTAATGAGGAAACGTAATGGCTTAGGATACAATGATGTAGCTCCTCCCCTTAAGAGTGCTTTTGCTCCCCTAAAGAAAGAAATTTCATTCATAAGTGAGAGCAAACTTGTAGGTGAGTCTAGTGAGGTTAATGATGACACACCTAAGGTAGTAAAGAAGTCTTATGATGCTCCAATCATTGAAGATTGGACATCAGATAGTGAAGATGAACAGGTTGAGTCAACACCAAAATTACAAAGGCGGAAATTCCTAGGAAAGTTGAATCAAAATTCAAACATGTTAGGTTTGTTAAACCTGTGTTAGGAGGAAAGATCTCTAGGAAGATAGTTGAATATAATGAGGAACCTAAAGAGATGCCTAGAAGGTATAATAATAGGCCAAGAGGTAACCAAAGAAACTGGAACAACCTAATATCACAGAAGTTAGGTAGTAATTTTTAATTGGTTAATAAAGCTTGTTATAACTGTGGTAGTTTTGAGCATTTGCAAGAAAAATGTTTTTACTATAAAAAATCTACAAAGAACCAACAGAGCACGGTGAATCACAAAAAGTTTTCTCAAAAAATTCACCCTCATGATAACAAGAAGCTGGTTCCAAGGACAGTATTGATGAGATATGGTGTTACTAGATCCATTACTACTGTTCTTCCAAATGATAAAAGGTCTTTTCAAAAAATTACAGATGTTTGTACTGCTAAGGCAAAATCAATTTCTACTGTTGAGCCAAAAGTGCTTACCTACACTGTTTTGGGCAATCATTTTTATGCTGTAAAGGCCTCGGCTTGCTGGGTCAGGAAACCAAAAATAAAGGTTTTAGATCATGTTTCCAGAAACAACAGTGCATCAATGGACTTAAAAATATTTGACTATGTTGATGCATAAGGCAGACCCAAGTCAGTAATGGCTTGGGTCCCCAAGAGAAACCGATTCTCTTCTTTCATGTATAGGGCAACTTACAGGTGGAGCTAAAGGACAAAGCTATTTTTGACAGTGGTTGGTCTGGACGTATAACCGGTGACATGTCCAATATGGAAAATTTTGAAGGTGTTGATGGTGGATATGTTGCATTTGGGAATGATCCCAAAGGAGGAAAGATTGTTGGAAGAGGTATAATAAAAACAGGAAATTTGGATTTTGAAAAAGTGTATCTTGTAAATGGGCTTAAGTTCAACCTTTTTAGTATCTCACAAATGTGTGACAAAAAGAACACTATCCTTTTTACTAAAACTGAATGTCTTGTCTTATCTCATGATTTTAAGATGCCTAATGATAAGTTTGTGCTTCTTAGAATCCCTAGAACAGACAACATATACAGTGTTGACATAAAGGACATTGTTCCCAAAAGAGATTTAACTTGCTTATTTTCAAAAGCTACTGTTGATGAATCCAAACTTTGGCATAGGAGACTTGGTCACCTAAATTTCAAAACTATAAATAAATTGGTCAAGTGAAATCTTGTAAGAGGTTTACCTTCAAAAGTATTTGAAAATCCTGAAACTTGTGTTACCTATCAAATAGGAAAACAACACAGAGCTTCTTGTAAGTCCAAAGCTGTGAACACTATTTCTGAGCCCTTATACATGTTACATATGGATCTTTTTGGGCCAACATTTGTGAAAAGTTTGAATAAGAAGATATATTGCTTAGTTGTCACTGATGATTATAGTAAGTTCACTTGGGTTTTCTTTTAGGATCTAAGGATGAAACATCAGAAATCCTTAAGGCTTTCATATCAACATTAGAAAACCTAGTTAATCTCAAAGTTAAGATAATAAGATGTGACGACGGAATTGAGTTTAAGAACAAAGTAATGAATCAGTTTTGTGTGGAAAAAAGTATTTCGAGACATTTAGTTTAGCAAGAACTCCTCAATAAAATGGTGTAGCTGAGAGGAGGAATAGGACAGTTATTGAGGCTGCTAGGACTATGTTGTTGCGAATCTAAATTACCTACTACTTTTTGGGCTGAAGCAGTTAATACTGCTTGCTTTGTGCAAAATAGGAGTAAAGTAGTAAAGCCTCATAACAAGACCCCTTATGAACGTTTGCATGGTAGAAAGCCCATGATAGATTTCTTAAAACCATTTGGGTGTCCTGTCACTATCTTAAATACCATTGATCACCTAGGAAAGTTTGATGAGAAGGCAGACAAAGGTTTCTTTGTTGGATATTCCACTAATAGCAAAGCTTTTAGGGTGTTCAACAGTAGAACTAGGCATGTGGAAGAAAACTTGCATGTTAAGTTTAGTGAAAGCTCGCCTAACATTGTAGGAAGTGGACCTGACTGGCTGTTTGACATTGATTCTCTAACCAAAAGTATGAATTATGGGTCAGTGATTGCAGGTACAACTAATCAATCTGCAGGTACAAATGTAAATTCTAATGCAGGTAAACAAGCTAAGGTGAATGAATCTACAGAGGAGTTTGTCTTGATTGAAAAGTGGAAGCTTGATCAACTTTTTATACCCAAAGAGATAGAGAAAAAGAGCTCAGAAGCAGATCCTGTTAATAGTGTGCCAAAAGGAGTTGCAGAAGGTGGGGCTAAACCTTCTGATGTAGAAAAGGTGGTTACTGAAGGACCACAAGTGGTTGATGAAGCACAGAACAGTGCATCAGCAACTGGTGATACGGGAGGAAAAGCAACTAGCAATAGTCCAACAGTTTCTACCGATACGCCTATCACTAGGCCAATAGTTTCTACTGCTAAGCCTGGTAGTTCTCCTTATCCTAGGTTTCCTACTGTTGACAAAGATGGAAGATCCTTTGCCGATGATAACTATCCTGATGATCCTAATATGCCTGGTCTGGTTCATATCTATGAAGATACTGATGATGAAGTGTTGGATGGGTTTGGTGCAAAGGCTGATTTTCGCAATATGGAGTATTCTTATCCTACCAGTCCTATTCCAACCACCAGAATTCATAAAGATCATCCAAAATAGCAGATCCTAGGAGATTCTCAGTCTGTTGTTCAAAAAAGGTGTAAAGTTAAAAGATTGAGAGATCAAGGATTCTTTGATCAAACTCTTCATCAGAGAAATAGCCACAAAGATCTTCATAATTGCATGTTTTCTTGTTTTCTATCACAAATGGAACCCAAGAATGCTTATAAAGCTTTGCAAGATTCAAGCTGGGTGGAGGCTATGTAAGAAGAGTTGCTGCAGTTTAAGCTTCAAGAATTTTGGACCTTGGTTGATTTGCCTAATGGGAAGAAGGCAATTGGGACTAAATGGGTTTTTAGATGCAAAAGAGATGAAAGATGCATAGCGATCAGAAACAAAGCAAGGTTAGTGGCTCAGGGATACACTCATGAAGAAGGAATTGATTATGAGGATGTATTTGCTCCTGTGGCAAGGGTAGAGGCTATCAGACTATTCCTAGCTTATGCTTCATATAAGAACTTCACAGTGTATCAAATAGATGTGAAAAGTGCTTTCTTGTATGGGACAATTGATGAGGAAGTTTATGTCTCGTAACCACCAAGTTTTGAAGATCTTGACATTCCTGATAAAGTTTACAAGGTGGAGAAAGCATTGTATGGATTGCATCAAGCTCCTAGAGCTTGGTATGACACCTTATCAAAGTATTTGTTGAACAATGGTTTTGTTAGAGGGACAATTGACAAGACTTTTTTTATCAAATGAACTAACAAAGATATCTTAATGGTTCAAGTGTATGTTGATGATATCATTTTTGGTTCAACAAATAAGGTGTTATGTGATGATTTTGATAAGCTAATGCATAACAGGTTTCAAATGAGTTCTATGGGTGAACTCACAATCTTCTTAGGTCTTCAAGTCACGCAAAAACATGAAGACATATTTCTTAGTCAAGAAAAGTATGTGATTGATATCCTGAAGAAGTTTGGTTTTAATGATGTGAAGCCTGCAAAGACAACCATGGATCCCAACAAGCCTCTGGTCAAAGATGAAGATGGTAAAGAGGTTGATGTACATTTATATAGATCCATGATTGGGTCTTTGATGTATCTTATAGCTTTAAGGCCAGATATCATGTTTGCTGTGTGTGCCTGTGCCAAATTTCAAGTGTCTCCTAAAATGTCTCACTTGAATGTTGTCAAGAGAATTTTTAGGTACTTAAGGAGTCAACCTAGGTTAGGCCTTTGGTATCCAAAACATTCACCCTTTGATATGGTGTCTTACTCAGATAGTGATTATGTTGGAGCATGTTTAGACATGAAATCAACAACTGGAGGATGTCAATATCTGGGACATAGGCTGATTTCATGGCAATGTAAGAAACAAACAGTGGTGGCAAATTCTACTACTGAAGCAGAGTACATAGCTACTTCAAGTTTTTGTGGTCAAGTGTTATGGATTCAAAATCAATTACTGGACACTGGGTACAATTTTATAAACACCAAACTTTTTATTGACAATAGCAATACAATGTGCATTATTAAAAATCCTATTTTTCACTTAAAAACAAAACATATTGAGATAAGAAACCATTTTATAAGAGATTGTTATGAAAAAAACTTATTCAAATTGTTAAGATTCATACTGATAATAATGTTGCAGATTTGCTCACAAAAGGTTTTGATGTGGGTAGATTTCAGTTCTTAATTGCTAGTATTGGTATGATGAATCTCTAAACAAAATTCTTATCTCGTTGTGTTTTTGTAATGTTTTGTAAAGGATTTGTATTGTTATTGAGGTCAAAAGGTTGTTTCTACTGCTATAATGGTTTTCTACTAAGTGCAGTTTGTATTGTTAGTACAACATTTTTTGTACTGCTTTAATAACCTGATAGTTAACATGTTTGAGCATCTTAGATTGTATTTTTCTTGGTGTATACTAACTTTTGCAGGTTAAGAAAGCACTTACCTAGACGAAGTAGAGAAGTTGAGATAATTAATTCTCACCCATGAATGAAACAAGCATGTCTTCCTCATGTCTTCCCCTTAATCCATGCCATGCCACTCCAACATCTCTTCCCCTTTTTTTCAACAAATAGAGAATGTAAGCAATAGAAACTTCCCCTCGAGTGGTGCATGTACATCAAATGATTAAACACATCATAAGAATAAGTTTCCCCTGAAATCAATGTGTTAATCATCTTCATGATTCTTCAAATCTGTAAGCTCCTTGTAATGATCACATATGAAGAAAACCAAATATAACAAACTTGATGTAGAAATAGAATAACCCAAACTTGTATTTTATATCTTGTACTAACCACGTGACTCTGAACATTTACAACTAATGTATAGGGAGATCGTAATCCTTTGACAATAATCACTGAGCACACTAACGTAACTCCTTCAAGTGTTTGTCAATTCTTCGTCACAATATGAATGCACAAAAATAAGAATACGCATCTAAGAAATCCCACTTCACCTTCAAATAAGTGATAAACAATCTCCTCCGTAATCAATTATGCAATACATCCAAAAACGAGCCTTTTAAAACTTTTAAGAACAAATTCCAAACTCCTTGTGTGTGTGAACCAATCACCAATTTTGTGTGTGTTCAACATCTCTAAATCTCAACCAAAAACAAAAAACCATGTACCGTCCGATATCGAATAAAACTAGCAGCATAAACTTATTTATCGGATAACATAAGTAGTACAAAAATTTAACCCGAGCTGTAGTAAAAATCTGTTGTTATTCCTTGAGTAAAGTTATCGATCCATGATCTTAGTAATTATCATTCATCTTGAGATCGTCAACTGAATATTATAACCCTTGCAAACCGATTCTCAAAACTAACATAAAAACATAATTCCCATGAAAACCAGTAGCAAAGATTAACAATCATAATGCAATCAATGCATGTAGTTGTGAATCAAAATTGTTGATATCCATCGACCCACGATCACCAATAAATCAATACATGAATATATCAATATAATATTGCATCACCCCTTGTGATATACCAACCAACGACCAAGCAGTTATAATATGAAGCGTAGCGATGATAGTTACTTTAAATGGCAGTATAAAACGAATTACCAGCAGTACAAACGTAGGACAGTAGTTTTAGATTAATCTTCTCCCCGTCCATGATCTATTCTCCATGCATGCAAATAAATATATTACACTAGTATATACACCAACCCATGATCTATTCTCCAACCAATCATCTTTGAATGCCACGATAGAAATAATTTTGAGACTAAGATATTGCCACTGACCATCCTTATTAATTAATACGACGATAATTTTGTGAATCAGCCAATCAATGAAGGAATTGATTGAGAACATCATGCACTGGATGACATTAATATTCAACTATAAGAAAAGATCAATGTTTATACGATTTGTGTGTTTGTAGCCATAGAGAAATCATTTGTGTTTTAACGGTTTACTATGCCCTCATCATATAATGATTAGAATAACAATAAGGTTCTAGGTGTCCTTCATACATTAGCAACAACCAAGCATGATAAACACGATTAAGAACAAACCCTAGAATCCAAGAAACCTTAAAAATTAGAAAATTTTACCATCTTCTGCAGCAGTTTTTGACACTGAATAACTTTCAATTGAGAGCTCCAATTGAAGATCCCTCTGGTGAAAAGGTAGCTTGATATACAGAGAATCTCCACAAAAATTTGAAACCCGATCCAACGGTTAACTAAGAAGTTATCGACGTTTGCAAACTGACATGTAGAAACTTTACGAAAAAATTTCAGATTCGAATTTTTCTTATTTTTCATCATTCTTCGACACATAAAGCCCTGTGAATCCCTAGGTAACGATCTCCCTTGGCTCTGATACCAAATTTTGAAACTAAGAACACGTTAAAGATAGTTTCATGATCGTTTATGAGCTTCTGGGGTTCAACAATGACATAGACAAATATGAATGCACATCGGAATATATAAACAACTATGTTATTGACACAAGGTTTTTCCACAATCACCTCCAATTATATTTGATCAGAATATAATGTGTTATCTACACTATAACAAGGATAAAAGACACCTTTAATCTTAAAAGTTAACTAAACTACTCTAGTGATGCAGGTTTTACTGACCAGGTTTTAATATTTATAATTGTCTCGTTTACCTATGGTCTACCTTATGCACTAACGGGCAGTGTACCTGATCGTGTGTAGTGTAGTAATCGGTAAAACTAAGGTCGTCCCAAGAGCTATGTGAGCGGATTCTAATTAACTCAAGGTGTCACGGATTTTAATGGTTTTAAGATTGAATTGATTAATTAACTACTAAAGCATGAAAATAAAGAAAGCAAATAAAGGAAAGTGTTGTGATCAATAGAGGTGAAGTGTTCTAACCTAGTTATTCATCCTATCATGCTATGTTCACGGTTATTTACTTCCAATTCCTTCAAGTGGGGGTTTAGGTCGCTAGGACAGCATTTGGTCAGTTCGTCATAACCTATCAGCAAAGGTTTCCACCGGAGATCAAGCTACTACCCTTGAAAGTCCAGTTGTTTTTAGTCCCCTAAGCCAAGTCATTAAGTTCTGCTAAATGCAAGATTCATAAAAATGAGTTCCCGGGCGCTAGCATCTTAGACACTCATCCCTAACTTCTTAAGTTCATCCAAACATTAGGTGATCAGTTGGTCAAATCGCACAAGCGAAGAAGGGTCGTCAGTTGGTCAATTCTTACCCTTCCCACTCAGTCTACCTACTTAGAGTCAGTTGGTCAGTTCTCCTAAGCAACTAGACACTATCGCCATTCAAAACTACCGAAACAATGGTAGCTACCAACAAACTATGCATGCATACACTAGAAACAATTATACGGAAGCAATGTAAACATAAACATAACAATTAAGGAGTCATAACTAGGCTAGCACCAGAGGTGCTTAGCCGATCATATTAACTGAAACAATCGATTCAATGTTTAACATAATAAAATACATGAATTGAAAGTAAAAGAAATGATAGATCGCTAATGCTTATCGTTAGGGAGTGATTTCTCCCTAGGAGATGGCTCATATGCTCCTCAAGATCTGCCTTCAGTCTCCTACCCATGTTCTCTGCTTTGTGTGTGGAGTGAATGATGTGAAATACAGAATTTAGGGCTGATATTTATAGGTCAGATCTAGTTACGGCGTAACTTAAGTTGAGAGTTACGCCGTAACATCAATATCTTCGTAATTTGCTCTGGAAAAGCTGGTTACGGCGTAACACATGGAATGAATTACGCCGTATCTTCAATAAATCATGATTACGCCGTAACATTGAAAGAGTTACGGCGTAGCTTGTAGCGGCGTGGAAGGCGGAATACTAAGGTGTAGTTACGCCGTAATCATCACTTGAGTTGGTCTTCTGAGTTACGTTTTTGTTACGGCATAATGTGAGAGAAGAGTTACGCCGTAATTACTTCAAAATGGGCATACTATCATATATCTTCAATAAACTCTCCAAATCCGCGTCTCATTAGCTCCAATGCTCGTAATTTACCTAAAAGTGAAATATAGAAGAAAACAAGCGTAAATCCATATAAATGATATAAAATACGAGCATTATCGGGGGAAATTGACACTTAATATTCAGGACTATTTGATGTTATCAAATACCCCCCACTTGAACTCTACTTGCCCTCAAGTAGACCTTATTAGATAGATTCCTAAAAAGATATCTCCCATTACCTGGAAAATATAAGTTTAAAAATCCCTTATGCTAGAATAAAACAAAGCCGAACACCTCACAAAATGGGAACAAAACACTCAAATCTCTCAACTATTCTAAGTGTCAATTTTGGGGTGATCGCTCAACGCATAGTCATAGCATGTATTTTATCATAAGCTTGGCGGTTTTACAAATCTCCACCACTAGAGTTAAGGACTAAACAGTTTTCGAAGGCAATATGGGTAGACACGACAAAGGTTAAGGGTGAGTCGTCATTACTAACATGTCATGGCGAAGTAGACAAAATCAATGATACATGATCAAATCCATGGCAAAGACACCAAAGATTGCTCGCTGCATCACCTAGACACGCTTCATGACTAAAGTGTAGGATAAGACATGGGATAAAATTGGTGTAAAGTAGAAATAACAAGCAAATAGTCTAAATCTATAACCAAGTCATCACCACTTACCGTTCATCCAAAGTTCAAGTTTCGAAGCTATGAAATCGGATCATGATAACCAAGTAGATGTGCCATTAGAGGACGTCATGATGGGCACATTACCTTTTCTTCAACTGTTGGCGCAATTACCAACTTCATTCTTCAAATGTGACCGAGGTGGCCTCCTCGATACTAAATCTCTTATGAGCTCATAAACATAGTGCTTATAACTTCGCACTTTACAATCAACAAATAACTATAATAATTTTTTTTCACATAACAACTAAACATAGCATCCCCCCACTTGAGATGAACAATATGAGAATTTGGGGGGTCTTCAATGATCTTCAAAAATATGTCGTTGACGAAAGCGTGATTTCCTAACCTTTCCACTTGAACCTTGAACTTGGGCAAACAATGACTTCCCAATCACAAATAAAGACTACAGGGTAGGCTAAGGTGTATGGGTGTAACGAAACAATATGTTGGGTGAACAAAATGAAAGAAATGGCTCAGACGGGTGTATCTTGCACTAAAGGTGAGTGCAACAAAAGGGTTTAACATGGGGATCGAGAAGTCGAGGTGACTAATCAATAGACATACAAGGATAGGCTTTTTGGGTGATAATCCTATAATATTGACTTATTAAACTGAATAATCCAAATACATTAAGCTAACTCAACATACCTCGTCTATTGTCTTGAAATGATGTAAAGGCCAAGTTCTAAAGTTTACAAGCTACCGGCACACTCATAATTTGGTGGATTTGGGGTAAATATTTGGAAACGGATAAGGCTAATCTCACCATATAATATCAAGGGTTATAATGTGCTCGGCTAAGGTCTAATCTAGTTAGGTTAAGAAAAACATGTCAAAATTTTAAAAATGACATAATTTTTCAAAATAAACTAGAAAAATGAGGGCAAAATAAAGTTCAAGAGATAAATCTACTCCCATCCCTCCACTTGAAATGTACAAAGTGCCTTTGTACTAAACGTTAAATAAAGGTGAAGAGAAATTATAATTAGAGCGAGAACTTCCATGAAATTTGCTCTGAAAAAGGAAGAAGGCCCACGAAAGAATCGTGCCTTCGCTTAAGCATCCACGAGCGAACTTCAATCCCTGAAATCACACTACCAAAAAGCAAAATTCTAAAAAAGAAAAGAAAAACGAAAAACAAAAAGAAACCTAACTTACTTTCATAGAAATCACGGTTGCATTGCGTATGCAACAAGCCTTTTAAACCACTTAGTGTCCCAAGTGGACGAGTGTAGTCTCGTGAGGGCTTACAGGGAACATACCCACAAAGTTCGTTTAAAAACTAATACAAGGTTATTGTGTTTAAAATAAAGAATTAATACAGAGGATAGTTACGTCGTAACTCCTAGAAGGAGTTACGCCGTAATTATTGCAAAACCTGGCAGACGCTACTGGAGCGTAGCTACGACGTAACCATTGCATGGGATTACTCCGTAATTGGTAATGCTCTGGGAAGAATTGCTGCAAGAGATGTGTTACGGCGTAACCATAAGAATGAGTTACGCCGTAACTGTGGACAGATCAGGTCCCCGTTCAGCATGCTGCAGCAACTTTCTCCGATTTCCTGCAAAAATGGTTAAAACACAAAACCCAACAGAAATGAAAATAAAACAAATAAAAAGGGATAATTCGGGTTGTCTCCCGAAAGAGCGCTTTTCTTTATTCTGATTCTTTAAGTTAGACTCAAAGCCATGGGGCTTTACAGTGGCCTTCAAACTTGGCCAACTTCCTCCATATCCTTCATTAAATTATGTCTGGCACAAGCAACATTCGTAGCAGTGCGGAGATATTCCTTAGTCTCGATCTTCCGAATTTTTCAAAACTATTCGTCAGGCCCCAAGTGGGTCAGTGAATCCATCTTCACCTTGTAGTTCAAGGTAGTCCAATATTCCCTCGATGTCATCATCATCGGACTCAGTACCGTTAAACCATTTATCATCCAATAAGTCTTCAACAAGCACCCGTTTGCACTCTTCTTTCTCATTACCCGTCAAGTCTTTGATATCTTCATCCGTTACTTCACTTATGTCGTTTGGAATTTCTTCGCTCGGGTCTTCTTTACTCATACATCCTTTCCAAATCTTCTCCTTAGTCAAAGCATCTACCTTTCCATATTTGATTTTGACCCAATCTTCAAATCTCAAATTGTCTAGCCAAGGTAACTCCGTCCTTTCCGCATCATTGGTTGAGGTCCACAAGAATTCTTCTTCCCCAACCCCCTCTATGCTGCTTCCCCCGTTACATCCATCATCAAACGGGTTACAAGATGCCCAAAAAACTTCGCCACAGGTTTTTATCTTCTCACACCAATGACTTCGAACTAATTTGTCATTGGTGTTGCTTGAGGGATCCTCCATGCAGTAGATATCATCATTTATGGACTCTTTCTGTAGACAATGCTCTTCATAGTCAATCTTGAGCTTTTTTAGAAGATTTGGATTAATTTTAGCATCCCCAAATTGTACCAAATACCAATCATCAAAGGATAAATCTCCAAACTTCACATCATGTCTTTCGAGCTCATGAGGGCATGTCCATTCATCGTCTTTTATGTTACCACCCCCGTTGCAATACTCACGGAAAGTATTGCATGTAGGTCATGCTCGTGTGGACTCGTCATCCGTGATTATTATGGGATTGCAACAGTGCATAATAGGTGGTTCCTCCTCCTCATTGATTGAGAGCTTTTCCAGTCTTTCATCAACATTAAATGCAGGCCACATGTATTTGTTATCCTTGACCCTCTCATTATCACCTCCTCCGTCGTACCATTTACCATTAGCTACGGGTATTTTTTTGCACCAGTGATACTTCCTTTTTGATGGAGATTGAGGGCATAAGTTAGTATCACTAGACCACCCATTAATAACATACGTCCTTGATTCATCTAACTCAAGAAATTTGTCAGACCATGTATCCCAATTACACTGTAACTCTGAGGTTTGGTTACGCCGTAACTGTCTTTCGTTAGTACTATCAGTATCTTTCTCCTCTATTATGCTGCGTTCGCTTTCTAACCCCTGGTTACGTCGTAACTCATTAGAAGTGTTATGGCGTAACTACATACTGTTGCCGGAATTCACAGCAGCATCCGAATTGTTTGTGGAAGAATGGAGATCATCAACTTGTAACTTTGCATCTTCATCAGAAAAAACGGCCTTGCACACCACCATAGGTTTTATCCCTTCTGGTTTAGTGTTATTTTTCTTTACCTTTTCACTAAGGTTCTCCACCATTGTTTCTAGGTTTTTTAAGGTTGTGTCATGGTTGGAGAGGCTTCTTTTTGTGTTTTCCTGGAAATCTTTGAGCCATTCATCTTGTTCTTTTTGTCTTTGGGTTGAGGCCTCCAGAAATTTGTTAATGGTTTCATCAATGCTGGGCCTTTTTTCCCCGAAAGGCCCACGGTTGTAATTTTTTGGAGGTCCTCCACGATAGCCATTACTGTTTCGATAATCCCCTTGAAACGGTCGATTTTCACCATATTTTACTTCTTCGATGTTGCTATCTTCGTCAATGAGAGGAAAACTTTTAGTTAGATGCCCCCCTCTACAGCTTTCACAACCTACTTGAATAGCATGAACGCATTCTCTGAGCTTGAGCATATCCCGACCAAGATTTTCAATTTTGCTAGTGATGGCGGCAATTCCATCAAGATTTTCTCCTAGGCTTCTCTTGCTTCCTCCATCGTGCCACTTTTGGGAATGATTGACCATTTTTTGGATGGCTTCAATGGCGAGAGTAGGAGTCACGCTTGGAATTGGTCCTTGGTAGTCCAGCATCTGTCTTGTAGTTACGTTGATACCTTTGTAAAAGATATTGACCTTTTGCTGGCTGTTAAGGTCATGAGTAGGACATTTGTAGAGGAGGTCGTTGTATCTATCCTAAGCTTGATTCAACGTTTCATCGTCATCTTGTTTGAAATTATGGATCTCCATGAGCTGATTAGATATCTTTGAAGGAGGAAAATATCTTTGGATGAAGTGTTTTTTTAGAAAAGCCCGTGTATCAACTGCCCCGGCGGGCAATCTTTCAATCCATCTTCTTGCTCCCCCAGTAAGAGTCATGGGGAACACACAGAGCATAAAAGCGTCATGAGAAACACTAGGAATGTTTAAAAGGCTTGCGATGTACAACACATTCTCAACGTGTTCATACGCATCTTCGTCCCTGTTTCCTGAGAAAGGGTTAGCACGAAGCTCCCTCATAAACTGCTCTTTAATCTCGAAACGGACATTAGCTCCAATCTCCGATCTTATGAGCCCCGGCCCTTGTTCTTCTCTTGTCAACGCCAAATATTCCTCAAGAGTGAGGTCATCAATGTTAACAACTTCCATGGTACGTAGAACTTGAAAAAGATCGTGAGAAATTGAGAAAATTTAAAACAAAACAAAAATGAAAGACTTAACAAAAATCCTAATATAACTCCCTGGCATCGGCGCCAAAAATTTGACGCAGGTTTTACTGACCAGGTTTTAATATTTATAATTGTCTCGTTTACCTATGGTCTACCTTATACACTAACGGGCAGTGTACTCGATCGTGTGTAATGTAGTAATCGGTAAAATCGAGGTCGTCCCAAGAGCTATGTGAGCGGATTCTAATTAAGTCTAGGTGTCACAGATTTTAATGGTTTTAAGATTGAATTGATTAATTAACTACTAAAGCAAGAAAATAAAGAAAGCAAATAAAGGCAAAGGTTGTGATCAATAGAGGTGAAGTGTGCTAACCTAGTTAATCATCCTATCATGTTATGTTCATGTTTAATTCCTTCCAATTGCTACAAGTGGGGGTTTAGGTCGCTAGGATAACATTTGGTCAGTTCGTCATAACCTATCAGCAAAGGTTTCCACCGGAGATCAAGCTACTACCCTTGAAAGTCCAGTTGTTTTTAGTCCCCTAAGCCAAGTCATTAAGTTCCGCTACATGTAAGATTCATAACAATGAGTGCCCGGGCGCTAGCATCTTAGACAATCATCCATAACTTCTTAACTTCATCCAAATGGTAGGTGATCAGTTGGTCAAATCGCACAAGCGAAGAAGGGTTGCCAGTTGGTCAATTCTTACCCTTCCCACTCATTCTACCTACTTAGGGTCAGTTGGTCAGTTCTCCTAAGCAACTAGACACTACCGCCATTCAAAACTACCGAAACAAGGGTAGCTACCAACAAACTATGCATGCATACACTAGAAACAATTATACGGAAGCAATGTAAACATAAGCATAACAATTAAGGAATCATAACTAGGCTAGCACCAGAGGTGCTTAGCGGATCATATTAACTAAAACAATCGATTCAATGTTTAACATAATGAAATACATGAATTGAAAGTAAAAGAAATGATAGATCGCTAATGCTTATCGTTAGGGAGTGATTTCTCCCTTGGAGATGGCTCCGTATGCTCCTCAAGATTTGTCTTCTGTCTCCTACCCACGTTCTCTGATTTGTGTATGGAGTGAATGATGTGAAAATACAGAATTTAGGGCTGATATTTATAGGCCAGAATTTAGGCGTTTACAAGAACACACGCCCTAGACACACACACACCCCTTTGCTAGACGTCTACATTATGAATGACTTAATTATAAAACCTATACCCTTGATCTCTTTATATAGTAGAGATTTAGGTTTTACAAAATACTACGGAGGACTAATAAGTAATTCTTCTTTTGCATGCAAGTCCCTTCATCTTTTTGTAGGTTTCATTCTTGTCACTTTGAGTCCCTTTGTTTCATTTTTATATTCACTTTGTCTCATCAAATCAAGAATCCCAACATCATTGTTTCGAACTAATCGGCTAGTAACATCTAAAAAAAATGAAACAATTTATTTTTCATGTAAAAAATGTAGAGGTGATATGCACACACCAAAAGTGATGTGCACACCACAATCATGCATATGTGGTGTTGTACTATATGTATAAATAATGTGATTTTGAGGTGTGCACATCACTTTTGGTGGTGTACATATCACCTCTCTAAAAAATATGTATACAACTATATAATGTATAAAGTGTTTGTAACAATCTTACCAAACGTATACTTTGAATCAATTTTGTGTTCCTTAAAACTTTTAAAACAAAAAAAATTCATGCAATCTTGTAGATGGTCAAAAGTAGAAGTTCGACGCACATTAGTTGTTTTTAAGAAAATGGATTTTGCATTCATTCGGGGTTACTTTAATGTTGTATGCATTCTTCTTAACGTGAACGTTTGATATCACACGATAATCATCTTTGTGAAACAATTGATCAAAATCAGAAACCATCAAATTATTTATTGTCGCATGAATCCTGGTGCCCTATTGTGTGAATAACAAATTAGCTATAGTATCCATAATATATATGGGACGACTATTTAAATGATTTGATAAATACATAATTATACATGTTCATCCATCATAATCATATCGATACCAAAAACCTTTGTTTTGTGGCTAGCACCATAATACTGGTTCCATATAGAGATAATTTTAAGTTTGATCGTGCATTTACCTGATGTATTATCGATTTTTGAAAATGGAGTTGCAACCATCCTTTTACATATGAAAGAAAAAACTCAAAAATATTGTCTACATCATAATCATATGATCAATACAAAATAAAAAAACACAGCACAAACATTTGGGTTAGCATAAAAGCACAAATAAGGTTTGTTTTAATAAAAACCGATAATGAAAGTAAAACAATGTTTCGAATATCGACCTTTTTGAAAGCTTGTGTAGGTGATGAATGAGGGGTATTTATAAGACGGAATTAGGTTTCATGTCATATTCAAATTTGGACACCATGCAAATCTAGAAGTTATTACGTTCATTTTTTTAGGCATGTCATGCTGATCATTTTTTGCAACATGGTCCCTCCCTGTTTTCTAAAGTTTTTTCACACTTTTAAAACATATGTTTTTTTACTAATTCAATCAAAATTCACCCTTGACCAATTTTAATTTTTTAATTGGCCAATAGGAAGACTCCATTTTGTAATTGAGCTTTTTTATTGGTTAATTGAAACATATGTTTTGACAAAATTGGAGTTCTTTTAGTATATAAAATATTGGTTAATATCAGTGAATATAGGGTTTTTAATCTTTAACAAGGAGGAAGGCGCCCACCGCATTGCGGCGGGTGTCTTCGGGATAGTCTTGCGGTATAGTTTTGCATTGGTTGTTGATGTGGTTGTTTACGGAAAGTGTTTATGTGATTTAGATCAAACGTTACTTTTGCTTTACCGGAGACCTGTAACAGCTTGTAACCAGAGTTATAATTTATGCATTAACCTAATCCATTAGTATGCAAACTCATAAAGCACATGCAAAGTTTACTCAAAGATGAAACAGGATGGAGTCTAATAACAAACAATGATCACAATATTTTCAGGTTTGAGCTGAAATCTAAAAGGAAAAGCATACTTCTCATTATAAATACAAAAGCTTAAGTGGATGGAGGCCCTTTTTACACAAAATATGATGCAACAAAAAAGGCATTTGTTACCGCAGTTGTGTTGACTATAGATATCATCAGATTAAGTGGTAATCTCATTGTATCCTTCCTTTAATAGAACATTTCTTCAACACGACAGGAGAATCAATAGGTGCACAATCCGTTGCTATTTGATTGTAACAAACCGCGACTAACTTTCTTTTGCTATTCGCTGTTAATGACCAAAAGAAAGCTATAATTACGTGTACATATACCACCTTCACTTTCAGCAATGGAAACTGAAACTCGACCTTCAACAATGGGAAGCGAGACAGACTCACTAACAGAAAATAATAGATAACTTAGAAGGGTGAAAAGCATACAGGTTTCTGTTGGGTTCAGTGAATACCCAAACCTCTTAATTCTAGGATTTGAACAGAAAATACCCTAAGTGTTTATAACCTTAAACACTAACAAGTCACTGAGCGCATAGCCACTCAGTGAGTCATGTTCAGGATACTCAGTCTTTGAGACGAAGTAGAAAAGTCTCTCCACTCAGTGAGACGGAACTCAAGGGGCGAAGACTGAGTCAAGAAGAAGATGGTGGATTCAGTGAGTGATGACACTGAATCCTAAAACTCCTCGTCAACTATTACCACTGAAGACAAGAATAAAGATCAAGACGGAAGGCTAAGAAGATTGAAGAATGGGCGGGACAAGGCGGGATAAATTTGAACAGATAAGATGAAGTCCTTATCAACCCAAAGTCAAACTTTCCCTGAATCGCTAACAACCAAGATCAGTGTCATCACTGACAAGAACCTTGTATCTTACCCAATATAGCCTTTCTAAACAGAGACAAAATACATAAATATTTTTTCTTCTGTAACCATGTCAGTTTGTCCTCTAGGATAGAGTCAAAAATCATACTTGTATAAATAGCCATAAGGTAGGAGTGAAAGAGTAAGCTTGTGCATTAATTTTGAAAAACACACACAAGCATCTTTCACTCCTCCAAATACGACTATGTCCCTGATATAGCTCAGTGGTACATGAATAGTTGTGCTTAGACTTAGCCTAAGCTTAGTGAGGAGTCACACCCATACTTGTCATTTCAATCCCAAGTGTTGTTCCGCAAGCACTTGGGTAATGTATTCTTTTTTATTCGTTTTAATAAAGATAAACGTTGGAAATCCTGTGTGTTTTATCTTGTTGAAACTGAATTTTAAACTGCTTTACTTCAGTCATGATTCACAATTAGTATTAATAACTATTTTAACTATTTGTGAAACGGGAACAACAATTTCCTAGTTGATGAGGGTACACGCGCCCATATATTTCCTTGCAATAGAGAGGAACTGTACCCCTGCAATTTCAAGAAACCATTGACATGGTTCAAATAATAAAATGTAGCAAAAGGGATAACGGGTCAAAAGTCAGGTACGTAGTTCTTTTTAATGCATTCAACTTCTTAAAATTGTTTTATTCAAGTACTTGTATACTAAAAGTAAAAAGATATTACAGAATCAAAATTAGTACTAAGTACTGATAACCTAAGCTGATTTGTGTGATTGGGCATTTATCCCTTTTTTCCTGTTGCGTATTAGCCAACGGAGGATGAAAACATTACCTTTTATATTCCATTATCCGCATCTTTCAAAGTTTCATGAATAAGCACACTCTGTGTTTAGCCATACTCAATACATCGACTCACTGCTATATAAACAGTTGGTTTAAAGATTGATAAAATTTATATTGCAACACAAAACAATTGTTATTCATTTTTGTACGCACCTAAATCGAAACACTGATAACATCAAATAGTCCTGAATATTAAGTGTCAATTTCCCCCGTTAATGCTCGTTATTTATATCATTTATATGGATTTACGCTTGTTTTCCATTGTTTTCCACTTTCAGGTAAATTATGAGCATTGGAACTAAAGAGACGCGAAAATGGAAACATATCTAAAGATTTATCACAGTATGCTATTTTGAAGAAGTTACGGCGTAACTCATCTCTCACATTACGTCGTAACTATTGCGTGTCTCAGTATGCCAACTTATCAGAAGGTTACAGCATAACTCCTTCCGTGAGGTTACGACGTAACTACATTAGGTCAAAAGAGGTTTGACGCCGCTGATACTTACGCCGTAACTGCTGCGTTACTTACGATGTAACTGAGTTTATTGAAGACTACGGCGTAACCACTCATAAGGTTACGTCGTAACCAGCAGATCTAGTGCGTTTTACGAGGAAATAGAAGGTTACGGCGTAACTCATATATTGGTTACACCGTAACCCATATCTGGCCTATAAATACCCCACGAATTCCAGCATTTCTAATCATCCCATTCCATACACAACACTCTGAGAACGTGGGAAAAAGCTCAAGGCAGGTCTAGAGGAGCATACGGAGCTGTTTCCAAGGGAGAAGTCACTCCATTACGATAAGCATTAGCGTTTTATATTTCTTTTACTTTTAATTCATGTATTTCGTACCTTTGAATACCGAATTGATTTGCATGATTAATATGAGCGGCTAAGCACCTTTTGGTGCTAGCCTAGTTATGATTCCTTAATTGTTTTGTTTACATTTACCTTTACTTCCGTACAATTATTTCTAAGTGTATGCATGCATAGTTCATTGGTAGTCACCCTTGGTTCCGTAGTTTTGAATGGTGGTAGAGGCCAATTGCCTAGGAGATATGACCAACTGACCCTAGGTGAGTGGACTAAGACGGGGAAGGGTAAGATATGACCAACTGACGACCCTTTCTACTTTTGCGATTTGACCAACTGATCACCTATCGTTTGGATGAACTTAAGAATTGGGGGTGTAGTGTCTAAGTTCCTAACACCGGCACTCACTATTTAGAATCTAGCATGTAGCGGTACTTAATGACTTGGCTTAGGGGACCGGGAACAACAGGACTTATGACGGTGCACCGATTTCTCCGTGGTGGCATCTTTGATGATAGGTTAGGGCGAATTGACCAAATGTTGTCCTCTCGAATTTGACCCCACCTGAAGTAATTGGAAGTAAGTAGACATAGACATAACTAGCTAGGATGATTAACTAGGTTAGCACCACTTCTCCCTATTGATTTCTCTTTACCATTTATCTGCTTTCATTTACTTTATTTTGCATTAGTAGTTTAATTAATTAAATTCCTATCGAAACCATTATTATTCTGTGACACTAGACTTAGTAATAATCCAACATACATAGCTCTTGGGACGACCTCGGCTTTACTATTTACTACACTACACGCTACCGGGTACACTACCTGTTAGTGTACTAGGGTAGACCATAGGTATTGCGATACACTATAAATTTAAGACCTGGTCAGTAAAACCTGCATCAAACACCCATATTCATTTAAACCAATTGAACATGATGGTTGTTGGTTAGATCTTCAAAAACTAAATGTTTGACCTTCACAACATGCATAAACATTATATGCAACTCTGAAGGCTAGTGGACATCAGATTTTTAATGTAAACTTGACTTTTAGACGTAAGTATAAGTTCCAAAGGCCTAAAAAATCAAGATCATTTAAAGAGAGACAAACCTTTGTGATAATGTAGGTGCTGAAACATAAAGGTGGGAGAGATAAAAATTATACGTGCTATAATAGTTTTGCCATAGTCAATACATTGACTCTTTCTTAAAACTCTGTTATATACTTTGATCCATCCAAGATAAAAGATTGCCCGAATAGACCCACTTTTATGTAAATGGGTCCAATAGCTATATATAACGAAGATTTTAGATTTTTAGTGATCACATAATTATGGCAGAAGCTGAAGACGTTGGCGCAATTTTACAGATGAGACGTATAGGAAATAAAGTTAGCAAAAGTAAAGAGTGACACGCATATTGCAAAAGATTGAAACACACATAGTAAATCTAAAATTTCTAATCCAGTAATTATTTTTGTCATCGTGGCAGATGTATTACTAATATCAAAAGCATTTGCAATGTAGTATAATTTTTACTTTATTGATAGTTCTGTAAAATCCAACGTATGAACACCCCAAAACCACATAACCTAATCATAGTGTAAGCATGAAATTTTTGTCAACTTCCAAAGCCAAAAAGGTTCATTTGGCTTTTGTTGCAGGTCATTCTACATCATTGTTCTAATGCTTGCCTAATAATATCTGGAGTATCTCAAATTGACCTATTCTTTCTCCAACCATATTTCGTCCCAACTACCAGCGAAGATGAAGGGCCCATGATATCGGTTCAGATTATCGCCATCAGAACTATAATACAATATAGAAACGCTTACCAGGAAATACACATTTTCCACCGGCCATAGAAGTCTATGGTGTTGTTTGGTTGCGTTGTTAAAAGCAATTCCATTCAAAATCAAAGTTGCACGGTTTTCAACAGTAGATGCATCCACAGCTTTTTACATACCTTGGGCCACCAAAACACTCCCTGCATTCCGCAAACAAATCATGGGTCATGTCATCCCCCAGTCATGCATTCCCAAAAAGCCAAAGAGTTGTGTTACATATCAGAATGTTCTGCACTTCCCAGTGTTTATATTTTGGGTTTGCCACTTTTGTCGCCTAGCTGCTCTGGTTTCTTTCTTTTAGAATCACCATTTTATTCCATGGAACCCTTTAAGGTTTTGTAACCTACTTTTCTAGATTCTGAATTATGAAACTTTATTTTAGACTAATGAATTTAGTAGCTTTTTCAGAACATCACAGCAGGGCCATGTATGAGTTGGGATTGCAAAAAGATTATCTTGGACATATTTTTTGGATAATGACAATGGGCTATTTTAAGCTTCTTTTTAGCTTATGTGTTGATGGCTTAATATTTTGTAAAGATCAATTTTTTTGATATATTTTGAGACTTATGAACCTATATGAGTTTGTTATTAAACATAAGCCAAAAAATTGATAAACTTATAAACACAAAACACATGTAATATTATGACCCATTACCTTTCACAATCAATGTTAGGTTCCCATATTCATAACACAAGCATTAATATAAGAAGTATAGAAGAGATAGTGATCGGTTGAACAAAGACACACACACACGTATGAAATGGAGAAGAGTTATGCGTAGAGTAAATGTGTAAATGAACAACCAACCTTCAATAGAAGGTTTACAAGAGTATTTATTGGAGGGAACTAGGGCAACACACCAAGTTCCCATCCTTTCCTTATTGGGCTTGGCCTAGGCTTATGGGCCTTCTACATAAGCCTAAGCTTAATAACAAACATAAAGGCCATAATTAAGCTAACTATTACATATTGATTACTAACACTTTAATTCTAGTTTAGGAGTGATTCCAACAATCTCCCCCTAAGTGTTAGTGATTGATAATATAAACGTTGAAAGGTGCTGATGTAATAGTAGCTTTGACGTATTCTCGACATTCTTCTTCTTGTGAGAGAAGTGCCTGATTCAACAATTTCCCAGTGTAGAGAAATTATTTCCTTTGAAAAGTTCTGCTTTGACGTCATCATTTTCTTTGTTCGTAGATCTTTGTTCTTTGTGATAGTAGTGATAGTATGTTGTTGTTGTCTGCATCAGGTCAGCTTCGTTGCTCCAGTGTCTCCACGTGTTTCTTCAACATGCTCACACTCTCTTTAACGTTGGATTTCAGTACTGATGTAGTCCTCTTAGTCTTTAAACTTTGTAGATTATTTGACTTTGATGAAGAATCATTCTGACTTTGTGTTGCCTTTTGAGAGAACTTCCATTAGTGATGTTGTTGGTATGAGCATGTGAAGAATCTGCACGATCAGTCCGCTCCAGAGCTTCCATAAGAAGAAAACATAAGAATGGTTAGTGATAAACGGATTCCAGCACTTACAAGTTTGAACTTCGAGAGTGTTAACAGCATAGTGTGAAAACACAACTCTAATTCTCACAAAGGCTGTTCCTGAACTGGAGTCCCACAAGTGAGATAACGCGATGTATCGAAGTACACCTACAGTTCAGATGAGTCACTGAGGTACACCGAAGCATCACCTCACGACTATAGACCGTTTGAGACACACTAAGCGTAATCCATGGGGAGTTACCGAAGTGACCTGCTGTCAGGGTTGTTTGATGTTGACCCTAGCAGGAGTTTCCATTCAATCACTGAGGATCACATGTGTGAACCTCTCATAAATGTTCTCGACAGATTGCTAAGATCTGTGAAGGACACGATAAAGTATCACTTGCGTCCTTATTGTTGAACGTCAAGTGATAAAATGTCAAGTGTTCCTAAGAGATCTTTTGATGAATCTCGTGGCTCTAGACTCAATAGTACGCTTTGGATTTCCTGAGCGGAGACTAGGGAGAGGGTCTCCTTCTTCAATACCATCAATCCCTAAGAGAAAGCCGATAGTTTACGTAGGGTTCCTTGTGAGAATGAAACAAGCTTCTGTTGAGAGAAACTTAAGTGGCTAAGAAGGTTTAGTGCATGCGTCACTAGGTCCATGACGACTTTGATCTTTAATACCGGTGTCATCAAGTGACAACCAGTAGCATATGAATTGAACCCGGTGTCTGCCCCTAAGTTGAATAATCTGGAGGGCTATTTATTTTCACCCATTTCTTTGCATTTCTTTTTAATTCTTCAACTCCTTCTTTCTCCGATTCTCATTTTCTCCTATTTATAATCATACCTAAGGACTTCTAATTCTAACTATTGGTGGTGTCCTTGGGTAGATCCCTCCGGCTCTGGCGGATCATAGGACGGTTATTCCTAACCTTAGTCACCTTATAACACCATGACTAACCTATGTTGCCACAAAACCATTTTCATTGAAAATCTCTCAAAGTATTTATAAATAATAAACATTTTGTAATACTTCAAGAGTTTAATATTTTGCGTAAATCCCCCTCCACACGGCTTAAGTGTTTTGACATAAATCGCACAACGAGAGAAGACCGCGCGCACTTTGAATTGATCAACTCATGATAGACAATCCCCAGCGAGACACGGTTACGTTGCATAGTTAAAGAGTTACATTATCAGCTTTTAGGTGATAACTAGCTCTAATAACTATCTTGAAGGTGTGGACAACCTCGAAAGGTTGTCAAACCCGTCAAAGTTCATGTCTACCAAGAGTTTCTCGAATGGTACATTCTACTCGGACAAGTCCTTTGCGAGACACGTTTACATCACTAGCGAACTAGCTTGAAATTATTACCCGTCCGGGACAAGTCTTTTCGAGTTACTAACTTTTCAGAGTTCGTCAATTCGTTGGTTAAGTCTATTCACATGATGTTTCTTTTGCAACTCACAACATATTTCTTATCACATAATTTTTCTCCCCCTCAAAAATGGCATATAAATGTTATTTTTGAAGAAAAGTTGGAAATAAATATGACCATGTTGAGTTTTGTGGGAAAATTACTACAAAGAACAATTTGTGAACAAAGTGTTTAAGAAATACTCCCCCTCAACAAGTGATATTAACGGTTGAGGTTTTGAAAATCATAAGGGGAAGTACTTGTTCTTTTGAGCAAAACCTTTTAAGAATGAAAGGTTTGATAGGTTTTACTCAAAAGTAAGAAGCTTTCGCTCCTTTTATAAGGATTGTGGCAAGCGCACTACGTGGGGTCCTTTCATTACAAGAACGGGTTGTACAATCGTTATGTGTGCACAAGCCATATTAATAAATAATCACACATCCAAATCAATATTGAAAATGAAATAGTTTAAGGGGTACCAGGTAGTCCAGCAATATGTCCTGGAATGCGAATAGGGCGTTGATAGCCTGTGAGAGTAATCCTGGGACGACCACCTACGAAGCTCTCCAGAGTTTTTAACTGGTCCCTTATGTACAACCTTTCATCGATTCGAGTGATGATCCTCTTCACATCCCGTCTTTCCAGAGAATTCCATCGCTTTGGAGACCCAATGCCTTCATGTATCGCCTTCAAGCCAAGCCGTCCCTGACCTTCTTCAGTGTGTGATCCCCAAACTTATGAAGATCTCTACACGCCATCAAGCAATTGCGTTGTAGTTCACTACGGTAAACTACTCCGAATGGTTTGTGATTGGTGCTAAACAGTCAAGTCAAATCACACAAGCTAACCACTTGTGAATGGCTAACCGTAACAGACTTAAAACAGTTCAGAAACCAATACAATGAAGATCAGAGGAATATAGGGAATTCCTGGGTCGTTAAGTCCCACGGAGGATGAATTGGTGTAAAAACACTTGATCAGATGGTAGAATGATCACTAAGGATAGTGATCAGTAAGGTTTTGAATGGATAATTACCTAAAGAAAAGATCTACAAATTACAGCGACTTAAATGCAAATTAAAAGAAATTAAAAGATAAAAGATATTAAATAAACGCTATCACTATTTTTAAATTCGATGAAAGTTTAAAACCTAAAACTTAAAACTTACGTTTAAAATAAAATTACGTAAACGTACAAAATAAAACGTGAGTTTTAAAGAAATAAAAGGCCTACAAATATGAAAATGACATTTTTACAATCCTAATAATAAAATAAAATTATTATAAAAATAAAATTATTTTTACAACTATTTATTTATTTATTATTAATTAAAAACTATTTATTAAGTAATTAAAATGCACTAAAATACAAGAAAATACAAAATTAACATAGAAAAATGAAATTATAACTTAGAAAAATCTAAAATATGATAAAACTTATTTTAAAACTGAAAATATATTTTTTAGACTATTTATGTATTTATTACTAATTTAAAACTATTTAAAACTAATTAAAATGCTAAAAAATACTTTTTAAACTAAGAAAATTATGGAAAAATACTTTTTATTACTTTTATATTTATCTTAATCTAGGAAAATAGAAAATATATTTTTTTAAGCTTTTTCTAATTTATTTGTATTAAAAGCTATTTAAAAAGGATTAAAAACTAGTTTAAATTAAGAAAAATAGCAAACAATTATGAAAAATTATGAAAATTTCAGGAAAAGTCTATTTTAATATACTGAATCTAAGAAAAATAGAAAAACATGGGCTTGTGTGGAGAAATATACAACTGCAGTAGCAACTGCTTATTAAAAAGCACTTGAAATAAGCTAGAAGGACACAACAAGCACCAAACTAATACACAAGCTAGAATAAGCTATAAGAACTCTAAATCAAATGAAAACAACAAACCACAACCTCTGGATTACAATTTAGCTCAGATTTGAGGTTTGAGCTAAATAAGCAAAACAGATTTTTGGTACCAAGTTTGAGCTTAAACACAGACTACAAAATAAGCTAGAACTAAAAAGCAATTATTGGAACTTGTATTAGACCTGGTTGACTACCTAGAAACAAAAGATGAGATCAAGATAGGCTAACATGAGCTTGTGAGAAGCTTTTTCAAAACCTGACAATCCACTGAGTAAAACTCAGTTAATGCTGAGTTACTTTGGACAAAATGATAAGCACATGCGTGCCTAGTAAATAAGTCAAGATGGAAATTTTAAACTTGGAACTTAAAAAGGACCGTGTTAACTATCCAAAGATCTAAAAATCACAGGTTATGGTCAACTAATAAGCTCTATAGGAGCTTATGATTTAGCTAGTAAAACTGTGCACGTGGCACTTTGACTTTTCTAAAAACCAAATAGGTTGACTTTATGAAGTTTGGATTGATTCTGCAATCGATTGTGTAGTATTAAGCTAAAGTATGATTGAATTAAGTTAAGTTGACAGGATATAAGCTACTGTAATGAAGTTTGACACTTTAACAACTAACAGTTAACTAGTTAAATAGGATTAAAAGTATTTTTGACTTTTGAACTAATGACCACTGGTTTTCTTGCTTGTACTGAGTTATTAAGAACTAGTATGACATGTAACAACCAAGAACAAAGTCTGCAACAATCTGTTACACAGAGAACTACACAAATCCAAACACACCTAATGAGACTGTTTTGGAACTTTTTCAAAGAGTTTCAAAGATTCAAAACATTCTACTGATAACAA
This sequence comes from Chrysanthemum makinoi, assembly GCA_910596185.1. Taxonomy (NCBI): domain Eukaryota; kingdom Viridiplantae; phylum Streptophyta; class Magnoliopsida; order Asterales; family Asteraceae; genus Chrysanthemum; species Chrysanthemum makinoi. The sequence continues at coordinate 122,128,441 of OU343225.1, forward strand.
ACTTTATAATATCAATTACTAGGACTAAAGAAACACTAAATGACAGCAATAACCACATAGAACTGAGAAATTATAACTATGCTAATAAAACTGTCAAGATGAGAATTTTTTACTAACTACCAATTAAAAAGAACAAGCTACTGGTTTTAATGTTTAATATGACTTAACTATCACTAATGAACAATAATCAACAGATATTAAAGCTACTGAATAAGCAAAATAGTGAAATGCCAAATTCAACAAAGAGCTTACAAGTGGCTTTGAACTTAGAACACAGAACTGAGAACTTGTAAACAACTCCTAAAGCTTACCAATAAGCTCTATACCAAGGCCATCAATTATCAACCCTGCTCCAGCTTTCTTGCATCTTTCTCCATGGATTTTTATTTTTCAACTATTTTTTAAGTATTTTCGGTGTTTTTCTCTTTTTTTTTCTAGACTGATTTTTAAAGTGTCTAATAGCTTTAATAAGCTATTTAGGAACTTATGTGACCTATTTAGTCCATAATACCAGCTACTTAACAACATTCATACATCCTTGAAATTTTTGAATTAGGAAAAATTGCATAACATGAAAACTGAGATGAAAGTTGAAATTGATTACTTCAAAAGGTTCAAAATACACTGTGATTGCTTAAAAAGGTACTTGGAAACTTTAAATTACACTGGAAATGAAAATTTAAATAAAACGACAGATATTAAGCTAAATTATTCTAGTTATCTTCTTCATTGACACTTCCTCTTTCTTTATAGCTTTTCTGAACTCCCCACATGTCTCTGATCAAATCCCATCAACAATCTCAGCCTTTGATTCAGTCAAACATATCCTAGCCATCAAACTTGCTTTTGGCGCCAAAATTGAGATAAGGTTGCTTGAGGCAGTTTTGGTTCAATTAAAGAAGTTTGGAGTATAGTAGAGGTGTAGGGGACAAGTTGGGAAGTAGGAATGGGTTTAGGATGTCTTGGAAAGCAAAAACAGGTTTATGTGAGTGCTACAGTAAAGGTGTAATGGTGGGGATGCATTAAATGCAAGGTGGCTGTTGTGTGAGGTGTAAAGGAAGGTGATGAGTGCTTTTAACAGCTGGGGAAGTTGAGGTGGAGGAGAAAACAGGCCTGGTATTGGATTACAGGGGTGGGAGAGACGATGTACAGTGTAGGCGGGTTTTCTATTTTAAACAGGTGGACTGGTTTTGGGTTTAGGCTATGGATTGGGCCAGCCGGGTTTGGACTTGGATATTGGATCCGTTTGGTTTGTAGCTAACAACAAGGACCAAAGGTATAATTTGCCAATTCTTCAAGGACTGACTTTGACAAGTTTACAAAGCTCTCACAAGGATCATTCCTGCCATATGTGAATAGTACAAGGACCTTATTTGATAATTTCCATTTTTATAAACCCAGGGACCAAAACTGTCAAGTTTGAAACTTGAGGGACCAAACATGTAAATTCACCAAAGTTTATCATAAGGACCATTCTTGTCATTTATAAATAGTACAAGGTTAATATTTGATAATTTTCACTTTTTAAATTAACCAAGGACTATTATTGACAATTTTCAAAGTTAAAGGACTAAAGTTGTCATTTTGTGATTTTTAAACTTTAAAGGGTTTGTTTTGACAACTTTTGAATCTTATGGACCTAAAATGATATTTTACAAGTTTTTGAATTACCAGGGACTAATTTTGACAACTTTTGTAACTTGGGGGACTAAAACTGCCAATTATGCAAACTTGATACGTTTTTCATCATATTTTGATGTTTTTGCATTTAAAACATATAAAACACTTGTTTGTGATATTTTTATCATTTTGATGTGTTTCTGAGTGTTTTCAGATGTTTTTGGCATTCTAACAATATAAAAATGATGAGTATTTAGACACTCATCAATCCCCACACTAAGATATTGCTAGTCCCTAGCAATGATTTGAACTTTAATGGATTTTAAAACTCTTTACCAAAAGCCATCACTTCTGGAGTAGCCAAATGTTTCAGCTCAAGTAAGAACCATGGTACACCGATAACCATGTGATTTTGAGCAAACCACCATCTTTCAACGGATTTGATTTTGTCTTTACCGTAGCCGTGACTCTCGACTAGCCAACTCTTTAGATAAATTATCAATATTATCTTTGGTGAGTTGATTACCAATTATGGTTTTTCAACTGCCTTTACCACAAGCCATAAACTTGCGGGCTAGCCAACTTTTCACTAGTTTAAAGATATGGTGAGCTGAACACCATACAATTTTAGGCAAATTGTAAGCCATAAACGGATTTGAGATATCTTTACCAAGAGCCGTTTGCTCCTGGATTAGCCAATCCTTATGTGGGTTAGACATGGTGGACTGATTACCATTTGCTGAGTAAGTGAAAAACACTTACTCCAAAAAAATATTTGGCCAAAAACGGGGGAATTGGGTGGAATAATTACATGATAAAATTCGTGAGAATTCCCCCCCACACTTAGAAATGAATATTGCCCTCAATATTCAAAGTACCGGCGGTTATGCCGAAACATAGAACGTAAAAGGGAAATACTACGGCCATTATTTAGAAAGATTTTTTTTGACTTGCATATATACACAACATGTGGGCAACCCCCCCACACTAGGGTGGTAGAAAATAGAAAGAAGGCAGAAATATGGGGGAAAACCCATATGGTGTGTGCTACTGTTTTTGATTCCCGAGTCGCTAGCTTGACTCGATCCCCGCATTTATTGGTTCATGGGGAAGGTTTGTAGATCTGGGACAACCACAGGGGGAATGTCCTCTCCAAAGTAATGCTTCAACCGATGACCATTCACTTTAAAGTTTGGACCATCGGGCTGAGATAACTCAATGGTGCCATAAGGATAAACCTTAGTGATAGTGAATGGTCCAGACCAGCGGGATTTAAGCTTTCCCGAGAAAATCTTCAATCTTGAATTGAAAAGAAGGACTCGATCACCAACGTTGAAAACGCGGTTTTTGATTTTGGAGTCATGAATCTTCTTTGTCTTTTCTTTATAGATCAAAGAGTTCTCGTATGCTTGATCACAGAGTTCATTTAATTCATTCATTTGAACTTTCCGGTGATCACCACTCCTGAATATCGAAGTTGGCATGCTTCAAGGCCCGATGCCTTGTGCTCTAGCTCACCCGGTAGATGACACGCCTTCCCGTACACCAGCTTGTATGGAGTGCACCCGATGGGTGTTTTGTAAGCTGTACGGAAGGCCCAGAGTGCGCCATCTAGCTTATCCGACCAAGAGGCACGGTTTTCGCCAACCGTCCTCTCCAGAATTCTTTTAATCCTCGGTTGGAAACTTCCACTTGCCCACTAGTTTGGGGGTGGTACGCAGTAGAAAGACGGTGAGTTACACCATACTTCTGCATGACTCTTTCAAACTGGTCATTGCAGAAATGCATACCACGATCACTGATTATGGCTCGTGGAGTTCCAAACCTAGCAAAGAGAGATTTCAAGAATTTCACAACAACTCGGGCATCGTTGTAGGTAAAGCCTTAGCTTCAACCCATTTTGACAAATATTCAACGGCCACGAGTATGTACTTATTACCGCGAGAAGAAGGAAATGGCCCCATAAAGTCAATGCCCCAGATGTCAAAGATCTCACACACTTGAATGGCGTTTGTGGCATTTCATTCCTTTGTGAGATATTCCCGTGACGTTGACAAGCGTCACAGGCTTTGACAAATTCGTGGGCATCCTTATAGATCGTGGGCCAATAGAACCTGAATCAAACACCTTCTTGGCGGTGTAGTTGGGGCTATGATGTCCCCAGTAGGTCCAGCATGGCAAGCTTTGAGAATGTCAATAGCTTCCTGACCATACACACATCGCCTGATGACTTGATCCGCGCAAATTTTAAACAAGTAGGGGTCGTCCCAGAAGTAATGTTTAACATCCTTGAAGAATTTGTTCTTCTGTTGGGTCGACATCCCTTTCACTATGAAGTTACCCGCATGGTAATTTGCGAAGTCAGCAAACCATGGGGTAGAAGAGTCTCCACGAAAAGAAACCGCGTTGAGTGTCTCGAGAGGAAATGTTTCATTTATTTCCTTTTTCTCGAAAACATCTTGGTGAGGGTTTTCTAATCTGGACAGATGATCGCAGCCAGGTTCTCGCTCCTTTTTATCAACGTATAATGATATCAAATTCTTGGAGGAGGAGAACCCAACGGAGCAATCTCGGCTTTGCATCTTGTTTTGCAAAGAGATATTTGAGCGCCGAGTGATCCGTATACACCACGCATTTGGTCAAGATGAGGTATGGCAGAAACTTTTCAAACGCATACACCACAGCTAATAGTTCTTTTTCTGTAGTGGTGTAATGGGTTTGAGCTTCAGTCATAGTCTTACTGCGTAGTGAATAGGCTGAAAATGCTTAGCTTTACGTTGCCCTAAGACTGCACCGATAGCAAAATCACTTGCATCGCACATGAGCTCAAAAGGCAAGTCCTAGTCGGGAGCAACGAGAATGGGTGCTTCAGTAAGCTTTTTCTTCAATGTTTCAAAAGCTATGATGCACTCGGGGTGAGAAGATAAAAGGAGCATCCTTTTCAAGAAGATGGGTCATAGGCCGGCGATTTTGGAAAAATCTTGAATGAATCTACGATAGAAACCGGCATGACCTAAAAAACTCCTAATACCCTTGACGGTAGTAGGATGAGGTAGTTTAGCAATAACATCAACTTTTGCTCTATCTACCTCAATCCCATTCTTTGAAATCTTATGGCCAAGGACAATGCCTTCTTTGACCATAAAGTGGCTTTTCTCCCAGTTTAGACAAAGATTAGTGTCTTCACACCGTTTGAGCATTTTATCTAAATGGGAGAGACATGTCTGAAACGAATCCCCAATGACCGAAAAGTCATCCATAAACACCTCCATTGTTTCCCCGATCATGTCGTGGAAAATGGCCATCATACATCGTTGGAACGTGCCAGGGGCATTACATAAGCCAAAAGGCATACGTCTATAAGCAAATGTTCCGTATGGGCAGGTGAATGTGGTTTTATCTTGATCCTTTGGATCAATGGGGATCTGAAAGTAACCCGAGAAACCATCAAGGAAACAATAGTATTCATTCCCTGCTAATCTCTCAAGCATTTGGTCCATAAAGGGTAGAGGAAAATGGTCTTTACGGGTAGCGTCATTCAAATTACGATAGTCAATACACACACGCCATCCCGTAACCAATCGAGTTGGAATTAACTCGTTTTCTTCATTCGTAAAAACAGTTATGCCACCCTTTTTCGGAACACAATGAATTGGGCTAACCCAAGGACTATCTGAGATTGGGTAAATCAATCCTGCATCAAGAAGTTTGATAACCTCCTGTTTGATAACATCATGGATTTTTGGATTTACTCTTCTCTGATGTTGAACTGCTGGCTTGAAGTCATCCTCCATCAAGATTTTATGAGTACAAAACTCAGGGTTGATACCCTTAATGTCGGAGAGTTTCCAAGCAATTGCTTGCTTGTGTGACTTTAAGATTTTTATGAGAGCAGCTTTTTCATATATACTCAAATCTCTAGCAATAATGACTGGTAATTTATCATTACCTTCAAGAAATGCATACTCGAGATGAGGAGGTAAGTCCTTAAGCTCAACCTCAGGAAATTCTTCAGTTTTCTCGACTGACTTGACTTCCTTGTTATGAAGTTTAATGGGAGGGAGAGGAGGAGAAATGTCATGATTTAACAACTTCTCAAGAAGAAAATCTCCCTCCATATTAATCTCATTTTGATTAATCTCATCAGGAATTGAATCACTAGAGTGAGGGGTGGATGATGGATCATCATTAAGCAACTTCTCAATGAGAAGTATGTCTCCCTCAATGTCAATTGGAGCGTGATCAATTTCCCAAGGAACAGAATCACTAGCCAAGTATGCTTCAATCTCTTCCAAGATGAAGTCACCTCCCTCAAACGGAGTGAGAGAAGGAGTAGAATTGGCTATGATAGGTTGAGAAGATGTGGTGGGATCCCCACTCACAGAATTATGAGAATAACCAAGAACTTCTTGAGAGTACTCTTCAGAAGCAACATCAATGATATCGATTCGGTTAACCGACTCAGAATCATAGTTTGCGGAGTACCTCGAAGTTTGATCAAGGTTAAAAGTGACAGCTTCATTACCAACACGTAATGTGATTTCTTGCTCAAATACATCTATGAGAGCACGGCCCGTTCTCAGAAATCCTCGACCAACAATGAGAGGAACCCGATGATCGGCATCAAAATCAACAACCACGAAGTCACTGGAAAATGGAACTTTCCTACTTTACAAATACGCCCCGGCAATGCCAAGTGGCCGGGATATTGTACGATCTGCAAGCTCGAGAGTCATGCATGTAGGAGTAAGTTCCGAAAGAGAAAGTTTCTTCCATACTGAATAAGGCATCAGATTGATGCTTGCACCAAGATCTGCTAGGGCAAAGCATTCAACCATTCCCCGAAATACACAAGGTAAGAGAAATTTTCCAGATCTCCAAGCTTTCGAAGCTTCTTCAAGATAACTGCAGAGCAGTTCTCGTTGAGAGGAGTTTTAGCCATTTAAAACAGCTTTTCCTTGTTGCTTAACATGTGTTTGAGAGTTGATGCAAACTTGGGCATCAACATGATAGCATCCGCGAAGCTTATGTCAAAATGAAGTTCTTGGAAAATTTGAAAGAATTTGTCCATTTGATGATTAGCTTTTTCACGGAGCTTTTGCTCATTCAAACGTGATGGATAAGGAATAGAAGATTTGGATTTGGTATTTTCAACGGGAGCTACAGGTGGTTCAAAAACAACTCCTGGATTAGACTTGGGTTTCTGGACAACTTGAGGCTGGACATTGTTGGTACCTCCATTATCAATAGGAAGTTCCTTGTCCTTTGTAACTTGACTCATTTCTCCTAGTGGAGGAGGCATTGGAGTCGAAGGTCCATTGTGTGTCCTAGGTTCACTTTCCACTACCTTCGGGAGAGAAGAAGAAGAGGTAGTAGGAATAGTGGGTCCATTGTATGAAACACCACTTCTGGTTGTGATCGCCTTAGCATCGCCCTTCGGGTTAGCGATCGTGTTGCTCGGTAAAGTACCCGAGCTCGAGGGTCGATCATTTAAAGACTTCTTTAGATCACGATCCTGACTGACCAACAACCTATTCATTTCATCTTGGGATTTCATGAACTGCTTCAATAACTCATCAGATGATGGTACTGGAGGATGTGGAGGGAAATTCTGAGGTCGGATGTTTTGATTAGGACCTTGTTGTTGAAAATTCCCTTGATTAGGATTCACATTCCCATGAAATTGATTCCCTCGATTGAAATTGTTTTGATGAAGGTTCCCTTGTTGTTGGAAACCTTGATTGGGTCCAGGATAGAAATTACCTTGGTTTTGATAACCTTGGTTCATTCTAGGTTGATTCTGATTCCGGTTAATATTCTGGTTAAAACCGGTGGTGCCTCGATAAGTGTTAGCACAGTAGTTTGGTTCATTCTGAGGACGGTATTGATTACCTCCTTGATTTGAAGTACCGGCTATAGCATTAGCTTCAAACGGACTACCATCGGTGGCGGTACAGTTGTAGTATGCATGAGGACCACCACAAGTAACACAAACTTCAACTTTCTTCACTTCACCATGTGATGGTGTTTGAGTGAAGGTGACTTTCTTTTGGTTAGCAAGAACCAAAGCCTGAACAATATCTGTGAGTTTATCAATCTTAGCATCGGTGCTAGATGTACTCACAGGAGATGAAGTAGAAGGTCCAAAGATTAGACCGAGTCGATATGTCTTTGTGCGGAAAGGACGGACCTGGGACTTGTTTTCAATGATTTGTAAGGCTTCTTTTGTGGTTTTGCTAAGGAAATTACCTCCCGCGGAGGCATTCAAAGAGTCTTGATTAGTCTGGTTCAGACCATTGTAGAAAGTATCCATTTGCATTAACTCGGTAAAACCATGATGCGACATTTGCGGAGCAATTCTTTGTAACGATCCCATGCCTCCTCGAATGATTCCTCAAATCTCTGAGAGAATTTCATTATCTCATTCTTAAGACTTGTAGTTCGGGATGGAGGATAGAATTCGTTAACAAACTTGGTAACTAGATCCTCCCATGTCTCAATGGAACGAGGGGGTTGTTTCTCAAGCCAATTCCGGGCTTGTCCCTCTAGAGAAAATGGGAAAAAGAAGCTTGATAGCTTCATGTAGGACATTCTTGTACTTGATGGTAGATGCAATCTTGTTAAACCATTGAATGTGTGCATGAGGATCATCCCGCTCAAAACCATAGAATTGGCTTTGGGTTACTAGATTAAGCAACCCGTTTTGAGCTCGAAGGTATCAGCCACAATGGCTGAGACAACAATGGCATCTCCGTAACCCTCGATGGGTGCTTGGAGAAGCTCATTCATAGGTTTGTCTTCTGCCATTTCGACAGGGGGTGGTGGTGGTAGACGCCTCAGTACCACGGCCGAAGGAGCAGAACGTCCTCTACGTCTACGAGGAATCTTTCCAAGTTCTGAAAGTGGACTTGTAGAACTAGAAGAACGAGTGCGCATGCACTAAGTTTAAAAATCAATTTTCAAAACAAATGAGGCAAAACACAAGTGAACTTAACCAATAATCACAAATGAAATGGCTTCTTTGAAAAAGGTACACCAAATCACAAGTGACACAAAGGCAAGTTTTAAATCTGATGTTCGGGAACTTATTATGGTCGCACCCCCAGTTAGGTAGTGCACTGCCTTGATTTGCGGTGGTTGATTTTTATGTATAAATTAAGTACCACTGAAAAGACGTAGGTATGATTTGTGCAGATGGGTTCAAAAACTTTTGGACAATATTTTTGGTATCGTCTCATTTAACCAAATCGTATCTCTTCAAGAATCACCTTAAAAGAGAATACAAAATAGAAAACGTTCCGATTGTTTTGTTGTTTTATATTGTTTTTGGGTTTTTAACACTTTAGGAAAAGTGTTAATGAACTTTTTGATTTATATTAACTTTACAGAAAACTTTTTACAAACTGTGGTATATGTGCAAGTACGGGTCTGAAAAATGCTAAAAACACGCTTACAGCCTCCCCGGCAGCGGCGCCAAAATTTGATTGGTGCTAAACAGTCAAGTCAAATCACACAAGCTAACCACTTGTGAATGGCTAACCGTAACAGACTTAAAACAGTTTGAAAAACCAATACAATGAAGATCAGAGGAATATAGGGAATTCCTGGGTCGTTAAGTCCCACGGAGGATGAATTGGTGTAAAAACACTTGATCAGATGGTAGAATGATCACTAAGGATAGTGATCAGTAAGGTTTTGGATGGAAAATTACCTAAAGAAAAGATCTACAAATTACAGCGACTTAAATGCAAATTAAAAGAAATTAAAAGATAAAAGATATTAAATAAACGCTATCACTATTTTTAAAGTCGATGAAAGTTTAAAACCTAAAACTTAAAACTTACGTTTAAAATAAAATTACGTAAACGTACAAAATAAAACATGAGTTTTAAAGAAATAAAAGGCCTACAAATATGAAAATGACATTTTTACAATCCTAATAATAAAAGAAAATTATTATAAAAAGAAAATTATTTTTATAACTAATTAATTAATTATTATTAATTAAAAACTATTTATTAAGTAATTAAAATGCACTTAAATACAAGAAAATACAAAATTAACCTAGAAAAATGAAATTATAACTTAGAAAAATCTAAAATATGATAAAAATTATTTTAAAACTGAAAATATATTTTTTAGACTATTTATGTATTTATTACTAATTTAAAACTATTTAAAACTAATTAAAATGCTAAAAAATACTTTTTAAACTAAGAAAATTATGGAAAAATACTTTTTATTACTTTTATATTTATCTTAATCTAGGAAAATAGAAAATATATTTTTTTAAGCTTTTTCTAATTTATTTGTATTAAAAGCTATTTAAAAAGGATTAAAAACTAGTTTAAATTAAGAAAAATAGCAAACAGTTATGAAAAATTATGAAAATTTCAGGAAAAGTCTATTTTAATATACTGAATCTAAGAAAAATAGAAAAACATGGGCTTGTGTGGAGAAATATACAACTGCAGTAGCAACTGCTTATTAAAAAGCACTTGAAATAAGCTAGAAGGACACAACAAGCACCAAACTAATACACAAGCTAGAATAAGCTATAAGAACTCTAAATCAAATGAAAACAACAAACCACAACCTCTGGATTACAATTTAGCTCAGATTTGAGGTTTGAGCTAAATAAGCAAAACAGATTTTTGGTACCAAGTTTGAGCTTAAACACAGACTACAAAATAAGCTAGAACTAAAAAGCAATTATTGGAACTTGTATTAGACCTGGTTGACTACCTAGAAACAAAAGATGAGATCAAGATAGGCTAACATGAGCTTGTGAGAAGCTTTTTCAAAACCGACAAACAACGAGTAAAACTCGCCAGTTAATGCTGAATGACTTAGGACAAAATGATAAGCACATGCAGTGCTAGTAAATAAGTCAAGATGGAAATTTTAAACTTGGAACTTAAAAAGGACCAGGTTAACTATCCAAAGATCTAAAAATCACAGGTTATGGTCAACTAATAAGCTCTATAGGAGCTTATGATTTAGCTAGTAAAACTGGTGCACAGGGCACTTTGACTTTTCTAAAAACCAAATAGGTTGACTTTTATGAAGTTTGGATTGATTCTAAGCACTGATTGTGTAGTATTAAGCTAAAGTATGATTGAATTAAGTTAAGTTGACAGGATATAAGCTACAGAATGAAGTTTGACACTTTAACAACTAACAGTTAACTAGTTAAATAGGATTAAAAGTATTTTTTGACTTTTGAACTAATGACCACTGGTTTTCTTGCTTGTACCGAAGTTATTAAGAACTAGTATGACATGTAACAACCAAGAACAAAGTCTGCAACAATCTGTTACACAGAGAACTACACAAATCCAAACACACCTAATGAGACTGTTTTGGAACTTTTTCAAAGAGTTTCAAAGATTCAAAACATTCTACTGATAACAAACTTTATAATATCAATTACTAGGACTAAAGAAACACTAAATGACAACAATAACCACATAGAACTGAGAAATTATAACTATGCTAATAAAACTGTCAAGATGAGAATTTTTTACTAACTACCAATTAAAAAGAACAAGCTACTGGTTTTAATGTTTAATATGACTTAACTATCACTAATGAACAATAATCACAGATATTAAAGCTATCAATAAGCAAAATAGTGAAATGTCAAATTCAACAAAGAGCTTACAAGTGGCTTTGAACTTAGAACACAGAACTGAGAACTTGTAAACAACTCCTAAAGCTTACCAATAAGCTCTATACCAAGGCCATCAATTATCAACCCTGCTCCAAACTTTCTTGCATCTTTCTCCATGGATTTTTATTTTTCAACTATTTTTTTAAGTATTTTTGGTGTTTTTTCTTTTTTCTAGACTGATTTTTAAAGTGTCTAATAGCTTTAATAAGCTATTTAGGAACTTATGTGACCTATTTAGTCCATAATACCAGCTACTTAACAACATTCATACATCCTTGAAATTTTTGAATTAGGAAAAATTTCATAACATGAAAACTGAGATGAAAGTTGAAATTGATTACTTCAAAAGGTTCAAAATACACTGTGATTGCTTAAAAAGGTACTTGGAAACTTTAAATTACACTGGAAATGAAAATTTAAATAAAACGACAGATATTAAGCTAAATTATTCTAGTTATCTTCTTCATTGACACTTCCTCTTTCTTTATAGCTTTTCTGAACTCCCCACATGTCTCTGATCAAATCCCATCAACAATCTCAGCCTTTGATTCAGTCAAACATATCCTAGCCATCAAACTTGCTTTTGGCGCCAAAATTGAGATAAGGTTGCTTGAGGCAGTTTTGGTTCAATTAAAGAAGTTTGGAGTATAGTAGAGGTGTAGGGGACAAGTTGGGAAGTAGGAATGGGTTTAGGATGTCTTGGAAAGCAAAAACAGGTTTATGTGAGTGCTACAGTAAAGGTGTAATGGTGGGGATGCATTAAATGCAAGGTGGCTGTTGTGTGAGGTGTAAAGGAAGGTGATGAGTGCTTTTAACAGCTGGGGAAGTTGAGGTGGAGGAGAAAACAGGCCTGGTATTGGATTACAGGGGTGGGAGAGACGATGTACAGTGTAGGCGGGTTTTCTATTTTAAACAGGTGGACTGGTTTTGGGTTTGGGCTATGGATTGGGCCAGCCGGGTTTGGACTTGGATATTGGATCCGTTTGGTTTGTAGCTAACAACAAGGACCAAAGGTATAATTTGCCAATTCTTCAAGGACTGACTTTGACAAGTTTACAAAGCTCTCACAAGGATCATTCCTGCCATATGTGAATAGTACAAGGACCTTATTTGATAATTTCCATTTTTATAAACCCAGGGACCAAAACTGTCAAGTTTGAAACTTGAGGGACCAAACATGTAAATTCACCAAAGTTTATCATAAGGACCATTCTTGTCATTTATAAATAGTACAAGGTTAATATTTGATAATTTTCACTTTTTAAATTAACCAAGGACTATTATTGACAATTTTCAAAGTTAAAGGACTAAAGTTGTCATTTTGTGATTTTTAAACTTTAAAGGGTTTGTTTTGACAACTTTTGAATCTTATGGACCTAAAATGATATTTTACAAGTTTTTGAATTACCAGGGACTGATTTTGACAACTTTTGTAACTGGGGACTAAACCGCCAATTATGCAAACTTGATACGCTTTTTCATCGATTTTGATGTTTTTGTATTTAAAACATATAAAACACTTGTTTGTGATATTTTTATCATTTTGATGTGTTTCGAAAGTGTTTTCGATGTTTTGGCATTCTAACAAGATAAAATGATGAGTATTTAGACACTCATCAGCTTTGCTGACGAGTGTATTGTGGAAGCCGGTTGATGTCGAAGTTCTAGTTGAGGTCTGTGAGGTTGACATGTTTCTCGATACGATTCAACAAAGAAGTTGTAAATCTTCTACACGCCTCGATCACTATGCTTCTGATGAAGATGAGCAAGGACTTGATGTATTCATGTTGAATTTCTATCGAGAATTGTCTCATTCTTCCTTGTACTTTGGCAAGATACAGATCTTCAATGTCGTTGAGAGACAAGTTCGGAAAGTCCGCTTCACGTAATTCATATTCCCTTTCGTCTTGTCTTTTGACCACAATATTCTTGAGGAAGGTGTAATCCCATTTAGAGGAAAGAGCTACATGCTTAACAGCAACGATCCCTTTATCACTGTGCACTTCATGTTTAGATTTTCAACCCGGCAGCTTTGTAGTAGATTCGCTTCCGGCCAATGATGAATCCCATACATTGCATCAATGTCATACACGATCCACACGGTTAGAAAACATATGAGTAGCCTTTTCTTCGATGGCTATGCAGTTGGAGTATATGGTCACGGAACGGAAGTGTAAGTGAGGTAGCATATTTCTTTGAACCATCGCTACCGTGTAGAAGAAATTCCAAGTCATTGTTGAAGAAGTAGCGGAATGGAATCTTAGGTTGATCTGATTGGCCAATCGTTGGTAGAGGTCTAGACCAGCTGTAGTAGTATGGAGCGTTGTCTCTTCCGGTGAAGTCAATGTTTGCTTCGTGGTCGAGCCAATCAATGTTGTTAGACATGGCTCGTGCTATGTTTTCAAGGTGATATTTAACTTCAATAGCACTTTCTGAGCTGTCTTTGAGTAGTTGAAAGGCTTCATTCTTGATTCGTCTCAACTCTAATTTCGTCATCTTCTTCACCCGAAACTTCTCTTGAAGTAACTTAGCATGCTCCAATGTTCGACCTTCTACCATATCTTGATCATCGTAGGGGTGGAGTAGCATCAACAAAGTGTAGAGAACCATTCAAACTCGGTGTCATCTTCGTCTAGCCATGAGACGACATCAGCCTTAGGCGCCTTCTTTTCTTCTTGGCCTAGATGAGGATGATGGTTTCTTTGTTGAAGCGGGAGAGGTGGGTTGTTGTTGGGGCTCGGGATCTCTTAATCGTTACCACCAGTGTACTCGAAGTGATCACCGGTTTTCTCTATCTGAGGTGGTAACTCGTGAGTCCCGAGGTTTATCAGATCGCAGAACTTGGTGGAGATCTTCTTTCGGTTGGAGTCTTTTGGGTTGGTGGTAGCATTGAGGAATATTCACCGACTTCTTTGGACGCTTAGGTGCAGAGTCCTTGTCCTTATCATCGCCATCTCGTGGTCGCTAGGTTGATCTGCTGAGTCCTTGCATGATGATCTGAGTTGATAATCTAGTAGACCTTCAAAAATTTAGCTTCATCCGAAGTAAAAGTTGCAGATCGTTTTGACATTTGCATCACCAATTTAGCAATTAACTCCGGCCTTTCAGAGAGATCGATTCTTGGCCATTCTATGTTTAACCAATGCGAATATTTGGAGTAAGTTGTCCGAAAATACTTCTCTTGTCAAACCAGGGACAGTGTCAAGAAGAAACTTGTGAGTATATTCTCTTGTCGTCTTCTCCAATTCCTTTTGGAAATCTCCTTTGATAAAATTCTGGATTTGTTCCCTTTCTTTCAACAACTCGTTTATCCCTTTTTGAAGAAAGTTGATTCTCGTCGCAAGTTGATTCAGCTTTTTGTTAGTTACATCCTTCTTCCGTACTTGCTTGACAGCTTTGACAATCTTGGTTTTAGCTCGGGATATCCAAGAGTCAGTTGGTTTCTTCACAGATTTAGATGTGGATCTGGTTGTTCCTTTGGATGGTGGTGGAGATGAATAAGAGGATGAATCTGATGATGATGATGAGATATGAGGAGACTCAGGATCCTTTGCGGTTCGAAGTTTCTTATTTTGAGCGCGGACTATCAAGAAAAAATCATCATATTCAACTTCGCCATCTTTTCCAAACTTAGCCAATTGTTCCGCTCAATCTTGGCTTCTTCATCGCCTTTTTCTTTCTCGGACTTCTCCTTTCGTCAGTTCCTCAAATTCATAGGTGATGGTATCTTCAAATCGTTGTTGTTGTGGATCGTGGGTGGTGGTACCAGCTTCTTATCGGGTTGATTAACCGCATCGTGCACCGGTGTAGATAGTGCACCACCACTGACCTCCGGGGCCACGATTTTGATCCTTTACAAATTCATCGGCAAGATATTTGAGTCTGAGGTTCTTCAACTTCTTTGATATTCTTTCCTCATCAAATAGTTCTTCTTCGAACTTTGCTTATCATGCTCAAGCAATGAGTTTTTCCTTTTCCTTTTCAGCTATTGGACCGGAGGTTTAGCTACCGTTGGAGTGTCATCGATTGCCGCCAGAGTAGGTGACCTCTTCGTCTGATTCAGCCTTGAGCTTTCATCCAAGAGCTTTCGCTTGCGGTTCAGCTTGGGAATAGGAATGACTTCCTTAGAGGGAACTTTCCTTTTGAGAGTATGTGACCTCTTAGGAAACTTCTTTGACTCTCGGTGCTTGTAACACTCCCTGTACTGCCTCTCCTGGTTTTCCTAGTAGGTGTACCAGAGGACTTTTCATCAAGAAAACCTACTTTGCCTTCATCAACCGCTACCAGATACCTTTTGTATGAATAGAGTTGTTTGACCGCATCAGTAGAAGGTGATCCGGCAACACTGCACCCTCGCTTTGTTTTTAGATTCCTTAAATCTGACTGTGAGTGTCGGCTCATACAACATGGAGTGATTGTTGGGGTCATTGAGTCTCAAGGGATATCGTGATTATTCCCTAGAGCTCTTTGGATCAACAATTTGGTATATCGGATATATGGGATCTTAGAGCCAAGCTTTTTGAGGAAAGACATCATGTCGTCCCATATCAAAGCTTCAACTTCAATGTGTTTCATGTTGACCAAAGCCCGAAGATCTCAGTAGTTCCATGAGCTTGGGATGCTCATAACCGCATCACGCCCGTAAATGGATTTGGTGATGATAATGTAGAAGGTTCTCCATGGCTGAGGAATATTCTTAAGATTCACGTATGAATGCTTTGTAATTACTCCTGAAGCTTCATCATAACCAATGTCGATCATGAATTGCAGAACGGCCTCTTCTTTTGGTGTGGCATTGTATTCGGTTGGCTCAATGGTGGGAATGAGAAGAATAGCCCTTAAGTCTGCTGGTGTGATGGTGACTTGTTTGTGGTTGAGCGCCACCGTCACAGCATTTTGACCTTTGACCTTTTTCATTGTATGCCAAAATTGGTGAATGTAGATCTCGCACGTAGTAGAGTTGGTGAGCATGTTCTCGATAAGGGTGATTCTTTAGAATGTCCACAAAGAATCGACAAGAAGACTCGAAAGGTGTGAGACTATCAAAATCAACACGAAGGTTATTCTTTCCTATCTTCATTGGATAACCATGATGGAAGATATCTTCAACAGTGAGAACGTTTGGTGCTACAACATTTTGCATTTGAGCGTCAATGTCATGATCTGAAAGATATTTAGCCAGAAGAACCAACATATCGAAAGACATTACGTTAGTCAACAGTTGGTTTTATTGTCTAATTATTGAATGTGATATGTCGATGATTGTTACGAGTCCAATGTCACTTATTTGTCCAATAGTTCAAAGACGTCGTGATAAGTTTCGTGAGTTGATTAACTTCAAGTTTTAAAGTTTATGTTTTCACTTGTTTTTCACAACTTATTAAACATTTAAGCTTATTAGTGACATTATTGGTTTCGTGACGTTATGATTTATTTATTTACAAGTTTGCACGCGTAACAATTCATAATTAAGGTTAAAACTAGGCTTAGGCGTAGAAATGGCAAGCTTATGCGTAAACAGGAGTGATTATACGCGTAAACGTAAGCTTATGCGTAGGTTCTTGACTTACGCGTAAGAAATATTATGCGTAGGAAAAGAGGGCCTTATGCGTAGAGCTTACGCGTAAGCGTATATGGAACCTTACGCGTAAGGCTTACTCGTAAGATTCAACCTTATGCGTAGAGGTTACTGTTTACGCATATCCTTCACAGGATACGCGTAGTCCCCAATGTAGAACCTTA
This sequence comes from Chrysanthemum makinoi, assembly GCA_910596185.1. Lineage (NCBI taxonomy): Eukaryota > Viridiplantae > Streptophyta > Magnoliopsida > Asterales > Asteraceae > Chrysanthemum > Chrysanthemum makinoi. Next base: position 122,145,476 of record OU343225.1, read on the forward strand.
CACGTAAACGTTCTCTTACGCATAACATGCTACGCGTAAGGTGATCCTTATGCGTAGATGCAAGTAACCTTGATTCTGAGTTATTAACGCGTAGAAACCTGAAATAAATTCATCATATCACCAATCTTAACAGATACATTCAATCTTTATCAGCTCAAACATGAATACTCAATCAAACAGTTATGCGTAGAACACATGTTACGCGTAAACCTAAACCCTAAAGCTAAAGAATTACGAGTAAGCAATTTAACCATGGGAAATGCACTAAACTTGTTCTGGTAAGTCTAAGAAGCATAGTGAGTTGTTTTATCCCAGTTATAACATCAAAATCAAAGCCAATAAAAAATAACCAAATCTTAAGAACATAAACCCTAATTCCCAATTTAAGGGCAATTCGTGTTTCTGGGTTGATTCCAAGCATGATTATGATCAATTAACCTTGTAAACAACATCATATGACAATCTTTTTAACCAAAAATACTCAATATTGAAAACGCCCAAAATTACGCATAAACCCTAATATTCAAAATCAAACAATTAAAGTTTCTGGGTGAGTTTTGATGACAAAAATGGTACCATTATGATTAAACAAACATTTTGACACAACCATTTTAACCACAAACACTCACTCATGATTATGTGTTCATACGCTTATGCGTAAAACACAAAATCACACCTAGATGAAAATCTAACCGTTGGTTTAAGAAACGATTTAAAACCCATGTTTAGATGATTACAAGAAACGTTTTAACACTTACAAGTAGATGATCAGAAACACGGATTTGAATGTTGGATTTTACGCGTAGGATATGGTTGGTGAGATATTAAATGTAGGTAGTAAATTTGAATGAGTAGTTGGTGGAGGTGTTTTGTTTAAAATTAGTTTGAACATTTGACATCTTTAGTCCCTCCACCTTAACCATTTACAACCAATACCCATAACTTCCATTTTGGTTATCAAACGAAATGATATTTGAAAAGAAACTTGACAACACTCCCCCTCGACTTAAAAATAATGAAGTTTTATAAAATTGAGTGTGAGGAGTGTCAGTAAACCAGAAATGTGACCACCATTATTAAAGAAACAACCGGGATAAGATAACATGCAAGTACAAGGTTTAATGAAACCGAAAAAATATTTGTTTTCTCCCCCTCAACACTTGATCGAAAAAATAATGAATTTTGAAAGAATAGAGTGTTGACGAAAGAGTTGTACTTGCCATGTTAAAAAAAATATAGATAGAAGAATATTTTTGTTGTTTTATCAGATTTTATAATTTTGTATTTTGTTTTTAAAAAATATTCACAAAAGAGGTTTTGGTGTTTGACTGGTTTTAAGAATGTTTTAAGAGTTCATCCAGTTCCTCTTGAGTCAAACACCGCATACCAATCCGGTGGACCAACTCATTAAACCTAGCAGGAGCTAAGGCTTTGGTGAGGAGATCTGCCAATTGGTTTTCTGTACCCACAAAGTATAATTCAAAAGTACCCTGTTCCACGTGGTCCTTGATGAAATGATATCGAAGATCGATGTGCTTTGATTTCAAATGTTGTACTGAGTTGCACGAAATCGCAATAGCACTCCGATTGTCGCAGTACATCGAGATTCTGTCAAATACATAACCATAGTCTTTGAGTTGTGTTCTCATCCAAATGACTTGAGCACAACACGCACATGGCTACATATTCTACATCGGTTGAGGACAACGATGTACAATCCTGCTTCTTCGATTGCCATGACACCAATTTGTCACCAAGAAATTGTAATGCTCCTGGAATACTTTTCCGTGAATCTAAGCATCCTGCGTGATCAGCATCTGAAAAAGCTATTAGTTCAAAACCGAATCCTTCTGGATACCAGATCCCCAATTTAATGGTTCCCTTGATGTATCGGAGGATTCTTTTAGCCTCGGAGAGGTGGGTTTCAGTTGGTCTCGACTCGATAAGGGAGCAAAGATATACGGAAAAAACAATGTCAGGCCTGCTGGCTGTTAGATACATGAGAGACCCAATGATACTACGGTATTTGGTAGGGTCCACCAATTTCTCATGTAAATCAGCGTCTACCTTCTTGGTATGAGCCATTGGTGTGGCATAGGTGTCACAGTTTTGCATTCCAAATTTGTTTAACAGTTCAATGGCATATTTGGACTGACTCAAGAAAATACCACGGGGTGATTGATGAACTTGCAGTCCTAGAAAGAACGTAAGTTCACCCATCATTGACATTCAAAATGTTTCTTCATTAGTTTTGCAAAAGCGATTGAGTACGTTTTATGTGTTGACCCAAAAATGATGTCATCCACTTAAATTTGAACAATTAAGATATGTGCCCCGTGATATTGAATGAAAAGAGTTGGGTCGACCAAACCTTTGGTGAAATTATTGGCAATGAGGAAAGATGATAACTTATCGTACCACGCCTGAGGGGCTTGTTTGAGTCCGTACAGAGCTTTGTTCAGTTTGTAGACATGGTTCGGGAACTTGGGATCAACGAATCCTTCTGGTTGGCTCGACATAAACCGCTTTCTCAGTTGACCATTCAAAAAAGGAGTTTTGACATCCATCTGAAAGACCGTGATATTCATATGAGCCGCGAACGTGAGAAAGATCCGAACAGCCTCAAGACGAGCAACCGGAGCGAATGATTATTCAAAGTCAATACCCTCTTCCTGTCTATAACCCTTAGCCACCCGACGTGACTTGTTTCTGACACGTTCCCTTCAAAGATCCAATTTGTTCTTTCAAATCCATTTGAGACCAATGACGTAGACCCCTGTTGGTCTTTCAACCAGTTCCCATACTTCAAGATGTTTGAATTGGTTGAGTTCTTCTTGCATAGGTTCAATCCAGTTGTCCTTTGTCATTGCGTCTTTAATGTTTTTAGGCTCAGATTGGCAGACAGTGAGTGCATAAATGCAATGTTCACCGTCTGTGTGAAGACGTTGTCTTGTTACGACTGGTTGATTCGGGTTGCCAATTATGTTTTCAAGAGGATGGTCTTTTGTCCAACAATGTATAGAGGGTTGATGTTGGTATACATTGTGTAGATTTTAAGGATTCAAATGGCTTGTAGATGATTCCACAACATCAGGTGCAACAGTTTCATTGGCAAACGGGTTAAAGAACGCATTTGGATAAAAATCTGCAGGTGGGGGTACTTCATTGTTTAGAACATCATCAGCTGGTTCAGCGTCGTTGGATGCAGTTTGTTCAACTGTTGTTGTAGAGTCAACTGGTGGTGCTTCTTCAACCGTAGTTGTTGTAGCAGTGTATCAGTATTAGAATAAGATCAGGTTGAGCAGCGGAAACATCGGATACACTTGGAGCACTTTCATCAATGTCATCACTAAACAACGGAGCAAATAGCTTTTCCATTTGTTGACGAGTAAGTTGGGGGCTTGGTTCAGCTGATGATGGGGTTTGAGGGAAGTTTAAACGGTTGTGACCGGGTTCCAAGCTGTTATGCTCAGAAGCCATTGCAGTAAGCTCATCGAAATTTGCATGAATCGTTTCCATAACCTGCTTTGTACGACGATTCCAGATCCGGTAACCTTTAGAATTCTCACAACATCCAATAAAGACTCCAATGTCAGCTTTGGCTTTGAGCTTACCAAAGTCATCACGATCATTATTCGGATAGCAAAGGGATCCAAATACATGAAAGTGTTTAAGATTCGGTTTTCGGTTGTGGATAAGTTCAAAAGGTGTTTTATTGTGGCGTTTTGTAATCATTGATCGGTTTTGAGTGTAGCATGCAGTTGATACAGCTTCTACCCACAAGTAATCTGGAAGTTTAGAATTGATTAACATTGTTCTTGCAGCTTCCACTAACGTTCGGTTTCGTCTTTCAACAACTCCGTTTTGTTATGGTGTTCGTGCAATAGATGTTTGATGCTCAATTCCCACTTTCTCATAAAATTCATGAAGAGTTTGATTCACAAATTCAGTTCCTTTGTCTGTTCTGATTTGTCGGACTTTGTTCCGGAGCTGAACTTGAATTTTCGTGAGAAAGTTGATGATCATCTGTGGAGCTTGATCTTTACTTCGAAGAAAGTAGACCCAATTCCATCGTGAGTAGTCATCGACAATTACCAAGATGTAGCGTTTGCCATTAATCGTTTGCACGCGCATCGGGCCACACAAGTCCATGTGAAGAAGATGAAGCACATGCTGAGAGCTATGTTCCACCTTTGAAGAAAAATGAGCACGAGTTCTTTTTCCTTGTTCACAGGCTGAGCAAAGGTGATCTTTAGAATACCGGAATCTCGGGAGACCTTCAAAAAGTTTGTATCGAGCAAGGTTGGTTATGGTTTGAAATTTTAAATGTGAGAGACTTCGGTGCCATAGCCAAGATTTTGTTGATGTTGCCTTTGAAAGTAGACAGATGGGAGATGAAGCAATCATGTCTTGCATTGAGATTGTGTACAGACTTGAATTGCAAGTGCCAGACATAAGATCGTTTCCTTGTAGATCACGAATGAAACAAGTTTTCTCCCGAACAGCAACTTCCAAATCTCCATCACGTAACCGACCTACTGAGAAGAGATTGTGACCGAGACCTTCCACATAATAAACCCCGCTAATTTTGATATTGCCATTGATATAATCTCTGTAGCCCATGATAGCTGCGAAGTGATCATTCCCGAACCCGACAGTGCCAATGAACTTTGCAATAAAGTTTGATAACAGTTTAAGATTGCCTGTCATGTGTTGGGAACATCCGCTATCAACAATCCAAAGGATGATCTCAGATCACCTGCATTACACAATGCATCGACACATATGGAATAGAAGTAGATGTGGAACCCGAAGAGTTAGAGGGTTCCAATGCAATTATGGTCGAAATACACACATCAATGATTTTAGGCATCCATTTAAATCCTAGTGTATTATGAATCCATTTCTGCCATCTCCAACTAGTCTTTGCTTTAGTCTTAGTGAATGCACTAGGTGGTACTACATTCCTTGGAGGTGATACTGGAACTACATGGACATCAATGCGTTTCTTAGAATCTAAAGAGGGCGGTTTACCAAGCACAAACTTAGAAGCATTAGTGGGCCTAGAGGTATTCCGTTTCTTAGGATTCCGTAAACGAGACAAGATAGCTCTAGCAACACATTTATCATGACAATCAGAAAGCATACTTTTACGACAAATAACACAAGAAGCTTCCGACAATATCAAAAGTACTTAAAGGTTTAGCATTCGTTACAACATTTTTTCCATTACATTTGTCAGACGCAATATCTAAAGTGGGTGCAACTTGAGTCTTATTCAAAGTCCTAGGGTGTTCTTCTACTTCAGCATTCTTTATTTGTCTTTTCTTAGGTTGCAACTTCCTATTCTTCCTTGTATTGCTCTTAGGCTGTGAAGTGTGGACGTTTGGAAAAGAGGCAACTATTCATGTTTCAGTAGAGGGAAGCACATTAGTATCTTGTGGTTTATCAAGAGGCATTCGGGTTCACGCTTTCTAAGTGTTACAGTGCAATTTTCTTAATGATGCTAGGCTGAACTTGTTCATACTTTCCTAACATTTCCTTAACTTAATGATAGTGTGCACCAAATCTTGATTTTCAGAACGAAGATTTCCAGAAAAGTTCATGACTTCTTTTGTGTGTGCAAGATAATGATCAAGTTCGTTTGATGCTTCATCACGAGTCTGTTTGAGTAAATCATATATGACACAATATTCCTTTTTAACTTTTGCAATTTCTTGTTCATATTTTGAGATTTGACATTTCAAAGACGCGTTTTGATCATCCAGTTGCTCAAGTTTTGGATTAAACGTTTTGGAATGCAACTGGTTGATTTTGTTTTGCAAAGCAAGTTCACGATTGTGACAATCTTTTTGACACCATTGAAGACGACATTTTGCATTTGAAAGCTCATTTAACAATCGTTCATTTTCAACTTTTAAAGACTCGATCTGATGCACATTATCAGTATTCTCAAAAATTTCAATAGAATCAACAGTATCAGCGGAGATATAATCAGATGCATCAGCAATATTATGAAACAACACAACATTATGGATATCAGCACATATAACATCTTCCAAGAGTCGATCAACATCTTTTCTCAACAATTTCTTTTTACGTTTAGTATTTGAAATCGATGTTTCTGTTTTCTCAAAAACTGTTATCATGAGACCAAGTTCCTTGTGAAAATCCCTTTCCCAATATAGTGCACAAGTTTTCAAATTTTTGACATGGGGTAAAATTCTTTCATGAAGAATATCTCTTTGTTCTCGCGCCATCGGCGATTGAAAATATTCAACTTTTATTTTAGAATGAAATTCAATCTCACGTTCCAAAATTTTGAGGTCAGATAAGAAAGTGTCAAAATATTTGATAACACGACAACTTTCGCTTTTTTTAACTTCACTAAGTGAAGGTAGAGGACCATTAATTTGTGCACCATTGTGTTGGGGACGAACTTCAGAAGCTAGTGTGATAACCAAAGGTTTGTTAGAAGTATCTTGTTGTGTGACAAAAGTTACGCTTTTGAATAGTTAAATGGTTTGTTATAAACGACATTTTCCATTTTTGACCGACTCTCGTCATCCGCATCTAATTCCTCCATGCGATTATATTCAACAACAGTCATAATTGAATCATCAATTCTATGTTCTCACTGAAACTTCAGGATTTGGTTTGAATGCTCTGTTTGAAAACTTAGGTTTGTAATCAGCAAGAATCGGTCCTTATCCATTTGGATTTGGTTTAAAAGTAAACTTTTGAATAGTTGTGATTGACTCACCATGTTTATAAACAACATTTCGAAACTCTTTGATTTTGTGTTGTAAGTCGACAATTTCATCAAGATAGTTATCTATTCGTTTCGTGGAATGCTTTTTGTACTCAGAGAATTGTTTTTGCAAGTTAACAACTCAGCCTTGGCTTTTTGAGTTTCCAAAGTAAGAGCGTTAAGTTGTTGTTTGTGTTCATGTTTCAGTTGTTCTATTTGAGACAACAAAGCATTCTTGGATGTGGCTAGATCACCTATCTGTCGTTCTAATGATTTTTCGTTTTGATGAGATTTAGCAAAAGCGACTTCAAAACCTTTTTCACGTTTTTCTTGAGTTTTAAAAACGTTGATTTGTCTGATTAAGCATTCATTATCCCTAATTAACAGTGCATTTTTATCTTTTAATTGCTTGCAAATTTCTAAACGAGATTCTTGGTCTTTAATTAAGGCCAGGAGCTCAATTTCTCTATTAGACAAAAGCTCATCTTGTTCAACGTGAGTCTTAACATGATCATTATTTAGATCCTCAAATAAAACCACGGAGTCAACTTGATGAGCAATATTAACCATAAGGTTATCTTGATCGTCAAATATAACTACGGGATCTATTTGATAATCATCGGAATGAGATGTAGATGGCTCATGTTGAACACTCTGATCCTTGTTGGATGGAGAGATTGGCGGAGATATCAGATCAGTAATGAGTATATTTTGTTCCGGTACCTGAGACAAGCCGCCGTCATACACTAGGCCTGTGTCACTCATGTGTAGAGCTTGCATATGTGCCATCAACATCAATGCTGCATTAGCCTGCAAGTCCTCCATATCATCATCAGAATCTGCATCTGCCATAAAGCTCTGTTCCTTGTTGGTAAGAGTTCCACCAGCTTCATCCTTAAGAGCCAAGAGCAAAGCCTCTTTGTGATAGGCACTACCTCTTATCCTCGGCTTAGGGCATGCATTAGCCAGATGACCCTTCTCATTACAGTTATAACAACGAAGACCATTAACCCCATTCTGAGCATTTCCCTGTTCAACCACTTGAGCCCTTTGATGTTGTGGAGCTCCCATGTTATTCCTTCCCATAACATTAAACCCTTGACCACCTCCCATCTGACGAACATTACCACGATTATGAACTTCAACTCGTCCATTGTTAACCACAGCCTGATTCCTTGTGTTTGATGAGGTACGAATGCGATTGTTGGATTTGTTTGAATATCGGCCGAAAGCTCTAGCAATCATGACAAATCCTTGCTGCAAGGCATCAAAAGCTTCAGTATCCTCATTTGATTCACTGTAAAGTGCTTGATCAGTGTTGTTGTTGTATGGAACCAATTGAGTTTCTTGAGATTATTGTTGTGACGGATTATATGGTGTAATTGTTGCAGTTGGTTGAGGAGCGGGTAGAGAAGGAAAATTAGTTTGAGCCCACAACGCAAGTTGTTGATTGTCCGGAAGTGACTGTGGAGCCGGGAGTCCACGGATAGCCCTTTCTTTGTCAACTTCTTTTTGGTGAGGCTTCAGATAGTCGTACAACAATCCGTATGTAGCATGATGAAGATTCTTAGCTTGACGGAGAAAAATGACATACTTCTCCCATTCCGAACCAAGACTACTTAGGAACTTAGTGTTGACAGCAATTCGTGGCATGATGATGTTGTATTTGTCCAAATCATTAATGATATCTGAAAAGCGATGATGATATGACTCTAACGTCTATCCTGGTTCAATCATGAAGTGTTCATAAGCTAAGTAGATTTTGGATTCCATGTCTTCCTGATTGAGTGTTGTGCCTTCCATTAGAAGATGAATATGTTCCCACATTGCTTTAGCTGTCTTTTAAGCATCAACACTTCGAAGGATCGGATTGGGTAATCCCAAAAGGATGTATTGCATTGCTAGTTCATAGGCTTCAAATTGTAGAAGTTCATCAGCAGTGAGGTTTGAGATAGTTGCAATGTTGGTGACAAAGATCTCTTGGTGGATTGGCATCCGGATCTGCGGGTGTGACAACAGTAGGCATCTGAAATGGACCTTCCATAATGACCTTCTTTAAGAACTTTCCATGTGGCTTCTTTAGATCACAAAACCTAAAGAACCTTATCACCCATTGATCATAATTTCCGGGAGTGAGCATTGGAGGTCTATCAAGTGAGCCAGCTTCATGAATTGATTGTTGGCTACTTAAGGCTTCGCACATCTTGCCAAACCATGTCGGTTCCTTCATAGTACTCCTGGATGGATGTCGATTGTAAACGTTTGTGTAAGGTTGTACTTGAAGACTATGTGGTGGTTGAACCATTTTTGGTGGAATTGCTCCTAGTTGTGGAGTATGTTGTTGATTAATTTGATGTTGTGGACTGAGTTGTTGTTGTTGTTGTTGATTATAAGTATAAGGAAAATAGCTAGAGTATGGTGGTTGTGACATGTTGAAAACTTGTGTTGTTAAATGGATCTTTGTAGTCGAATGAAACGTTGTTGATGAAGTATCCTTAGGCGTAGAAACCAAGTGTAGGCAAAGTAACACTTAAGCGTAAAAACACCAAACTTACGCGTAAAAGTGATATTTACGCGTAGGATTAGCTTACGCGTAAGAATTGAGAAACACTAAAGTTATGCGTAAACCGAAAGTTAGGCGTAGAAAACTTAGGCGTAGGATTAGCTTATGCGTAAGACAGAGCTTAGGCGTAAGAAAATCTTATGCGAAAGAGTTCTACGCATAAGCTTAAGCTTATGCGTAAGATTAGGGTTTTGCCCAAAAAATCCTTTACACTATCACAAAGGTAAAGATATCCAAAGTCGAAGTGTTTTCAGGCTTATCCAAGCAAGAAAACACTGAGTAAACCACGAAAACTGAAGATCGATCCAAGGAAAAGTTACGCGTAAAATTAGGGTTTTGATACGCGGAAAACTTGACCAAAAATGATTTCTGCCCAATGATGTTTCTAAACCAGATTTTTGTGATGAAACAGCTTCAATATCACCAAAATAACACAAAAGTGTGAAACTTGATGATCCAAAGCTTCTAAACACCTTATGCGTAGAAATAAACCTACCTAATAAAACCAAGCTTAACAAACAATGATCCACACGTAAAGTTTGAAACTTTTTGCCAAAAACAGATATTTTAACACCTAAAAACGTTGAAAGTACAAGAATCTTGGATTAAAAAGTGTAAAAAATAAGTTTTTAAGTGTGACAAAGTGAGAAACTGTTTTACGCGTAAGACCAAAAACACTAACTTCAAAAACAAAACCTTTTCACCCAACTATTTGGCGAATGATACCACTGTTAGGTTCCCATATTCATAACACAAGCATTAATATAAGAAGTATAGAAGAGATAGTGATCGGTTGAACAAAGACACACACACACGTATGAAATGGAGAAGAGTTATGCGTAGAGTAAATGTGTAAATGAACAACCAACCTTCAATAGAAGGTTTACAAGAGTAATTATAGGAGGGAACTAAGGCAACACACCAAGTTCCCATCCTTTCCTTATTGGGCTTGGCCTAGGCTTATGGGCCTTCTACATAAGCCTAAGCTTAATAACAAACATAAAGGCCATAATTAAGCTAACTATTACATATTGATTACTAACACTTTAATTCTAGTTTAGGAGTGATTCCAACAATTAACAATCTCAAAGTAAAAGAATAACATCAATAACAGAAGTAACGGTTGCAATGCTTACCTGAATGAGCACATCAAACGAACCAAGATCATCCTCATAACACCACACCAACTGATTATCAATCAACAACAGAGTTTGTGGTCAACACCGTAACACAACAAAATTAAAAACTTATATAAACACAAACTCCTAAAGAAAAAAAATTAAGTATAATTAAAATCAAACAATTCTTGCAAAACTATACACAAACCCACAAAATTAAACCACATACCTTCAATTATCGCACCCTCATAGCCTCATACCGCAAATCAAAATATAAACCCTTGACTCAGGTTCCTGAAAAAATGTATCTACATAGAAAGTAAGAATTTGTCAATTTGGTATTTTACCTATAAATACTAGAAACCCTAAAAATTCATTAATAAACGGAGTAAGTAACCACTTCTCAAGAGAGAAGAGATAGATAAACCTATTTTTTCTTAGATCTGATATTCATAAAAGTCTAAGACTGAGATTATCTGTTTTTGGTTTGATGAATCGCTATGTTTGAGAGAGATGAAAGACACGTATCAGAGAATGAGGGAAAGAGAGACACTTATGAAAAGGTGGAGGGAGGAGTAGGAGTCAGCTGGTACTATAGATAGTACCGTTCATTGTAATTAAACGGACTACAACCCACGATTTTTGTTAACCCAGTAAACACAACAGCCCAACACATTCAAATATATATAGCGAATCCAACACCTAACTATTATTCTATGCAAGACGTAACTATTATTTTATGCCACACGTTATTAAAATAAGTAACCGACGTAGTGTTTTAGTGTGTATATATATATATATGTATCAATGTATATTCATTGTGTGTCACTTTTTTTTATCTTTAATATCAACAAGCGGGTTAGCCCGTGCGTTGCTACGGGGCGGCTGTGTTTATGTTTATTAGAATTATGTTAACGTTTTTTGGAAATGACAGTTAACATATTAACAAAAAGAAAAGTCAACCTGCATTGGTTAGTTAACAGATCTCATATAGGGACCTTATTAAACTCATCGCTAAGATAAGAGCAATGAAGTTCTTTTTCCTTTACAAATGGAATCGTGGAGCCTATTGCAAGTAATAATTTTTCTAAGCAGAAATAGAAACATGCTTTTCACATTTACCATGATGATGAACATAAGCAACTTTTGAATGAAAAGAGTGCATACCAAAACGACATGGTCAACGTTAATTCGATCACATGTAACAAATATTCCACAGTTCGCACAAACCCATAATACTAAACCACGCTTATACAGTAATGATCACATAATCAAAATCTAAATTCAACAATATTATCCACTAATCTAAAAAGGGTATCATCAAAACACTACTTTTAACCAAACCAAACAACAAATTAACAAAATTTCTTACAACTTGTCTTGATTCTTGATATGACCCATCATGATTTTCAATATCAGGAAAATACCCAGATGGGACACCAACAGGATCAGTAAAAACACACACTAAAAATGAATATAGTGTAAAAGATGTCAATAAAGTGAAGATCACATCATTAGTATAACTTCTTGTTGAATTTGTTAACCCAATCCAATCATCAAGAAATATAAAAACTGTACCATAATATAATAATTCCATTAGTACTAAAACTGCTAATATTGGTATTGATATAAATCTTTTCCATTTCATTTTTGTATATTGGGTTTTCTTGATTTTGAATTCGGGAGAGATTGATGCGAGAAGTGCTAATGAGTTTTTTTTGTTTTTTTTTTGAAGAACGGCTCAAGGGCTAATCATCATAAACAATTTTTTTTACCACCAATCAATTTTTTCATTCAAGAATTCATTTACATGTCTGTTACGTGTTACTGTTCATTCAAGAATTGAAGGTAAGCATGCACATAAAATATGCATACAATATTACTGACGCTAACTTTTAAATGTTCAGTTGCCAATAATCTCGAATTGCAATATTAGTTGGAACAACCTGATCATTCCGAAAAGGACAAATAACCGATGAGGTTGCTTTATATTCATTGCAAATCTTGAATTGTCCACAATAGGAGGTGGATGCTTTTGGAATGAAGTTGCTTTAGATTCAACCATGAATCAATATGTCCTTGTTTTTTTACCATGGTCAAGGCATATCGACTCGTAAGATCAAGGCAAATGATAGTCGCGCCATCTACACCACTTCATGGAGCAACGATGGTTCCAACCCAACCAACATGTATCGATACAACCTGCAAAGAAAAGAATGCAACCTATTTTAACTAATTTAAATCGGTAAAAACACAAATTAAAATTTAAAAACGCCAAGTTCTTTAGTTGCAATTAGCATTACCAATCATACGGGACCGATTAATATATTATGCTACTTGCAGGGGGTGTTTGGCTAAGCGCATATCCTAAAAAGAACATGAGTTAAAAGTTTAGATTTTTATCGCTCCAAAGCAGCTTTGTAGGCATAAATATAAAATAAGTTCGCTTTCCTCGCTAATTTTGCATAATTAGTATAGATTCTGTGTTTGGGTATATCCGTATTAGTGTTAATGATTTGGCCGTTCCAAAAGAAAGTGTTAAAATGATTCTGAACTCTAATACTCATGGTCAATGATCGATTTAAAGAAGCACTAAATCGCTTATACTTAATTCAGTTCCAACAAATTTCCTAAACATTTGTGGCACAAATTTCAAAATATAATTGTGGCCAAATGTAATTTCGAACATAAAGGAAGTCCTTTAAAATACTGCGGAATGTATTCAGTGGCTCCATGTTTAAAATGGTACCGCCACCTCTAAACCACCATAACTGATCCTTATCGTGCAACCAATTTTGCTATCCCTTTACCTCATCCATGTACGCTCAAAATGATTTTACTCGCACCTATGAAAATAATATAGTTTCAAAGGTTAAGATGACATAAAGAATGTCCTTAAAACTCAAAGGAAAAGTCAAAAAGTTTAATCAATGTAAATCCAAAAGTAGCAAAACCCAATGCAAAGTCAAGGTGCATACCACATCCGCTACAATTTTACTGCCAGAACCGCGTAGACCGTGCCGGGTTCATTTTTGCTCTTCGGACAACGCCATCTACACGAAATTTTCAGTTATATTAATAATATAAACATACTAAATTAAAAAGTCATAAGAAAATATTTCAAATAATAAGTTAAACCAAACACCCACTTAATAATGAACCTCTATCTGAATAATGCAAACGGCTTAGATGGTGTCTAGGATTCCATATGGTAAGTGCTTATTGGCCGTTAAAACCCTATAAGCATTTTCAACAATAATGTGTTAAGCACAGACGTACATACACACTTACAAAACCCATCAGATAACAAATCATAAAAATCCTTTTTCGCTTCAATTTTTGTACTTTCTAAACGTTATTAAAAAGTAGGATCAACTAAATAATTTGAAAGATAAGCAAAATAGAAACTTACACATTTATTGGTCGTTTAAACTCGCCTATTTCAGCCCCCAAACCCACCCATTTCAGCCCCAAAACCCACACGTTTCAAAGACCCAAACACGCCGATTGCAGCCCCCGCTTTCAACACTCAAACCAACCCATTTCATTCCCCAAACGCGCTCATGTGAGTCCTAGTTCAAGATCCAAACGCACCCACTTCGCCCTATTTCAACACCCAAATCCACCCTTTTCAAATTTCCACTTCAAATTTCCCCAAATGCACCCACTTCAGCTCCCAAACAACCCATTCTGCCCCCAAACCCACCCATTCCAAATTCTCCAAACTCAGATCAAAATATTCCAACATACGCTTATGTATTCCGTGTAACTTGTCCCATAAACTTCTCATCCAAATCCTTATACTAATCCAACTGAACACAAAAAGCTTATATTAATCACAAAATTTTATTCAAGTTTTAATAGTATTATGTTAAAAAGATGGGAAATGAAGCAAAAAGTACTTGTATTACCAAAAAAAATGTTAATTTGTACTTCATCTATGACGGTATCTTTTGTTCTAACCACCAAGCCCATAGGCACTTGCACTGCTACCGAAAGACACTTATCGCTAACCAAAATGCAGAAGTTCAAGACGAATAACGTCATTACATTACTATCTTCACAACCTACTAATAACACATAAAACTAAAAAGTAAAAACACATCACCAACCTGTTCCCAAAAGTAAAACAAATCACCAAGACAAGAACCTATTCTCGTAAGCAGAAAGCATTCCCAAACGTCCGCTAAAATCAAGCGAATTTTTTTTAGCATTTCTAAAATCAATTAATCGTAACGGGTGAGTGACATATCAAAGCCAATCTTTCTAGTGTACACACTTAATCACACTTTGTATATTGACGCCGTAACACGCTCTGACATGAACTATGAATATGTTGCTGACTTATGACATCTTAAGTACCTTATGTAGATAATTCACAATACAAAAGAACCTGCAACAATTAAAAACCTGAATCATTGATCGTGAGCCGTCATCGCATCAAGTCAAATAATTTCAAAACTTGCATAAAAGGTTGAATTTTTTTTACCCAAATGTGTAATTTTGTCCATGATTGTTCAAGTATTAAACTTATAAGCAGATCAAATAAAGAATAACTTAATTGTTAAACTACATAAACAACAAAACACCATATAAATATCAAATGAAACCAAAAAATGATACCAGAAGGTTAAAAAAAAGTACCTAATGATCAAAAGCGTGAGAATTGAAATCGAAAAATAAAACCATAATTTCATTTATGTGTGTGTAATCACACAGCCGGTGGTTTTTATAGGAACATGGGAATTTTATTTTTGTGTGTTAAACCAACTCCTCCATTTTTTTTATATCATTTTTTCTGGGTTTGATCGAATCATATTTTCATTTTCAAATAAAAGATCTGAAAAAGGTGTTGTTTTGATAAAAGGGTGTGTCTATTTTTTTGTTGGCTTGGTTGAAGAAGGTTCAGGAAGAAGATGGAGGGGGTGGAGATGATGAGGCGGTGCAACTTATTTGTTGTGAAAGAAATAATGGGACGAAGATTTAAGAGCATGTTTACAAAAAAAATCTCAGCCCCTAATGACGGTTGGCTTTGTAATTACGGAGTTATTAAGGAGAAATGGAAGTGAATATGAAAAGTGGCAACTCACTTTGGCCAATAAGAAAGTGGCACACTGGCACTCAGTTACGTAGGGCCACTGTTGGCATTTTATGATTAGTCACAGCCCAATCAGGAGAAAACTTAAGGGGAAACGGACCCCTTAAACAATTCTATTTTGCCCCGTTCAAAAATGCTCTTTAGTATATATTATAATGTATATGGGTTGTGTATCATTTTGTTTATCTTTAATGTTAACGAGTGGTTGGTGGTGAGAGTGATGATAAATAGATCACATCATTACACCCGGACTTAGATATTAGCAGCCTTATTGGAAGGCCGAAGCCCAAATGCGTGTGCGATACTACAGTTGTCTCGATCAATAGGGTTTACATCAAATTATAGTATTGAGTTTACTGAAAAGAAAAAAATATGTAAATTGAGTGGTCCGCATTTTATACGCGGTTTTGTTTGAACAAAAAGTTTGACGACGTAGTGTACAATAATTCATTTTGCATTTTAGATCTCATTTCAAGACTCGCTATGAACTTGTTTATTAAAGGAGAGGGACAGGCTTATGACTAAATATTTACTATTTTACAATGCATTTAGGACATTTTCTAAATAGCAAGGCTTAAAATTCTGACTTTGTAACTTACTTATTATATAAATATAATGTCTCTTACTAAATTAATACATACACATGCTAGCTTAAAAGTTAAGCCAATACTTGTAACATTAGTAGTCATTGAATTAAAGTTCCTCAAAATTTTAAAGCCCACTTTTATTACTTTAAAAACCATGTATTGTAACAGGCTCATTTTTGCAGCCCACTTTAACAGCCCATTAAATGTATTGATTAGTACAAAACGGTTATAAAAACTCACAAATAAACACACACAAAAGACCAATCATATCTCACTCTCTCTCAAAAACGTAAATTGACACTTAAATAGCAACCGGCGCCACCATCGCTAACGGCATGTGTCGACATCACCACCCCTTTGACATGGTTTATGTGGCCTTCACTCACCAAAACTTTTAGTATAATCGAAAAATATTGCACGTCAAAAAATTTAGTTACAGGGTACCCGTCGCCGCAACGCGCGGATACCCTGCTAGTATGATCATATGCATAATTTTATTTTGCAAGTATACCAACTAACTAACTAACACTAGAAATACATTTTGATGGACCAGGTGCATTTAAAATGAATTTAAAAAACTCTATGTTTTTTTTTTCAAAAATTAATATTATATCAAAAAAAATCTATATGTGTTTCGAGACCCACGGGACCTTCTGGTTCCGTCCCTGCTTGGGGCGTATTACAAAATGTTTCCTTTACGTCTATACACACTTTTATATTGCATGATATAATTAATTAGTACCGCAGGCTAGCTAACTATTATGTTATCAAAGCAAATTGAGCAGATACTATATAAAAACCTTGATGGATGGATGAAGATTTTATGATCGTAGTCGTAAATGCTTGCAAAATACTTTGCGCTCACGAAAATTGAGTATGTTTTGTAGGGATTTTCTAATTTGTGTTATCGTGGCACAATTTTTGTAAACAGATTAAAGACAGTTGTGTATGACGATTATATCTGATATCTTTCAGTAACTAAATACTACTCCTAAAAGATACTATTAATGTGTCACTTTGATGAAAATAAAAATAGTGAGATCGTTGTCTTTCAAAAAGAAAAACTACATTAATTTTTTCCTACTTGAAGCGTGGATTAGTATTAGTATGATTATGATTTATTGTCTTTGCTCGGCATCACTATTCATCCATATATGTTTTTCAACGGCCATCTTTGAACCTAATAAGAATGATCAGCAATATAAATTGAACAATATCATAACTGCATAACATAAGCTTTTAAGGATAAACAAATGGACATCACAGTCGTCTTTATCTTAGTATCCATGTTTACATGTTTTTACATCTTTTTTACCCGGTCGGGCTATCGAAAGTCAGGTGCAAATGCCCGATTACCTCCTGGCCCGTACCCACTTCCGATTATAGGAAGCATCTTTAAACTTGGAAACAAACCACACCACTCGCTTGCCGCCCTTTCCAAAACCTATGGACCTTTAATGTCCCTAAAGCTCGGTAGCACCACTATGATCGTTGTTAACTCAGGGGAAATTGTGAAAGAATTCTTTTTTAAACATGATATCTCTTTCTCTAGTAGATCGATCCCCTATGCTGCTTGCACACACGATCGTCATACAAACTCTATGGTTTGGTTGCCAGTCGGGGATAAATGGCGAACTCTAAGAAAAATATCGAAAGAACAATTGTTTTCTGTGCGCCAACTTGATGCTAGCCAACATTTACGCAAGAAAAAGGTTCAGGAGCTTCTTGATTATGTTCAAGATTGTTCTGAGAATCAAAAATCGATCAATGTTGGTCAAACTGCAGCTACAACAACTCTTAATGTTCTCTCAAACTTCATATTTTCTATTAATTTAGCTCAGTATGATTCGACTTCAACCGAGCATATCAAAGATCTTGTATGGTCACTAATGGAAATTGGTGGGGCACCTAATCTAGCTGATTTCTTTCCATTTCTTCGCCTGTTGGATCCACATCGAATGCATAAACGGGCTAGTATTGCTACGGGTAAGCTATTGGCGGTATTTGAAAAACATATTAGATACCGGTTGGAAGCTAGAGCTATGCAGTCATCTAATGCACCTTCATCAACAAATGATCTTACGGATTTGCTATTGGACATTAGCCAAAATGAGAAGTCGTCGATTAATCTCGTTGATATACGGCTATTGATCTTTGTAAGATATATTTTTCTCTCTTTAAATATCATACCAAAAAAAATCCGTATTTTGTAAATTGTAAAAATACTTATTGAATTTTGTATCAATGCCAAAATTGGTTGTATAGGATCTATTTCTAGCAGGAACGGACACAACATCAAGCACAGTAGAATGGGCAATGGCCGAGTTAATCCGTAACCCCGAAAAAATGTCAAAAGCCCGATCAGAGCTTCAGGAAATAATGGGAAATGAAGACGGACCAATTGAAGAATCAGAAATCTCGAGGCTCCCTTACTTACAAGCGGTTGTTAAGGAAACTCTTCGATTACACCCTCCGGGAACCTTTCTAGTACCTCATAGAGCCGTTACTGATGTCGAGGTCCACGGCTACCTAGTCCCAAAAGATGCACACATCATATGTAACTTGTGGGCCATGGGCCAAGACTCGAACGTATGGCCAAACCCACAAATGTTCGAGCCAGAAAGGTTTCTAGATGTTAAAATCGACTACAAAGGTCAAGATTTTGACTACATTCCATTTGGAACCGGAAGAAGGATGTGTCCAGGATTGCCTCTTGCCCAGAGAATGTTGCCGTTGATGGTAGGGTCTTTGATTCGCAAGTTTGACTGGAAGATTGAAGGGGGGATTAGGCCACAAGATATGGACATGACTGATAAGTTTGGGTTTACTTTACAAAAGAATCAGCCTCTCCTTGCCATCCCGATCAAAGTCTGATTTGGTTTTTCGTTGATATATTGTTTACTGAAACTTTTAGCATGAAAAAGATAGATTAAATAATGCATTTTCATACTGAATAAGATATGAATTATGCAATAAAATGATGACCATTCACCAAAATGAAGTTCTATTTTACATAATGTGTGAAGTAGAATATTGTAATATGTGACGGGTTTTCTCCATTATTTTAAATATTAAATTGAACATTGCTTCCAATTTTGTCATTGTGCATAAAGTTTCCTTATTGCATCAATTTGTCAATGTGGAGCAAGATCTCATTTTTGTGTATGTTGCAAAACAACAAAATTGATATTTTTAGACTTTATAATGAAATCTTTGTCAATCTATACTACATATAAAAGAGAAATAGTCAAACGTTAAAAAATGAAATATTGAAATTCAAATGTGAGAAAAATGTATAGTGTAATTAATACTCTTATTAAAACATCTCATTATTTAAAGAGGAGAGTTATTTTACATACCAAACTTTTCTTACATATCAATGGACTCATTTTTACCATTTATCTAAAAAGAAATCAATGGTTGAGATTAAAAAGCATTTTATTATTTCACCTATTTTTTATAATTTAAATATCTCTTAAACTGTTAATCGTTAAGCGAAAATATTTACACCGTCGCGACAAGCATTTAATTATATTTCTATAAACGGCCACTTTGATATACTTTCGAAAAAAAATCATTTTTTTCACCTTTTTTCGTCTTTTTTTACGTTACTTGAAATTTGCATGAAAAAATCATACGGAGTATATAATTAAACACTAATTAGAATATCACATGTGATATTAGTGTTAAATCATACTCCCTCCGTCTCAAATCTATTGTCCATATTTCCATTTTGGGTTGTCTCAAAATGATTGTCCACCTTCCATTTTTAGTAATAAAAAGGTAATTTTGTGAGAGAATATTCTATTTGTGTGGTTTAAAATTGTAGTGGCCCCACTTTTATTAAACTTTGTGTTTTTTGTCTCCTGACAATAAATTTGAGACGGAGGGAGTATATGATATGTGATATCACATGTGATATCATATGTATATCATATGTGATTTTACACTAATATCACATGTGATATTACATATCATATATGATATAACACTAATATCATATATGATACAACACTAATATCACATGTGATATTCAAATTAGTGTTTAATCATATATGATTTTTTAATGCAAATTTCACTAACGTACAAAAACGAAAAAACTTAAAAAAAACGTGAAAAATACAAAAAAAAAAGAAAATTTTGTCGAAAGTATATCAAAGTGTCTATCTATAGAAAGATAATTAAATGCTCGTCGTAATGATATATTTTTTTTCCGCTTAACGATTAACGGTTTGAAAGTTATTAATATTTGAAAAAAGATGATGAAAGTGGATTTTTTAAATTGTTGGATTAATCTCATCAATTAGATTAAATAAAAATGGATGGTGGAGATTGATCTCTTAGTATGTAAATAATCTTTTGTCCTCAAATGATCTTAAATCTTACTTAAAAGTACAATAATTTATTCACATTGTATATCCAATTAAAAGCATATCTGCCAAATTAAAAACAACCAATTAAAACACCCCTTACTAAAAAGTACAATAAAATTTCCACAATGTACAAATTAAACAAGCTACAACATAATCCAAAATATAAAATAATTAAACACGCTAATTAATTTTGTTTTTAAAACACCCAAAAATGAAAAGTACATGTTATTATACACATTATACAAATTATTAAAATACACAAAATTTCATACAAGCAAACAAGTTGATGGTACATATAGTTTTGAAAATCGGACCGGACCACGGGTTCAACCGGGAACCGGTGTCGCACCGGTTCGGCTAACCAATAAAAGCCATCCGAAAAAGAACTAGAGAGGAACCGTTGAAACCGATACAAACTGTTGAATCAGGTCTCATCGAGATCTATTTCTCCAGTTAATCGTCATAGGGTACATGCCGCCGCAACGCGAGGGTACCCTGCTATACTATATATAAAGGAAAAACCAAAAGTAAAAAGTGAAAAGTTGAAACTAAAAAAGGAAATGTTGAAAACATATGTTTCAAAAGGAAACTATTAATACATATCGAAAACCGGATTGACCCGGGACGCTTCAAACCCGGTGGGTTGACCCGGTTTAATTTAACCCGTTTTTGACCCAACCCGTCGGGTTGAATTGGTTTAAATCGACCCGTTTTTCAACCAGAACTGTGGAAAACTAGAAGGGGGGTTGAATAGTTTTACCGATTAAAACTTTGTTTTAAATTATTTAGATCAACTTATGTCAATCTATTTGATTGTGTGTGTTGGATGATGATAGATAAAGCATATAAACAAATGATGCAAAGATAAAGAGTAAGAAACACAAAACCACGACACGAGTGTTTATAGTGTCTCGGCTACAAGGACACCTTCCTTGCCCTACTCCACTCCCCGAGTCACCTACTCGAGAGTTCGTAAGCACTACACAACATAAGCTCCTTAATGTGGCGGAGAAGCCTTCATAACGTCGCCTACTCTTTATCCGGTACAAGGCTAGATACCGAGTTCCATTACAAAAGAGGAACTACTACCCAACACTACACAACAACTATCCCAAAGGAGACATACTTCTTATAACAACATTATAAGTATCTCACTATTCTTTAACCCAAACTAATCTATCTTGTACATCGATGCACCATATCGAATGTACAACCTTGGCATCTTTCACTAATGCCTTTGACACGACCCCTTGGCACCTTTCGCTGATTTCTTTGACACGACCCTTCGGCACCTTTCACTAATGTCTTTGTCTTGACCCTTCAGCACCTTTCACTAATGCCTTCGACACGGACCTTTGGAACCTTTCACTAATGCCTTTGACACGACCCTTCAACACCTTTCACTAATGCCTTTGTCTTGACCCTTCGGCACCTTTCACTAATGCCTTCGACACGGACCTTTGGCACCTTTCACTAATGCCTTCGACACAACACTTCTAGGAGGGAGGAAAGAACTATCAATAAGATAACTTATAATCTTGATGATGACGAAGCTTGGAAACTCATGGACTTGAGCTTGCTCGACTTCAAGAGGTGGTGATCTCGCCTTTAAGAGGAACCTAGAGAATCACACAAACACATAACTACATTGAAAGATCCTTTGGATCTGAGGTTAGAGAGTTTACAATACTAAGAGAGAGTATATGTAAAAGGGATGATTTGCAAGAGAGAAATGGCTCACTATTTATAGGCAATTTTCTCTACTATTCTCCGGTTCCCACGGATCCCTCCCAAGAGGGATCCGACTAGTGCAATCCAAGGGATCCGCCAGTCTGGGTCAGCTTAAGTCTGGATTTTGGGTTGCAAACCGGGTTATGGGTTATGGGTTATGAACCATGGGTTATACAAGATGCAGTGTATCTAGACATTGGATCATGGGTCATGGGTCATGGTCCATGGATAATACCTAACATGACTTCATGCATGATGTCATACAATGGGTCATGGGTTATGGATCAAGCTCCATGGGTATGGGTCATGGGTCTTGGATATTATCCAACTACATTTAATGTATCTAGTCAATGGGTCAAGTACTTAGATTTTTACCCATTACAATATAAGTATGTATATTTCCATATTATATAAACACTAGTTGTTATACATATGTATTTCTATGAAATGTAAACATTATTACTTGTTTAGTGTTTTATATGAAATTGTAAGTGTGTTAGTAAACTATAGGCTCAAACCATTTACGTATTTTATTTGTTTCGTTAAAATGATTTTACGTTTGTTATCGACAAAACAATAGAAGATCGTAAAATATAAATAAACGTTTTTACGGCTTATTTGTATTAACAATCTCCCCCTTTTTGTTGATGACAAAACCTAAAATTATTTTAAGGAAAAACTAACATTCGTAAAAGTTTGGATTGGTGTTTTTACTCTCTTCTCCCCCTTTTTGTCGAAACAAAAAGAGCGTCGAAAAGAAACTAACACATTGTTTTGAGAAAAACGTGTGAAAAGTAATAATATGAAAAATAGAGAGTAAGAGAGAAGAATAATTCTCGTCTTAGCTCCCCCTTGACGGATGCTTCCCTTTGTTGAGGGCGTCAAATAATTAGGAAGACTAAGCGAGTGTTTTGCAATTATGTTTGCAAAAGGTTTCGTCTTTTGACGAACATGCTCCCCCTTGACGAGTGATTCCCTTTGTGAGGGCGTCAAGTAATAACGAAATATTATGTGAAAGTATTGCAAGTGTTTTTGCAATTGTTTTGCTTTGACTAAAAGCTCCCCCTTGTTGAGGGTGTCAAAGTCTTCATGTGTATATTAAAAATATACAAAACAAATGTTAGAAAACAAGTATATGATGCATAATTTCCTGCAAATGAGACTCGAATTAGTAATAAAATGTGCTTATGTTGCACGGATCCCACGGTTCCTCAATAGGAGGGATCCGTCTAGGCAAAATTCAGGGATCCATCTGCCTGCATACTCATGACAGCAATGTAGATGTAAAATGTGGTGTCAACATCAACAAGAGTAATGTATTAAGACACTAAACATATTTTCAAAACCAAATAGCATACAACATGTAATATCATTCAATAAAACGAGAGAAATGATGTACATGGTATGCGAAGGATTTGTGCAAATGTGTTGAGGGGTAAAGTAATGTTTTGGTTGTTAATAATAAAAGCGATTGAGATACTTTCATCATTGTTTCGAATGATCCTAACACTTTTGTAAAATTCAAAGATAAAAATCGGACAAATTTGTTCATCAATATCTAAGAGACAATCAAAGTTAGTTGCCGAAAAGACTTGATGAATGTCGGTATTTTCAAGGAAAAATTCCTTAACTACACGACCTTCATGGATAAGTCGTTTTTCAAGCTTTTTGAAGATTTTGCGATTGGTTTTTGAAAGCCCTTCTTTCCGATAGTATCTAGAGAGGTAGTGAACGGTGTCATGGTGATCTTGTTGGGTAGGTTTAGGCATGATTGATCCTAGAAAACAAATATTCTAATTAGGTAAAATTTGTCAAGATGTGTTTATGGTTTTGATTTGTATTAACAATGTTGTTTTGAAAAAAAACTTTAATTGTGTAGAACCTTTTTGTAATTAATTTTTGCAATACCTAATTTTTTCAATTGATGATCAATTGAATCTTAATTAAAAGTCTAAAACCATAAACCCTAGGATGAAAATGATGATGAATAGAACATATGAGTGTAATTAGTTACAATGATGTTCAAGAATGAGATGCTTGAGAGTACGAAGCCCTATGGAGAGGGAAGCAGAATTTAGGTCGTTTTTTGTGTTTGTAGGGAGAGGGAAAATGGATTATTTTGGTTTTGAAAAGCGTATAGCTGATTTCTGTGACACGGTTCCCCCGGATCCCTTGTTTTAGGGATCCGGCTAGTCCAACTTGTGGGATCCGGCTACTGTAGACAGAAAAAATATTTGGATTTATTCTTTTTACTTGTAATAAGTTATACAATAACTTATTTTGAAAAAGAACTTGTAGAATGAGGTTCCTATTTGAATAGACGTTTGGCCAAGGTGTTTTGATGGTTAATCGATTATTGATAAGTTAACCATCAAAGGTCTATTTTGCGAAGACGGCGTAGATTTGATGATCTTTAGTATTATTAAGAAAATCAAAGAGGAATACTATTCCCGATGATGAGTAAGTTAGGAAAGTGGTGAAGAGAGACTTTTTAGAGACTTGCGATTTTTGAAGTTAACGTCCTAATTCATTTATTCATATAGTTTTTATAAGACAATATTTAAAAGTATGATTTTTATCATAGGAGAAAGACACATATCATCAACATATTCATATAAGCGTACTCTAGATAAAGATCAACTAGTTTATGGGTAAGTGAACATACCTCTAAACTCTTATTTTGCTTCCAAAAGACCTAAAAAGTGAAAAGGAACGAAATTAAGCAGTAACGGATATAAAAGTGGTCAATTAAGGGCTTAAATGACCCCTTAAAAGTGTACGTTTTAAATCCTTATCAGCAATCCAAGGGATCCACCAGTCTAGGTCAGCTTAAGTCCGGATTTTGGGTTGCAAACCGGGTTATGGGTTATGGGTTATGAACCATGGGTTATACAAGATGCATTTTATCTATACATTGGATCATGGGTCATGGTCCATGGATAATACCCAACATGACTTCATGCATGATGTCATATTCAATGTATCTAGTCAATGGGTCAAGTACTTAGATTTTTACCCATTACAATATAAGTATGCACATTTCCATATTATGTAAACACTAGTTGTTATACATATGTATTTCTATGAAATGTAAACACTATTACTTGTTTAGTGTTTTATATGAAAATGTAAGTGTGTTAGTAAACTATTGGCTCAAACCATTTACGTATTTTATTTGTTTCGTTAAAATGATTTTACGTTTGTTATCGACAAAACAATAGAAGATCGTAAAATATAAATAAACGTTTTTACGGCTTATTTGTATTAACAAGAACGGTTCAACCGGTTGAACCACCCGGGTCGAACCGGGTTTCAAAAAATTATGTTTAATCCCCAAATCTTCAAACTTTTATTATTTTTCGTTTATAACCCATAAACCTTTTTTAACACAAAATGATCTGTCGCTATAAAATTCCGTTGCTATGCATGGGTACTCGTCTAGTTTGTTTTTAAAGTTGTGAACTACTATGTTCAAGAATAAAGGAAAGCTAAGTCCTAGGTTTATCAGACCCTTCAAAATCTTGAAATAGGTAGATGAAGTGGCCTGTGTGCTAGAACTACCAGAAAAAATGAGTGGTATTCACAATACTTTTCACGTTTTATACTTGAGAAAGTGTTTAGAGGATGAGACAAGCGTGGTCAAGCTGGATGATATTGAGATTGTGTTGGGAATAATACTAACAGTTACCACGGATAGTATTGTGGTTGACACTGCTTGGAATACACTAGCAGTGGAAACGTATTACCACTGGCAGTACAAATATTACCACTGCTATTGGATAATTGTTTAGTATTCGTATAATGATAAGTATAGAATAGATTGTGTGTATATTCTATATTGATAGGTTTATTCTTCTCTTGTAAAGGACTCATTGTGCTATAAAAGGAGGTCCTAGGTCATTGTCTTAGGTACTTAGTTAATTATCTACGTACTTACCGCTTCAAGGTGTAACCCTAGTGATAATCAAGATCACTCGTATTATTCATCAATAATATTGGAGCTTAAGCTTTGTGTTTAATCTGTGTTTACTTGCAATACATCATACAATCCGTCTTCTAAGTATTACTAAGTAAATTCCGCGTGTTTAATAATATTATACAAAATATCATTGACACAAGGTGTGTGTCCAGATCCATCAAGTGGTATCAGAGCGAAGGTTCTGATATTTTGTTTTAGAAGATCCAAGGAATTAGCTTAACCTACTCACTCAATTCAATGGAGATGGAAAACAATCAGTCCAACTCTTCTACACCAAGGCTACCTAAGCTCAAACTTAATGAGTTTGAGATGTGGAGGATACTGATTAAGCAATACTTCCTCATTCAGGACTATGCTTTATGAGAGATCATTCAAATTGGTGATTCTTTCCAGCCGTGACTAGTACTCGAAGGTTGGAGACAGAAGTTGTGAAAGTTTCGTGCAATCCAGATTGAAAAAGCACTAAGGAAGAATGATCTTAAAGCTAGAAGTTTGTTGCTGATGACTCTTCCTAGAGATCAGATCATAGCATTTAGCAAGTTCAAGACTGCTAAAGAACTGTTTGAAGAGATCTGCTCAGTGTTTGGTGGTAATGATGCTACAAAGAAGACACAAAAGACATTGTTGAAGCAAAGCTATGAAAACTTCTCTGCTTCAAGCAATGACACACTTGATAGCATCTTTACTAAACTTCAGAATATTGTTACACAACTGACTGTGTTTGGCATTGAGGTAGAAAAGGAAGACCTCAATTTGAAGTTTCTAAGAAGTTTGCCTTCAGAGTTTCAAACTAATGTTACTGTCTGGGAAAACAAAGCAGACATTGAAACAATGAAGCTCAATGATCTTTACAACAACTTTAAACTCATTAAACAAAGACTGAAGAAGGCTGGGAAACTTAGTACAAGCTCAAGCAGCTTGGCTTTGATGTCAACCTCTGTTGATAGTGATGATTCTGAAAATGACAGTGATGATGATATTGCCACTGTTGGTTCTACAGTTTCCACTGGTAATGTTAGTGTTACCACTGCAGGTTCAAAGAAGAAGATTGCTGGTATTAGAGATCCTACCTTTTATGCTTTTATCTCCACTCAAGTCAATAGCTCTATTTTAACTCATAAAGACATAGAGCAAATTGATGAAGATGATCTGGAGGAGATAGATATAAAATGGCAAATAGCTCTGCTTAGCATGAGAGCTAGAAAATTCTACAAGAAGACTGGCAAGCCTATTCACATCAATGGTAGTGAAACTGCAGGCTTTGATAAGAAGAAAGTGGAATGTTTTAACTACCACAAGTTGGGACACTTTGCTAGAGAATGTAGAAGACCAAAGACCAAGGACACCATGTCTACTTGGTACAAGCAAAAGAAGGAACCAACTGTGGAAGAACCAAAGGCAATGTTGGCTATTGATGGTGTGAGCTATGATTGGAGTTTCATGGTTGATGATCAAGAAGAAGAACATTCAGATGTCGCTCTTATTTCTACTGAAGTTGCTCTCATAGCTTTCTCGACTCGAGGTACAAAACTTTGAAAGTTGCTCTAAAACATGTAGGGCTGCTAGAGAAGTAGAAAGGCTTAATGATTTATATTCTAATGAAAGACAAGAGTTGTATACTGCTAATTATACTATGTTTAACCTTAGGAGAGCTATAGCTGTATTGGAAACTCAACTAAATCACTATCAAGAAAATGAGTCAAAATATAATGATGATATGATTCTTCTTAGAAGAGAGGTAGAACATACAACAGCTGTGAACGAAGCATACCAAAAGGAGTTTGAAAAACTTCAAAAGAAAAATGAAAATGTCAATTTAACTTTAGATACATGTTACCATCAGTCTAAGTCAATTGATAAAATTTGGAATGCTCAAATACAAAGTAAAGTTAAGTCGGGTATGGGTTATAATACAGTGCCTCCACCACTAAGAGGTGTTCAATCACCTCCAGGTATAGATTTAGCTCATACAGGCTTAGAAGAGTTTCAGGATCTTGAACGTGAATATGGTCCTTTAAAGGACACAACTGTGAAATGTGAGGATGAGGTTAAGCATGATAATGATGTTTTTGAGAGTGCTAGTGACTCATCTGTTGTTGATGAGAATGTTAAAAAGAATGTAGAGGCTTTTATCCCAAAAGTTGTTAATACTGTTACAGAGGAACCTAGGAAACCAGTTAATAAACCTAGACCAACTGTAAGGTATGCTGAGAAGTATATGAACAAACCTACAGCTCCTAGGGGTAACCAGAGGAGTTGGAATCATGTTAAATCTCAACAACTAGGTAGTGATTTTGTGATGTACAATAAGGCATGCTATATCTGTGGTAGTTTTGATCATTTACATGCTTATTGTAACTATCATAATGGGAGAAGGGAAGTCCATGGGAATAAAAGGGTGGAGTCTAACAGGTTTCAAAATAATGTACACCCTAATTCACATTGCAAAATGGTCCCAAGATCAGTTCAACTAAGAAGTTGCCTCAAAAATTTTGCCACTGCAAAAACTGTTAACACTGCTCACCCTAAGTCACCTGTTAAAAGTGCAAAGTCCAGAACAACTTTTGCAAAATCTGCACAAACAGGGAAAAGAACTTTTCAAACTAAAAAAGTTCATTATAATCAACAGTGGTACCTAAAACCAAACCAGCTGTTTCCACTGCTCATTCAAAAGTTACCACTGCAAGGGTTGTAAACAAGAAAAAGGGGGACATGGGCAATGCTGTGAAGGCCTCAGCACGTTGGGAATGGAAACCTAAAGGAACTACCTCTACAACCAATCCTAATGGTGTATCAATGACCTTTGATAGATTTAACTATATTGATACACGAGGCAGATCCAAGTCAATCATGGCTTGGGTCCCCAAAAGAAACTAACTCTTTCTTTTATGTGCAGGAACATCCAAGGACAAAAGGATCAGATCAAGGATATATAGATAGTGGGTGTTCAAGGCACATGACTGGCAACAAGTCCTATCTTTCAGATTTTGAACATTATGATGGATATTATGTCAGCTTTGGAGGTGGAGTTAATGGAAAAGTTGCTGGTAAAGGAGTTATCAAAACTGGTAACTTGGACTTTGAACCTGTGTACTATGTAAAAGAGCTTAAGTATAATCTTTTTAGTGTGTCACAAATGTGTGACAAGATGAACAATGTTCTTTTTACCAAAGATATGTGTTTTGTTCTCTCTAAGGATTTTAAGATGCTTGATGAAAGTCAGATTCTTCTTAAAATTCCTAGAAAAGGCAATCTATATAGCTTTGATATGAACAACATTGTTGCTAAAGATGATTATGCTTGCTTGGTTGCAAAGGCCACAGTGGATGAATCCATGTTATGGCATAGAAGACTTGGTCATGTTAACTTCAAAACCATTAATAAGATTGTCAAAGATAGTTTGGTGAGAGGTCTACCTCAGAAAAGATTTGAAAATGACCAAACCTGTGTGGCTTGTCTTAAAGGCAAACAACACAGAGCTTCTTGCAGGTCAAAGATAGTTAACTCTATTGCTCGCCCACTTCAAATGTTACACATGGACTTATTTGGTCCTACATCTGTGAGCAGCTTGAATCTCAAGAAATACTGTCTTGTAGTGACTGATGATTTTAGCAGGTTTACATGGGTTTTCTTTCTTAATACAAAGGATGAAACAACTGGCATCCTTAAGACTTTTATCACTGAAGTAGAAAACCAATATAATTTGAAAGTGAAAATCATCAGGTGTGACAATGGGACAGAATTTAAGAATAGAGTTATGGATGATTTTTGCAGAGATAAAGGTATTAAAAGAGAATTTAGTGTTGCTAGAACTCCTCAACAAAATGGTGTTGCTGAGAGGAGAAATAGGACACTTATTGAGGCTGCTAGAACCATGTTGGCAAATTCAAAATTGCCAATTACTTTTGGGCGTAAATTAACACCGCATGTTATGTGCAAAACAGGGTTTTGGTGGTAAAAACAAAGAACAAGACACCTTATGAGCTGTTTAGAGGAAGACCTCATATTTTAGACTTCATGAGACCATTTGGATGTCATGTTACAATTCTCAATACCATTGATTATCTGGGAAAATTTGATGAAAACGCTGATGAAGGGTATTTTGTTGGGTATTCCATGGTCGTAAAGCTTTCGAGTATTCAACTTAAGAACCCAAAGGATTGAAGAGAATCGCATGTTGAGTTCCCGGAAAACAATGTGAATGTCAAAGGAACTGGTCCAGAAAGGTTGTTTGATCTTGATTCTCTAACCAATACTATGAACTATGTGCCTATCTCTACAGGTACATCCTCTTATGATTTTGCAGGTGTTCGAATAATTTCTTGATGATGATGAACCAAACAAGGATCAAGTAGATGATCAAGATGAATTCAGTTTGCCTCTTTGGGACTATGCAGATAATGGAGATATTCCAAAGACTGGAGATGCTCATCCTTCTAATGATTCCGAAAGGAAGGAGGTAGCAACATGAACACTAAAGATCCTAAAAGCATGAAAATTCGATTCCACTGCTAGTCCAGAAGTTTCCACTACAACACCAGAAGTGGAAAATATAACTTCAGTTACAGAGGAAGCTCAAGCCAATGATGTTGAAATCTCGAATATGCCAAGTGAGATTGCAGTTCCTCAGACTCCTCATACTACAATTCATAAATCACATCCTCTTGAAAATGTGATTGGGGCAATCAATTCACCTGTGAAGACTAGGAGACAAACAAAGCTGTCTGATATTCATGGATTCATTAGTGAAATATATGAATCTAAGACTCATGAAGGCAAGAATGAATGTCTCTTTATGTGTTTTCTGTCACAAATGGAGCCAAAGAATGTTTACAAGGCACTTGAAGATGAAAGTTGGGTGGAAGCAATGCAAGAAGAGTTGCTCCAATTCAAGCTTCAAAAGGTTTGGGTGCTTTGTGATTTACCTTCTGGTAAGAAGGTAATAGGTACCAAATGGGTGTTCAGAAACAAGAAAGATGAAAGAGGAATTGTTATCAGAAACAAAGCTAGGCTTGTGGCTCAAGGATACACTCAGGAGGAGCGTATTGACTATGAAGAAGTGTTTGCCCCAGTTGCACTAATAGAGGCAATTAGGTCGTTTCTTAGCCTATGCATCCTTTATGGGCTTTAAAGTTTATCAAATGGATGTAAAGAGTGCCTTTCTTTATGGGCAGATTGATGAAGAGGTTTATGTTTCACAACCTCCGTGCTTTGAAGACCTCGAATATCCCGACAAAGTGTACAGGGTTGTTAAAGCTTTGTATGGCTTGCATCAAGCACCAAGGAAATGGTATGAAACCTTAACTACTTATCTTCTTGATAATGGGTTTCATTGAGGCAGAGTGGATCAAACCTTGTTCATCAAGAAAGACAAAAATGATATCTTGTTAGTTCAAGTATATGTTGATGATATCATTTTTGGATCCACAAAGACAGAGATGTGCAATGAATTTGAGAAGCTAATGAAGGAAGAATTCAAGATGAGTTCTATGGGTGAACTCACATTCTTTTTGGGACTTCAAGTTCTACAAAGGCCAGATGGTATTTTCATTAATCAAGATAAATATGTGGCTGAGATACTAAGGAAGTTCAAGTTCACAGATGCAAAGTCATCCAAAGACCCCTACGCACAAGACTACACATCAAATTTTGAAGGAAAATAGTGGTGAAGCAGTTGATGTGCACATGTACAGGTCTATGATTGGTTCTTTGATGTATCTTACATCATCTAGACCAGATATCATGTTTGCAGTGTGTGCATGTGCAAGGTTTCAAGTCACTCCCAA
The DNA here is from genome assembly GCA_910596185.1 of Chrysanthemum makinoi. Lineage (NCBI taxonomy): Eukaryota > Viridiplantae > Streptophyta > Magnoliopsida > Asterales > Asteraceae > Chrysanthemum > Chrysanthemum makinoi. Next base: position 122,177,462 of record OU343225.1, read on the forward strand.
GTTCTCTCACTTGACTGGCAGGAAGAATATTTTCAGATATCTTAAAGCATTTCCCACTCTGGGATTATGGTACCCTAGAGAATCTGCTCTAGATTTGGTTACTTACTCCGATAGTGACTATGCTGGAGCTAGTTTGGATAGAAAATCTACAATAGGTGGATGCCAATTTCTTGGCAACAGATTAGTGTCATGGCAGTGCAAGAAACAAACAATGGTGGCTAATTCATCAATTGAAGTAGAATATGTGGCTGCTGCAAGTTGTTGTGCTCAAGTTCTATGGCTTCAGAATCAACTTTTGGACTATGGGTACAATTTCATGAATACCATTAGGGGTGGCAATTTCTGACCCGACACGAAACCCGACCTGAAACCGACACGAAAATTAACAGGTTCGGGTTGTGCTAAATAGATTTCGGGTCAGGTTTGGGTCGACCTATCTAACCCGTTTATTAAACAGGTCAGGTTTGGGTTGGGAATAAAATAAGTGGGTTGACCCGCCAACCCGTTTAAGATTTTTTTTCATAAACTCAAAATTATTTATATTTTATTATGCGGTTTAAATGTGTTAAACAGGTCGACCCGACAACCTGTTTAACTCGTGTAATGTGCCAAATTTTGTATATAAAAAGGGTTGAATGTGTCAACACGAAATCCGCTTAACCGATTTAACCCATTTAACATATTCAACCCGTGTAACCTATTTAACCCGCTAACCAAGTATATATACGGGTTAAATGGGTTAGGTTCGGGTTATGTCTAAACAGGTTAGGGTTGACATAGCTGACCTGATGATTTAAATGGGTCAGGTTTGGGTTGAAATTTTCTGACCCGCCAACCTGACAACCCGAACCCGCCAACCCGAACCCGACCCGAATTGCCACCCCTAAATACCATCATTCATATTGACAATAGCAGTACCATTTGCATTATAAAGAATCCTGTTCAACACACAAAGACCAAACATATTGAAGTTAGACACCATTTCATTAGAGATTGCTATGAAAAAGGACTAATTCAAGTTGTCAAAATTCATACTGATGACAACTATGCTGATTTATTAACAAAAGGACTTGATGTGGGAAGATTTCAGTACTTGATGTGGGACTAATTCAAGTCTAATGTTCTCTGGTGTTGAGGGGCGGCTGTTGGGTACTGAAATTGTTGTATGAGTTTGTATATGTTTGCTTGTATTCCTGTTTAAATTTTTATGAAGCATAGTTGGGAGTTGATCTTAAAATGTATATAACTGAGATACACAACAAATGGTTATTGATTCACCATGTCTAATCCACATAAGAATCAACTAGTCCAGAGCAAACGGCTACTGGTAAAGACTTGACAAATCCGTTTATGGTTGATAGTTTACCAAAACTATATGGTTATCAACTCTCCATATTCTTTATGATTAAGAGTTGGCTAGTCCATAGCAAACGGCTCATGGTAAAGACATATCAAATCCGTTGATAGTTGGTAGTTTGCTAAAAACTATGATAAGAACAGACTAGTTTTCATATGTTTTTCTTTACCACTGCTCTTTGAAATTTTTGTGAAAAATTACCACTGCTAGTTCACAGCTTCCACTGACAGTGTTATTTTACCACTGTTGTTCTAGCCGTTACATAACCGATTGTGTCAAGAACAAATTTTTTACTAGCCGTTGAAAGAAAACACTTTCCATAAATATAGGTAAGTTTTAGAAGATTATCTACTTTCTTAATTATACTTTATCTTCTTAAGATAAATATTTTCCAAAGATAGTCTTTCTTGCGCAATAAACTTAACCCTAACCCTATATATCTTTGTCTCTTGATTGGCTAGTTATTCCTTCAATTATTACTGACATAATATTGTTTTTCATCAAAAGTTTCTATGGCACCATTAAAATTTGCAGATGAGCACAACCAAGTGGCCTACCTACAAAAGTCAAACGAGAAGAGTGGCCCTGTTTTTCATCAGATTGTGGACTTTCTCAATACTACTCATATAAGGTATGCTTTGATTTTAAAACCCACAATCTATATCTCTCAAATCAAACAGCTTTTGGACTTCGCTCAGTCCATAACACTTGAGAATGGAGATACACATGAAATAGTGGATGCTCTAAGAGCTACTGTGGATGGGGTAACTATTGATGTTACTGAGGCATCCTTGAGGAGAGTTCTCCAATTGGATGATCTCAATGGTATCATCACATTACCTATGCCAGAAATCCATGATACTTTATCATCCATGGGGTATGATACCACCGATAAAAGGCTACTTTCAAAAGAGTGGTTTTTTGTCCCCAATGGAGATTTTTGATACATACTCTTTTACATTGTCTCAGACCAAAGAAAACATCTTATGAGCAATTTAGTTCAACCATGGCTTACCCTTTGGTTTGTTTAGCCACTGATAAGATTTTTAACTGGTCAAAATATATTTTTACAAGTATGACTGGCAATGTAAAAAGTTCAACAAAAATTTTAATGTATCCAAGGTTTGTGCAAGCAGTGCTAAATGAGTTTCAACTGCAACCCCATACTAATGTTTACAAAATCAGTTGCCTTAAGCCTAAAGTTTTTCAAAACATGAACAAAGATGGCAACATGATTTTTACACCTCTCCTTCCTCACATGCTTGCAAAGATTACAATTGAACAAAACTCACCTATAATTAATGTTCCAAAATTGATTATACTCCACCAGCTCACACCTATGAGAGAAGGTCTAAACACCAACTCCTCTCATGACAACACAAAGATGTTTCGAACCTTTTGGTCTAGGAACAAGCAGTGGTGGTTCTAGACTTCAACCTAGTCCATCTAGGGAGGAATCTGAGCCATTTCCCTATGATTCACCTCTCCCAACATGTCACACAGTTGGAAGTGATGAGGGCAGTGGGCAACAAATGGAATTGATGGTTTTGTGTACCAAATTAGCCAAGGTGTTGAATCTCTACAAAAGGACCTAGCACATGTCAAGAAGCAGCATGCCATGGATATTAAATATTTAAAAGAGGAGATTCAGACCTTGAAGGATGAGTTGCAGGGGTTGAAAAAGCATAGGAAAACTGCAAAATTGGTGATCTCATCTTCATCCTCACCTAATGATGGTGATTCAGCCGGTTTTGATCAAGATTTGGGTAATTCTCCCAAACAGGGAGGAAAACAGATGTGAAACTCGTGGGAGGAAAATTGATTTTGAAGATGAAGGTGTTTCTAGTAAAGGTGTAGAGGAAGCTGATACTCAAGAAAAGCAACTAGAGCAAGACATTTTCTGCATCGAACTGATTTTACCACTGATTCAATTTCCACTGCAGAGCCAAGAATTGCCACTGATGACCATGATGTAGCCACTGCAGAAATTGATAAACAAAAGAAAGATAAAGGTAAAGCAGTTATGGAAAGTGAAGAGCAACCTGGAAGGAAGATTTCTAAGAAAGAACAAGCACAGATTGCACAGATTGCTCTTGATAGAGAAATTGCTGAAAGATTAATGAAGAACAAGTTGCTAAAAAGAAAAAGCTTAAAGAATTGGAAGTTGCAAGCTTTTTGGAGGCTAAAAGGCTGGATAGGTTGGAAAATCCAATTTCCACTGTTCAACCAACAATACTTAGAGAGAAGACTCCAGAGTTCATTTATGTTCCTACTGAAGAAGATATTGAGTTCTTGATTGCTAATAATCTAACAGTTAAGAAGAAGGCAATTGACCTACTTGCTGATATGTCCTTAACTGAAGATCAAAGAACTGCTCAGTTGAAGGATTTCATTCAAATGAAGAATAATCAAACACTTCAAAATGTGATTAGTACAGTCAGAAAGGGTCAAAAGAAACAAAGACAACCAACCAAGGCACAAATTATTTCATACATGAAGACTTATTGTTGTCATGTTGGTGGTTGGAAAAAGCATCAATTCAAAGGAATGCCTGATAATCAAGTTGAAGGTATCTACTATAGAGTTCAAAAACATGATAAAGATTTTATTTCAATGGGCTCTGAAGAAGAAGCAAGAAGGTTTCTTGGATTGAAGAGAAAGGCCAAAGAAAGTGATTCTCGATCGTTAAAAAGACTAAGGTTGCTGAAGAACAAGAAGTTCCAACCGAGAAGTTCAAAGAACAACCGACCGGAATGATTGTGATAGTAGAAGAAGATTTTTATCCGTAACCACCGCAAGTCGACATCCTATCATTGATTGGGAAGTTTACACTGGTAGCAATTTTGCTCTAACATGGAAGATCACAAGGCTAGGTGGTGAAACTTCATCATTCATTCAATTTGAAGATCTCATCAAAGCTTTTGACAGAGATGACCTTGACAAATTATGGAAGTTAGTTCAAGAAAGGTTTGATGCTCAAGATCTCAAAGATATGAAGGAGATGCAGTTATGGGTTAATCTTAGAAGGCTCTATGAACCGATGTTAATGATGATTTCTGAAAATTCTCATGTACATGTCCTGGTACTAAATGGTTTTACTATGACTCATGTGAAGTTCACCATGTTTCTACAAAGAAATGGAGTAGATGCATTCATGCGCTGTGAGAAAGAATATCCACTCAGAGTCGGAACTCTCACCGTGATGTTGTGTACCACTATAAGAGTTCATGAAGACAATGAGAAAGTAAGAACATTGTTACATAGGCTTCAAGATCAATGTTCAAGAGCTATTCAGAAGCTAAGGAAGAAGTAAAGTGTTTGGTTGAATTCCCAAATCCTTGAAGATGATGCAGATTGAAGAAACTTATTGATTTGCAGAGAAATCATAAGTTTAGGGAGGATTGTTGGGAATAATACTAACAGCTACCACGGATAGTATTGTGGTTGACATCGCTTGAATACACTAGCAGTGGAAACGTATTACCACTGCGAGTACAAATATTACCACTGCTATTGGATAATTGTTTCGTATTCGTATAATGATAAGTATAGAATAGATTGTGTGTATATTCTATATTGATAGGTTTATTCTTATCTTGTAAAGGACTCCTTGTGCTATAAAAGGAGGTCCTAGGTCATTGTCTTAGGTACTTAGTTAATTATCTACATACTTACAGCTTCAAGGTGTAACCCTAGTGATAATCAAGATCACTCGTATTATTCATCAATAATATTGGAGCTTAAGCTTTGTGTTTAATCTGTGTTTACTTGCAATACATCATACAATCCGTCTTCTAAGTATTACTAAGTAAATTCCGCGTGCTTAATAATATTATACAAAATATCATTGACACAAGGTGTGTGTCCAGATCCATCAGATTGATCCGCAATTAACGTCGCAAGAAAAACCGGAAGCAATTTTAGGGAGGAAATAGAGAAAGTTAAGGAATAAAGAGATAGCCTTAGTTAAAGTCCTACAGAGGCATCGTAATGGGTCAAGTTTAAGATGAGAGCCGAAGGAGAAAATAACCTCACATATTTCAGGGACAAAATCTTGAAAGGGGAGAATTGTTACCCCAAAAAACCGATGAGGTATTTCTATATTATAATGCTATTTGATATGTTTGACTATTATAGATATGTGTTAAAATGCTTATTATGATTGGTTGGTCGTGGCTTATAAGCTAGAAGTCAAACTAAAAGTCAAATATAAGAATGAGTTAAGTCAAACTTACTTTCTTGACCATTCCATAAGTGTGTAAAAGAGTATGTATGTGTGTTATGGGTTTTAGACTAAGAGAAGGAAAGAGGAAAATTTCTTGGAGCTAAATTTGATCAAGAATTGGTGTTGTGATCAAGTCCCAAGCACTAAACCATCATCCCCACAAGTAATTGTTGCTTAATTTATGATTTAGTTACATTATAAATTAGGGCTCATGAAGATGGAATTTTGAGGATTTTGGGTAAAATGTGGTTTTGAGGTAAATAGATGAACAAAAGAGATTAAGGGATTAAGTCCCATATAATTGTTAGTGATGAATTTATGATTTGAGAAAATACTCATATGATCATATTTAATGGTCATATGCATGTGTATTACTAAGTGTTTGGTATAGGGAATGAGTATAATTTACCTTTGTTATGTAATGAGAAAGTATGCTAATTGTATAGTGATTTCTTGTATAGGAATCAAGTGTTTGATAATTTGCCTTGTGAGGTAGTTTAGCTGCGGATTTGAGGTAAATAACATGGTCATAACTTGTTATAGTTTATCATAATGATGTTTATGATAATTGTTGTGTTATAGTGTATAGGGGGCTTGTTATAGTTTAGCTTGGATCCAATGCTAGTATTATAGTTTAGTTAGTCATCGACTAGCTAAGGTATGTTATAGTGTCTAACTTAGTTAGACAATTATTGTTATAGTTGCTCTCCTATACTTGTTATAAGCTAGTTGGTTGTTAAACTAACTAATATTTTTGATATCCATGGTGAATGTATTATGCATTATAGCTGTTATGCAATTTACTTATCAAGCGTAACATTTACATGTTATAGTTGATATGTTTTGTAGGTTCAAGCGACGTAGATAAGGGTAAGGAAAAGGCTTGAAGTTATATAAGATGAACTAGAAGGATACTCGCCCATTTTGATGTATAGGAGGCAAGTAGGATCTTATGCCAATGTTGGAACAAGTTTGAAAATCCCCATGTTCTACTCAAATCTTGGTCATTTTAGGTATGGGTCGTTTTCAGTTAAACATGTAGTTGTGTCATATGGATGAAATATCTTTAAACCCGAAAATGAATTTGTATGAAGTGTTTGAAGTAATGGTTTGAAATGGGTGTTTGGATTAGTGTTTAATTTGTATAAACTCGGGTCCTTTGTGTTTCCGTAAGCGTTTTCTATGCCATGACAATGATTTTATGTTAGTTTGTTATGTGGTTGCAAGAATTGACTTGAAAGGTAGTAAAATGGCTTGTCAACTAGCTAAAGATGAATTTCACTTAGAGCACTAGTGATCCATGGATTCCCAGTAGGATCCGTGAGTCCTAGAGTACATGAGAAATGCCAACCCCAGAGAGCTACAAATCCTTTGAAGGATTCGTGGGTCTCATGGGATCCGTGAGTCACTAACTTTGAAATTTTAAAAGACAAAAGTTCTCGAGTCTGGTTTTGGTTGTTATAATACTTATGTGTAATAAACGACGAACATGTAAAAGAGAGTGTTATGAAATCTAATTTAGTGAATGATTCACCATTATTGAATTTCTTGTAATAAATTATATTTATCCTTTTAAGTCCCATACGTAATGGCTCTATATATTATATCTTGTTGAGTAAATTACACTGTTCGTCCCTATGGTTTGCCCAAAATAACATCGCAAGTCCATTTGTTTTTATTTTTGCGCCATGAGTCCTTATAATGAAGTTTGGTAACACCATCAGTCCCTATCTCTAACAGTCGTTAGCTTTCTCCGTTAATTCCCCACATGTGCCATGCACATGAGGGTAGAACAATCCTTTTCGTCCGTTCTTATACGTTTTCGTCAATTTTTATACGTTTTCGTCCGTTTTCATCCGTTTGTATACGTTTTCGTCCGTTTTATACGTTTTCATATGTTTTGATTGATGACAAACATGTAACTTGTAATACATAACGTAAAATGTACAAGTTACTTGTAATCACACTTTGTCTCAACATACATTCAACTCCTCTCGATGTCTCAAGTCTTCGTATGTTACAACACAGGTTCGTACATGTTTGTTATGTGGCATTATGATCAAACCCAATAACAAATCATTTAGAATGTTTAAAATACGTTTAGAGTCACTAAGTATTTTAATAGGTTAACCATTCTATTTCGAACCTCATTTTTCATTTTGCATTCACAAGTATTTCAAAAGGTAACTAGACATTTTATTAACTAGTTACATAATACATTTTACAAGTTTACTTTGATAAACTTTTTAATCTAAAATGGAAATACATATTACATCATGGCATGCATCATCCTTGTAATCTTTAGAAGATTTCATAGAATGTTTTGTTTAGATTTGGACTCTACATAGCTTACACAATCTTGGATGGATTTGGTTGACTTTGGTAAGACTTTGGTAATCTTGCCGCCGACCCCACTGGTACCAAAATGGTACACGGGCGAACCCTTTGAGGGTTCCGTAGTCTCATGGACGCCCTGTCCATTTTGGCTATAAATAGCAAGCCAAACCAAGTTGTTTAAAAAGTCCTTCAACACACTTTCTCTCTACCCTTCTTGCATCATTTAGATCTGTAGACAACAATGTAGAAACATACATTAATCACCCTCACCATCACATGATCATAATGCTTCTAGCATTCATCTTTGTTGTAAGCATACTCTACATCTTGATCAACCAAGGAAAGCTTGGAGATCTAGCCATCCCCACTCACCACAAGCTGAAGATTTATCACAACAAGTTTAGGGAACTTGTGATCTTCATCATGAAGGCTTCCTATCAATGGAAGATCATTTAGAAGTAGTTATTCATATCCATTAGACATTTGTGTCATGGATCATTAGTGTAAACATCATTGCATCATAACAACACTTTCACCAAACTAGATTAGATGGTTTATGTGTTTGTGCCATAAAACACAAGGTTTATTATGTTGGGCCATAAAACATATTGGGAGTGGTTGTACCCTTGTAAAAGAACTCGACATCTAGCTTAGTGTCGGAAATATTGTATAGGCGACGTTAGGTTGGTTCTACCTCGAACTAGAACCCGTTATTTAGCTTTGTACCGAAAAAGTGTGTTTAATTGTAAGGTTTTCTCCGCAAAGAAGGGAGCTTGTTGATTTAGTGAAGTAACTCTCGAGTTGGGTACTCAGTGAGTGGAGTAGAAAGGAGATCCGTGATGGAACCACTATAAATCATCGTGTTCGGTTTGCACTTTCCTTTCTTTATCTCTTTACTTTTATAGTTGCACTATACTATTGCTTGTGATGTGGTTTGATGTTAATGCTTGTGTGACAACATGGTTTACTATGCTTTACATTAGTCACAAACAATAATTGGAACTTTCATATTATAACAAGCTTCATAAGCGATTTGATACTAAAGATCTAAAGTTTTTAAACGGTAACGTATTCACCCCCCTCTACGTTTCCACAATTATGTTTAGATTCAAATTAAGCTGTTAATTAGTTTTTGATGAATTAAGCATATTAAGCTTTGAATAAGCTATTAGTTTATGCTTTGATTGAATTAAGTAGTTTAAGCTATTTGAATAAGCTATTAGTTATGTTTTGATAAGCACTTTTTATTTTGCATCACATTTGATATCACATGTGATATCACATATGATATATCACATGTGATATCACATATGATATATCACATGTGATATCATTATTTGATATCACATATGATATTACACGTGATATATTTCTGCTACATACGCACATGTGTTATATCATATGTGATCATAAGAAGTTGTTTTTGTTTATTTCATTTTTACTTGATTGATGTTTTTATTTTGTACTTTTTTGTTTTTTTCGAATCAATGCTTTGAAAACTCCTGAATCATTCTCTACTCACTCTAATTTTGATACTCCTGATGGAACGGTTTATTATATTCCTAAAGTTCCTGCCGCTTTACTAGCTAAGGGCAATGTTTTTAATTCAGCTTGATGAGTGCATTAGTGCGTATATGAAATATGCTTCAAAAGCGTGGTTAGGAAATCATGTCAGAAAAGGTTGAGGAGCGGTATTGTTAAGCAAAAGTATCTAGTGTGTAATAGGGAAGACTGTCCTAAGGGAATTCATGTAGACACACTAGATTTAGAGAATAGTGACAAGCAAAGAGAAGTTCGAACTCGCGATATCACAAAGTTGCAAAGCACGTGTGATGTTTGAGTTGATTCCTGGTTCTACAAAGTATAGGTTGACTGTTTTTGATAGTATACATAACCATGAGCTTGAACGTAAAGAATATAAGCATTTGTCAAAGACCGAAAGGCGCTAACATATGCCGAAAGTTGTTTATTGTTAAAGCTGCGAGCGTGAATATAGGTGCAACGAGAGCTCATCACTTGTTGACCGGTCCAAGGGATTGTATTTGCTTGTTCATGGTACAACCGTTGACTTTAAGAACTTTTTAGGAGTGTGAATTGTTATATAGGCTTATAGTGATGTGCGATGCTTATAGCTAAGATGGAAAATAGACGTAAGCATGTTCCGATTGTTCGTTTGATTACTTGGTTGAGAATGCTGAGATTTCTGCTATTTTCTGGGCTGATGAAGTTTCCAAGTACAATTACAAAGAGTTTTGTGACGTTGTCTTTTTTGATGCTACGTACAGGACAAATAAGTAAGTGTTTGAGTGATTGATGGGTTCCACAAGGTTTTAAATTTGTATGCAAGAATTACCGGTTAACTAGGAACACATTCGGGCAACTATACCCTAGTCAAGTTGTAGTATAGTATATGGTAAATCAAGGTCGTCCCAAGAGACTTGGTTGCACTACAAGTGTCGTTTGTTTGTTTAAGCAAGTAACAAGTTGATGGTTATGATTGTCACATATCAAACCAACAAGAAAAGCAATATAAGAACAAGCACGTATCAAGGCCGTGGTTATGATTGTCACGGATCAAACCACTAAGAAAAGCACACAAAGAACATACATGTTTAGACAAATGATCACAAGGATATTAGGATGTTTAGTTTGGAAAACATATTATCATAGATAGAACCTATAATAATAGTTTATTGTTTTATAAATCAAATGTGCATAAGCCTCAATCAAGTGGTCATGTCATGAGCCTTATACCAACAACAACAAAGAATCCCTTTCGGCCTTAGACTTTGATGTTATTAATTTGTGAAGTTCCATTTACTTGAAAGATAATGAGAACACATATTCAAAAGATTCCTTTCGACTTAATCCAAATTAAACCTTTACTTGTTATGTTTATTAATTCTCTTGCACAATCGTCACAAAGTACAAGACCAAAATCATTTGTCACTAATGAATTGAAACTAACCATTGTTAAGAATACTTTCGTCCATTGAACTCAACAATGATCAACCAAAACAATAAACAAGAACAAGTTCCAATTCAACCAAATATGATGTTATCAACATATTCCAAACAAACACTACAATTATCCAAACATCCTTTTATCACAAGTTCTCATATGAAATAAACAAGTATCAAGACAACATTCACAAGAATCACATAATCAACACAATCAAAGAACCAAACATGAATAATAGCATTCAACATCATAAAAGTAACAAGAGTTTACCCAAAGTAAAATTACATTAGGCAAGGGTGAAGGATTATAGCACTCCTTCAAGCCTCCAATCAACTACAACTTCTAACCATGCATACTTTTGGAAATGGCAGAGGTTTGTGGTCTTTTGGGAGAGATAGGTTGGTGGAAATTCGTCCTTAAGGGTGGAGGCTAGAATTACACACCTTTGGTGAAGGTAAGTTGAGAGAGGGATGTTGTTTTAGGTGGTAATTCATCCTTAAGGGTGGAGGATTGAATTTCACACCTAGAGATGGAGTGGTGGGTGAAAGGGATGAGAAGGATGGAGAAGGGATGAAGAAATGAGGTTGCAAAGGCCTCTATTTATACTACTCTCAATCCCTTGGGGCATTCAATGCTCAACTTGGCCTCCAAGGAGTTTGGAAGGGACTAGAAACTGAGTGGGAAGGACCTAGAATCGTTTGGGACAAGTTTGGAGTCTTAGTGATGAAGAAATGGCTGAAACAGGCCCTCCAACCGAATCGGTTGGGCTCTAACCGTTTCGGTTGGTGTTCTTGACCATTCTCCAACCGGATCCGGTTGCGGGGCTCGACCGAACGGTTGGAGCAAATTGGCAGAAAATGGTAAACTCCAAAGTTGTAGATCTTTCTCTTAGCTTTCCGTGGCCGCGAACCGGGGGTCAAACGGAGTCCGTATGCCAAAGTTATGGCCAAAATGGTGAAGGTGTGTCGGGAACAACGAGTCTTCCAATATGTCTTCGTTTAAGCTTCTTTTCTTCATTTCTTTCTCGTTTTCCTTCTTGAACTTTATTCTTGAGTCTTTGGACCACTAACTTGATGACTTTATCTTCTCGAATATACTCCACAAGTCTTGCTTTTGTCGGGAATTCTTCGTATTTGGAGAAATCTTCGTATTTTACTTCTTTTTCCGTCTTTTTCTCCATTTTCCTGTACTTGGCTACAATTGAACTAGCAAACGCACTTTTATATGATTAAGTAACATAAACATATGATTATAGCCAAATAACAAACATAAAAGCACAGATAACGCTACTAAAAACATGTACAATTTGAGCGTTATCAGTGATATATATCATATTTTATTGTATTACTTGTATTTTGTCTTCATATTTGTTTTTTTTTTAACTGTTTTTGTTTTTGTTTTTCTGGTACAAAATGATGTTTGTTCCTTTTACAGCAATTGATAATCATAGGAAGTGTGTTACGGTTGTTGCAGGCTTTCTTTGAAGAATGAAACTGCAAACTCTTATATTTGGTTGCTCAAAGCATTTATAAAAGATTTTGGTAAAGCTCCTAGTATCGTTGTCACCGATCGTGATCTGGCTATGAGAAAGGCGATTGAACAAGAATTTGTCGGATCGAAACACGATTGTGTATGTGGCATATTACACAAAAGCTTCCTGGAAAGGTATGTTGTGTGCTTTCTTGTATTTTCTTTTGTTATATCATATGTGATACTTTATGTGCTTTCTTGTATTTTAATTGCTTTCTTTGTAGTTTCTAATGATTTATCATATGTGATATTTCATACTTTTTTCATTTGTTAAATCATATGTGATATTTGTTTGCAGATATGCTCAAAGATTTATGATCACACAGACTTTAAAAGGAAATTCAATCAAATTGTGTGGAATATGTATATTGGTCCTGATGAGTTTGAGTATCAATGGGGGAAGTTATTAGATGAGTTTAATTTGCATAATCATAAGTGGTTAACAAAGATGTTTTGCATACGCTCTTGTTGGATTCCCGCTTTTTGTGGACTCTCTTTGTGTGGTTTGATGAGGAAAACTTCTAGGTCCGAGAGTGAGAATTCCTTTTTCTCTCATTTTACTAATTCTGGTTCGACTCTCATGAATTTTATGAATTGTTTTGAGACGGCAATGAAAAAAACATAGGCATATACAAGAGAGGTTAGATCATAAGTCGATTGATTCTGTTCCTACACTTAGAACCTATCTTAAGATTGAACGCCATGCGCCAAAGGTTTATACTCGTCCCCTTTTCGAATTGGTTCAAGCTGAAATATTTGTTGGGAAATGGTTTTTCCAAATAGATACCAAAAGTTTGTTTGAAGGATCTGAGGTGTCTGTTATTAAAGAGAAAAAGTTTGTTGATGAAGTAATGGAGAAGAAGAAAGCTAAGAAAAAAAGAGAAATTTAAGAAAAAAGGTGATGATAATGATAAAAATGAAGAAGAAGAGGAGTCGATCAACTTGTTTCACAGAGAAGATGGACTGTATAAGGTTTGTTAGTTTCTTAACCAGTTTTTTTTATGGTCTTTTTAAAGCTTTTTTTAGTGTTATTTTTTATACTTTTATAATTTTGATATATCATATGTGATATATCATATGATATATCACATATGATATATCATATATGATATATCAAATGATGTATCACATATGATCTATCATATATGATATTTGACTATGTATTGTTTTTTTTTTGCATGGAGGTTTTATAAACATAGAAGATGGATCAGTTGTTTGTTCTGTCGCCTTTTGTTGAGTTGAATATTGTGTGGACACATTTTTTGTGTCTTTAAGAATGCGAATGTTGAAATGATTCCAAATCAATACATCTTGAGGCGTTGGACAAAGAACTTGATACCTGCTGGTTTGAGAAACAAAAGGAACAAAGTGCGGAGAAGAATGAGATTGTTGAGAATTATGCAAACGAGGCTACTTCTATTGTTGATCACCGTGTGCATATGTTGAGTAAAGACGAGACAAGGTTAGTCGCTTATTGAGAAGTTGAGGTTGCTAAAGTTAGATGTTGAAGCTGATTGCCCAAATCCTCCATCAAAGGACAAGCTTGATAATCTTGAAGAGCTTGTCGGAGTGCCAAAGCCTCCTGTAGTTGTTGTTAAGAATCCGTCTGGCTGTAAGCCCAAAGGACGTGAAAAGTCGCGTATAAAAGGTGGAAAAGAGCAAGCTATTGATGAGAGTTCAGTTAATAGGAATGCATGTTCAATATGTGGAGCTAAAGATGGCCACAACAAAAGGACTTGTCCAAATAAGTATAGAGTACAAGATGATTTGGTTCAATCTGAAGCTACATGATAAATCTTTTATCGCTTTTTGTTCAAATAAGAATTTTGTGATTGAAGTACTTTGAATCTTCTTTGATTGTTTATAGATTTTGTTTTATGAAATGGATTTTTGATTTTTTTTGGTGTTAAGTGATTTATCTTCTCTTTGTGTTAAGTGAATTATCACATTTGATTTATCTAGTTTGTTTTTCCTGTTATATATCATATTTGATATACCTACAAAATCACATTTGATTTTTTACTGTTATATATCATATTTGATATACATACAAAATCATATGTGATACCACCATTAGCACATTTGTTGATCAGATCTCATATCATATGTTTTCAAATTGTGTTATAAAACGCGGAGTTGGTTAGCAACATCTTTTTATCGAATATATCAGTTTTGTTTTGCTACAACAACACATATAATCCAAAATCACATCCGCAGATGTGCTACCATATTCATTAGATAACCATTTCAGATCTGATCACTATTCGTCAACATTGTGACATTGTACCATAAGACATAACATATTGTAGCATACGACATAAGATTGTGACATTGTACCATAAGACATAAAATATTGTTCTAACCATTCTAAATGGCATACGCAATCCCAAATTTAACTAATCAGAAGTAAGTTTGTAAGTGCATCACCATTGTCACTCCACCTTTACCCCAAAAAGAGTGACTTCCCATCTATTCGTCAGCTCCTATCATCTATCAACTGTCTCTTATCATCTATCAACTTTTACCTTCAATTGCACCGCAACACGGGTTGCCTCCTCTTTCTTCTTCTTGGCTATCCGCTCCTTTATGTAGATTTGTTTCATTGCTTTGTCAAGATGCTCCCTTGCAAACGCATGTGCTTCCTCACTGATTTGTTCTCTCACATCGTAATTTCAAGTAACATTTTGGTTGCATACTTTACTCTCAAATTTTGATTATTGCCATTTCTTGGCCTTCTTCTTCAGCTTGAAAGTTCAAATCCCAGCTTCTTGCCGCTTCACCATTGTACATCTCCATGTGCATCATAACAAAAACGCCACAATCAATCACATTTTCTTTTGTTGCCCATTTGAGCTTCATGACTGTTGTCTTGTTTTTCTTTATCTGCTTTGCTTTTGGATGGTTGAATGACTCCAAATATCATGGAAAACACTTTTTTCTGCACAAACAAAAGATTCAATTTACTTGCTAGTGGTTTATCATATCTGATATTTCAAACAAAGACTCAATTTACTTGCTAGTGTTTTATCATATATGATATTTTATTACCATATTTTAGTTTGTAGTATTAAAGACAATTATATCATATATGATATTTTACTGTCATATTATAGTTTCTAATATTAAATGCAATTTATGTTCTTTCCATGCCTAGTTTGAGTGACTTACCAAAACATCGCATTCTTTCTTGTATTTGGTATCATATGTCCGCCTTGAGTTGAGTTGTCAATGATCAAGTTCCTTTGGCTAGATTGAATACAACTGATAGAAGTGTTCATGAGCGACATCGAAGAAGGCTCAGAGAAATTGAAAGAAAAATATATTCATTTTAACTCAAATAAAAGTCGAATCTCTTTCTTCATAATAAGTAAAGTAAGTTGTTACCATTTCTACATGTTGCAATGACATGTCATTTGGTGCTCTTCAAACTCGCTTGTCATGCAATCAAGGAAAGCTTTATATTGCTTAGCTTCATCTTTCTTCTAAGAACTCTACCATTTGGCTTGTCTGTTGTCAAAAATCAAACAAACAGATTAGTAATTAGTTTCTAAATGTTTATCTACTTACCAACATTCCTGTGTGAAAGTGATACTTCATCTTGCTTCCACTATTGGTCACCATTTCTTCATATTTTAAAAGAGAAGCAAAGCTGTCAATAACACTAGCTTCCACCTTCAATTTTGGCCGTTTGCATGTTGTCCCTCATGGTAGGGGCTCCCTTCACGCTTGGTTCAAAGACAAAGTCACTACACAAAATTTAAATCATATACATATTATTATCACAATATTTATTATTTTTTGTATGATTTTAAATAAAAAATAGCAGACTTACACTGGATTTCCTTCCATTGAAAATAGCGCGTCCGCTATCATCACTTCATCCGTTGTGGTGGAGTGTGGATTACGTTTTCTGTTCATATATGGTGATACTAGAAAACGGATTTTTTGACTCTTTTGCTAGATGTTCTTGTTCTTGTTTTGATTCTGTTGCCTCACCTCAATATCTCACCCTTTTTCTTTCTTTCTTCCAGCTTTGATGTCGTTTCCTCATCAATGCCTTCTCGCCATTGGGCTTATACTTAAGACCGAAGATGGTGGCGTCAATGATTTTCTTATCTTTCCTCTTGTCATTTTCTCAGATTGTGGTGTCAATGATTTTCTTTTTGGACCACTCATCTCTGTTTCCACATGAGTCTCTTTTGGGTCACTCATCATCTCTGTTGTCCCAAAGAATCTCTTTTGATCACTCTTATCTGTTTTCCCATGAAGCTTTTCATATTGTTGTTCCGCTGACTCACAAGATTATCAATGTTTTCTTCATTCCAAAATCATCCTGAGTTGCTACTCTCAACTTATAACCCGTGCTACCTCCACGCTTGGTATTCCTACTTCCTTTGCAACTTCAATTGGGTTTTCCTTCTCACTCACCTTCGCTACTTGAAGTTCAGTTTGTTTATCCTTCTCACTCTCACTCACCTTTGTTACTGGAACTTCAGTTTGTTTTTCCTTCACACTCAGCTTCACTACTGCAACTTCTCTTTCTTTCTCCTTTTCTGTTTATTTTCCAACTTCGTTTTCCTTCTCAGTTTTGTCTTCCATTTCATCTTTGCTCTCACCCTCCTTTTCAACTACATTCTCTCTTTCATTCTCCTTTTCACTTTCGCTCTTACTTCCAAATATATTATATTCTTCTTGTTCCTCATCTTCACTTTCACTCTCACTTTCATTCTCTTTTTCAACTATTAATTTTCCTTCATTTGTTTTTTTTTATTCTCAGGCTCACTTCCTTCATTGTTCTCACTATCACTATCATCACAACTATCTCTCAATTGCACCCGACTCTTTCCTCTATGTGATCGTGGATGTACTTCAAAAGAGCTCTTTCCTCTATGTGATAAAATGATTTCAAATATCCTATGCACATATTGAGGGGGAGAATTTACCAAGAAAATCAAATGGCGTTTTCTATGAAAATTGTGATCAAAGAAAATATTTCAAAGCCCTCTTGCCTCCATGTGCTAAACAATTTCTAAATCATATGCATATGTTGAGGGGAGGTTTTCTAAATGATCAAAACTATTAAGGTACAAAATGCTTTGATCTCGTATCACAAGTACCTTAATTGTTTTTCCAAATGATTTTTCAATTGGTTTTGAGAAGGAATGAACTGCGTACCAAAAGACCACCATTTTACTTTATGTAAGGAATTATAAGGATGGTGAGGTTAGGTATTAGTTCCCACGATCCGCCGTAATCGAGGGATCTACCCAGGAACAATCCACTAGATAGTGTAGAGTCCTTAGGTATATTGAAAAAGGAGAAAAGTGAGATACGAGAAGAGTGGATCGAGACGTGAGCTAGTACTCGAACAAACCCAACAAGGTTCTAGTTATGAAGTCTCGGTAAGCACTGAAGGGGTTGAAGAATGAAAAGAATTGAATGTAAAAAGGGGTGAAAAGAAATAGCCCTCCAATAATTCAACCTTAGGGCGTAAACCGGTTCAATACATATGCTACCGGTGGTTACTAAGGTAACACCGGTATTAAAGACAAGACGCCATGGACCCAAAGGACGACCGCACCTAACTTCCCAAACTACTCAAGTTCCTCTTAAAAGGGCTTGTTTCTTTCTCACGGGGAACCGACATTATCTATCGACTTTCTCTTAGAGATTGTTGATATTAAAGAAGGAGACCCTTTCCCTAGTCTCCGGCATAGGAACCAAATGTGCACTATTTAGTCTAGAGCCAAGAGATCGTCCACAATATCTCATTAGGACACTAAATTAATGAAGACTTGCTGTTTCACACAATGTGGAAAGTAAGAATATTTTAAGAGTCCTACGCATTATCCTTGTGATATTGCCAGAACATCTGAGTGATATGCTAACATATTCACAATGAAGATGGAAATCCTTCTAGAGCCGACATCAAACAAGCTCTTGGTAGGTGACATGTGAGATCTTGCAAAAGATCAAGCTTGTGACAACTGGATAGAAACGATGGGGCGATTCACTCGTGAATCAACCTTGGTCCAGGAAATGGATTGACGGATACCTTTGAAAAAACGGTCGTTGTGCTCAAAAAGTTTTTTCTCTAGCACATCGACTGTGTATTAATCTTTCAAAATTAAAAGGGTATTAAATATGATTTTTCTTATAAAACCTTCGCCGTATTGCAAAACTCTTTCTTCAAGCAATACGCGTTTGTTTTCAAATCATTTTGAATCAATCACTAAATCTCAATTTGCTGGTTCACTCACTCCGTGTTGTCTTCTTTGAGACGTTCCGGTTTGAGAACGGCTAGAACAAACCGAAACCTCAAGGAGATTCTTAGGAATCCTACCGATCACAAGACTTTGCAATCGATCAATGGGGAACCGTGGGTCGCGGTACTCAATTCAACGAAAGTGATCAAAGACACTTTCGCGTGTTTATTGCTAACTGTTGTTTGCGGTACATTTGGACGGTTGCGTACCGATCGAATTGAGGAGTCAAGCCAAAGCCGCATGCTCACAACATCCACACTTAATTGAAGAAATCATGACCGGTGCATATCTACATAACCCGGCTCGATATTTTTATACTATGCTTCGCTACACCATCGCAAATATCATGAACCAAGAAAGCTTCCGCTACTCGATGGAAAGATGTTATGATCCGGTGTGAGCATGTCGGCTTCAAAAGTCACAACATTACATGAAGGCAACACAATAAAGGGTGATCCAGAGATTTACTGTGGCTGATGATCTCAAAGAAAGCTCGAAGATCATCAAAGATGTGGATCAGTTCAAAGACCTCCACTTAAAGTACAAAACTATGCGGACTTTAAAGAATCGCTACAAAAGCACAAAGATGCAGATGTTGAAGAATTAATGTCTACGAGCTCAAGACTGAAGATTAAATAGAATGCTAGGATTCAAATTGTAAAACATGGGGTGACCTCCCTTAGGGGGAGATTGTTAGGAATTAGAAAATTCCATAGTGAAGTATCGGTCACCCCAAATATAATCTAGCATAAGTTAGCTCGTAGACATTACGCTATTTACTAGTTATTTAGTTAGTTATTTAGTTTAGTGCAACACCGTGGAGGAAGGACGGTCTTTACCCACTGATGCCTGATCCGCAAATCCGGCGAGGACGTTTATTATGTAACTATAAATACCCTCTACCTCCCAAGGTAGACGGTTGGACCTTTCTCATTCTTAATCTAACCTTCTATGTTTTCTTTCACTTTCTCTCTCTAGAAAGGATCCCACTTTCTCTCTCTAAACTCTATCTCATTCGATCCATTGTTGAGCTTATTTGTGTGTTTATGAAATCCAATATCTAACAAACTACTTTCTATATCGAAATCGATCTTGTTGAACAATCTCTTGTACTTCTTGCACAAGGTCAACATCACCTTGTCTCCCCTGAACTTCTTCAATCCCTCTCTCATCGTCTCAACCAACTCTATCTTTTCTTTTGAAATTATTTCAAATTTCTCATCTATCTTTTCATAAAACTCCTCAGAAGTAAGTATTTCGCTTTAGTTTTTATTGTATATGCAAAATCATATATGATTTTAAAAAATATCATATATGATATTTAATATCACATGTGATATTAGTGTAATATCACATATGATATTACATATCATATATGATATAACACTAATATCAAATGTGATAATCATCTTAGTGTTTTATCATATATGATATTTTTGCAAGCACAACTGTTAGCTCAGGCTTAGTTGCTATCATAGCCTTCGGTGGTCAAGGCTATGCTCGAAGGCTTAGGCAGGCATAGCCTAAGCTTAAGGTTTTGTTTTCTGTTAAGTCTTTTAAAATATATCATAGCATACTTTTTTATAACAACATTTTTATAAATGAATTCAATAATATTACCTCTTTCCACCTGGCTTTCTGGGAGGCAACGGTTCATAGTATATGTCCGCTCCCTTGTACAAATTCAGCCGGTTTGCTCCTCATCAGGATCATACTCTCCGTGATGCCCTAACGTCCCCAAGCAACCGTCTCTCATTTCCATGTTTATTCTTTTCCTCATTGTTGGAGTGTTCCAACTGAGGGTCAAGGGCGGACGCATAACGGGTAGTTTGTTGAGTCCAAGTATAGCAACTTTTATACACAAAAGACAATTAAAATTTTGTTAGATAATTTTTTATATGAGTGAATCATAGTTGATAAGTTTAATGGAAAATAACTTACACATAAGAATGTTAGAGGACCATAATAGAAGTTGGTACCCAACTTGACTTGGGCCCAGCTTTAGCTTATGATATGCAAGCATTCCATTATGTAGTTGCACCAATCGATATCGAGATATCATCATCTTCTTCACGCCCCCAGGATTTTTGTGGGTACTCTTCCCTGACTCCAAAGTGCCCATGGTGCTTGCAAACAAAGTTAAGAAATTCATCTTGAACATGAAATCGCTCAGTTGTGCTCGATATCTCGAAGGCTACATCAAGTGGTGTAATTCGTCCAAGATGAGCATATTGTTCTTCCCATTCTCTAACGAAATCGTCATCATCAAATCTTTCCTCCGATCTTCCAAATTTCTTGTCCCCATCGGCACACCTAGCATATCATGAAGTTTTTGCCTTGTTACCTTTATTGAACCTTTTTGTAATCTCAATTCCATGCTAGGTGGATGGAATTTATCGATTACATGGTACGCCAATGCACCGGAAGTTCAACAATGGGAAGTTGATGAACCTCTCAAATCCCATCTCTTTCAAACATTTCTTTCTCTCATTTGATAAACCGATCATTGCTTCATAGAGAGGTTTT
Source organism: Chrysanthemum makinoi (assembly GCA_910596185.1). Taxonomy (NCBI): domain Eukaryota; kingdom Viridiplantae; phylum Streptophyta; class Magnoliopsida; order Asterales; family Asteraceae; genus Chrysanthemum; species Chrysanthemum makinoi. The sequence continues at coordinate 122,198,665 of OU343225.1, forward strand.
GGTGATGACCTTGTTGTACATGTTGGGTAATTTTTTGTTTTTGCTTTGTCCTTTTTCACCTTAAGCTTCTTTTTATCTTCCTTATCTTCAACCTCCTTCACAACAACTATTTCCTTCTCTCTTTTTGGTTTCTTTTACAACCAATTGTTGATCATTCTCTTCTTCGATTTCCTCTTCAGTCTCTTCCACTTCAGCCTCTTCTATCGCCTCAGATCCTCATCATCACTTTTATCAAAGATCTTTTTCCTCTTCAATTCTCCTAGCATCACCTCTAGTAAATCTTTTCGGAATTTTGCGTTTCTGATGCTTTTCTTTTCTCGTGGACGTTTCATTTGTTTCTTTTCAAGTGTCTTTTTTCTTGATTTTAGTTTTTTCTTATCTGCTTCATTCTTCTTTTGCTTTTCTAGCTCGCTCTTCTCTCTCTTAGCATTGTATTTCATTCAATATTTGAGCTACAATTTTTGCTTTATCTGCAAAACAAATTTATATTATATCATTTGTGATTTAGTAATTGAGATATTCTCAAGACATAACGTGTTTCTTTAATAACATGATATGTACCTTTAGCATTTTCTCTTCGCTAGCTTGTTTTAGTAGTGGCAATTTAGAGATTAGATGCCCTACATCATCTTCTCCGTCATCATTTTCTTTATCTCCTACATCATCAACAATGAACAATTACTTAATATCCTGACAGTTTTACTCAAAGGATTAGATGCGTGCATATCTTTTTTGCAAATTTAGATGCTATGCCTGTATATTACCAAAATTCTTTATAATATCATATTTGATATTCAACATAAATTTTTTTTAGCTTCTGAATAATTGTTCATTTTTGTCAAATTCTTAAGGCTATGCCTGTGGCTAAGCCTTTGCTGAAGCCTTTGCTTATCTCCACCCTAGTTAATTCACAAAGTTGAATACATCTTTTATTATATCATATGTGATATTTAACATAAAATTTTTGGTAGATACAAAATATGTTACAAACATGTATTTGTGTTCAGAAATGTTGAATGCTATGTCTGTGGCTAAGCAAATGTTAATGATTTAAAGTTTTTTCCAAAGGCTAAGCCAAATCCTTTGTTTCTAAGGAAAACTTTAAGTTATCACATATTTAAAAGGCTATTTTAAAAGCAAATGTTTGTTATATCATATCTGATATAGAATAAAAAACATATTTAAAAGCTTATTTTAAGTTATCATATATCCCCACAAAGCATTTTGTGCATCAGTCACAGCCAATTCCTTTGTTAAATGCTAAAGCATCTTATGCGGTAAAGCAAAAGGCTTAGCATAAGATGCCTTTGGCTGCCCAAAGGCATGTTCTCCGAGCTAACAAAGGTTTAGCCGCATAAGATGCTTTTAGCATTTTGACAAAGGCACCTTCATGCTGAGCCAAAGGTTTAGCCGCATAAGATGCTTTGGCTTAAAGGCATCTTCTGCGCTAATCCTTTTACTTAGTCTGCAGCGGTGCTTTGTTGAATCCTTTGCATTGGTCAAAGCTTCCACACCGGCCAAAGGTTTAGCCGCAGAAGATGCCTTTGGTCGCCAAAGGCATCTTCTGCGGCTAATCCTTTTACTTAGTTGCGGCAATGCTTTGTTGAAGCCTTTTGCATTCGTCAAAGCTTCCCAAATGCCGGCTAAAGGTTTAGCAAGATAAGATGCCTTTGGCGATGCCAAAGTCGGGGTTTATGCTAAGCCTTCGGCTTAGCCGCATAAGACGCCTTCGATAAACACTTTTAATCTCGCAAACCTAGCTTCTAAACTGTTAAAACCTAACTCCTAATCATAACAAAAAATCTATAAACAGTTCTAATCTCGCAAACCTATCTTCTAAACTGTTAAAACCTAACTTCTATTTGCACATTTCTTCATCATAATCGCTATAAATAGTTAAAAACATCATATAATCATAAATAACAGTTGTAGATATTGAAACAGTTGTTTAGAGTGTAAGATTATACCTGAAACCGTTTTTTACCGTTTTTTGGCCGTTGTTTGCTTCTTACTTCTTTTTCTCGTTATTTTAATGTGATTGTTTCAGCGTCGGTATCTTCCATCTTCTCCGGTGATTTTGATAGTTATTGATGTTTTTTGTGGTGGTTTTTTGATCGGTGAAAAGGTGTGAGAAAAGCGTTTTAGTGTTTGGTAGGTGCATGAATGTGAGAAATGAAGAGAGGCTGCTTTTTAGTCTTGTTGTGATTTGACGATTATACCCTCCGCTTTATTTTAGTGGATAGTGTGTTTAATCTACCATTGATTAAATTTGAATCAATGGTTGGGATGTATCCCTTGGTATGTGAGGATTATTTGGTATGCAAAATAACCTCACTCTTATGTTATTTTCATTCCATTACAACATGTAATGAAAAAAAAGGAGGGGACCCTAAGAAATGAAAATAATAGTTTTTGATGTAAATGTGTAAACAAACAAGATTTTTTCATTCCACCGTAATTACTTTTTTCATTTCCACTTTGATTACAATATACCAAACTCTACGTAAGCATTTACCTATGGTATGTTCCGGATTCGGTTAGCTAATGAAAGATAACGGTATTTACAAAAAAGCAATTATTCATTCATTCGGATAACTTGGCGTGTCCTAGTCGTCCAACGTAGATTCTTCCAACCCATGAAAATCTCAAACAACATTACGTCATCAAACACAACAGTATCTTCTTCATCTCTTTCAAGACAATACACAAAGACAACATAAAATAAAACATAGTTTTCAGTCAAGTGATGATATTGCCTTTTGCAAAGCTAGGAACACTTGCTTTGAAAACAATTTGTAAACCAATTGCTAAACGTATCAAAAAGGAAGCTGGTCGTAATCCTCAGTTTCGTCACTCCATTATTAACTTTGCTCAGGTCATTTTATAGCCTATGTATAATTGTGAGATGTTTGATCATTTATTCATTTTTGAGAATTAGGGGGTGTTTTTTTAAGCTTATATAGCGGGCTTATAGCTTATATCTTTTTCGGCTTATGTTTCATAAGCTCATTTTTTGTTAGGCAATGGCATTGTTTTATGATTTGGGGTGTTTGTTTAAGCTTATACAGCCAGGCTTATGGCTTGTATCTTTTTCGGCTTATGTTTCATAAGCTCACTTTTTGTGGCTTATTTTGAAGTCAGGCATTGTTTTATGATTTAAGTGGTGTTTGTTTTAGCTTTTATAAGAGGCTTACGAGCTAATTAGCTAATTTAACAAAAGATAAGTGATAGTGAGAACTAAAGACATGCCTACTGTTATGCCTAAAACCATGTGGCAACGGTTGATTGGCTTTTGAGGATTGACTGGTTTTTGAAGAAGTGACTCCCTATGCCGCAACCAATTGCAACCAACATAAAGGGCTTGTGTTCCAGTGGTATCCCAAATTTTGTGAGAAGCTCTCCAACCAAATGGTTGTTGGTTCAAGTCCTAAGTAGGACGCATGGGATAGATTTGTGGAGTAAAAAAAAAAATGGCAACCAACACAAAGCTGACACACCAGTTTAGGCAGGAAATTAGGCATATTTTTAGCCATCTAAAACAAAATAAGTGCAAACAATTGTTTGGATAAGTTTATATTTTGTGCCTTTATTTGAAAGGCATTAGGTCAATTGATGAGGGTTATAGCGAAAGACAAATTTATCCTTATTAACTGTAAAATGTCTCTTTTGGTCATTTTATCAGAAGTTACTTCAAACGCTTGAGACTTGAGTTTATGAGTTTATTATTTATAAGCCATAAGCTGCTTATAAAAAGTAAGCGTAAGCCGAAAATATAAGTTTAGACAAACACCCTGTGATAGAACAGGGGTTTTCTAAAGTAATCATGCTTAGGGGTTTATTTATATATTTATTTACTTTGTTTGTCATTGTCATTGACTCATTGTTATGTGATTGTCTATTATAGAATTTTGGATACAGTTTACGGCAAATGTCATCAGGAAAATTAAATATTAAACAAGCTGTATTGTTGTTGTAAACTAAACACTCAATAAATAGGTAGATTTAAGTGTTTATTTACTATAAGAGGGTGTTTGGGATTGCTTAGGTCTAAGCAGGATTAGATAACCGTTTCCAAGGTGGTGTAGTGGTAAGATGTCTTGAAGGTCTTAAAAGAGATCAGGTTCGAACTTTGCTGGGTAAACATCTTGAGGTGGTCCGGAGAGAGTCCGGAAGCAGCCACCGGAATACCGATTAGGTCGCGCACATAAGAGCCAAACAGGCTCGACTTTCCCCGCGTAGCCTAAACAGGGATCCCTCTTCGTTTTCCGTTTTTAGTGTTTTGATTTGCTTAGGCTCTAAAAAGAATGCAGCAAGTCCCAGAAAGAAATTATGTTTACGAAGTGTCGGTAGAATCCATTTTTAGTTGAGATTTCTAAGAGATATGTGAGGTTAGAAAGTAATTTTAGCTCAATCTCAAATAAGCACATAAGCAGAAGCAGTTTTGTTTTATACAAAAGCGTTAAACTCCTTAACTGCTTAAAAATAAGCAATTCCCAAAAAAACACCCATTGCATCAAGTAAACGAATAACCAATTAAAGTAGTAATTCCAAACACTCTCCTAGTCACTTAAACAAAGCTGCAAGTTTTTATGCGCAGTTAGTAAGCCAGGCAAACATACTTTTTAAAAGTAATTACAACATCTGGACATACTTGAAACTTGATTGGTAAACCTTTATAAGAAAAGGAACGTTGGACTGATTGAGGTGGAATACTGGATACTTGGTTACTGTGTAATGACATTCTCACAATATTTTATTGGATTCTTATGTTGATTGTGGTAATATTGTACAGTTAAATCATCGTTTCAAAACAAAGTTGCAAAGGCGCATATATGGCCATGCAATAGATGCTGCTATTCGCCCTCTAAATGAGGATAAAGCTGTGCAAGCAGCTGCAGATCTTGTTGGAGAGCTCTTTGTATTCACTGTAATTTTCTCGTCAAAATTTTATTAAGGGGGTGTTTGGGATTACTTATTAAAACTGCTTATCTGATAATTGCAATTTTGATAAAGCATATAATCAGTTTTTAGTTTGGATGGTGCCAACTGATTATAATCATCTGTTTTGTTTTTAGCTTGCATTGTGTTTTATTACAATTAACTAATTGAGTATCTGATTTTGATTATGTTAGAAAGCATATAATGTTTTAGTAACCGATTCCAAATCCCAAACACCCCTGACATAGCATGATAATCCCTAAAGTTCAACTTACATGATCCAAATTATGCAGGTAGCAGGAATTGCTGTTATCTTAGAGGTCCAAAGAAGCTCAAAATCAGAAGCTAGGAAGGAGGCACTTCGTAGGCAAGAACTAGAGGTTAGTTTATCTTCTCTTTCTTAAAGAGTAAGAACCGTATAAAGTAAATACTCTTTAGTGTTTCAAAAAAACTTTCTAAGGTGACTCTTTTATTTAAATGTGTTGCATGATTGCATTATGTCTGCAATGGCCGTGTACCTTTTTTCTTACTAAAACGTTGCTTCTGATAACTTGTAGACACTGAGACAACGCGACGAGGATCTATCTAGAGAAATTGAGATGCTCAAGCACAAAATCAACGAGATAGAACAGGTTACAACAGGACAAGGATTAGGTAAATTTTTCAAGCCTCTTTTAATTGAATCTAAACAAAGCAAATCATATTAGTTATATCAACACCAGAACTACATAGGATATTACGTGTGTGGTAAAATGCCTTCATTAACACTACTCTTTTTACATCACCATAGCTTTACCCTACTCTGCGCGTGGGGTTTATGCTTTGGTCGTAAGCATTTGGATACACTTTTTGTGAATTGTATTATATTAACATATGAACACTATGGGAACAACACGGTGTTGTGTTTATACGGAAGACCATGCATTGGCATCAATCCAATTGAAAGCTATTGGTCCCAAAAGAGCATCAGGGATTCCAAAAGATGTAACCAAAGCTAGTGCATGTGGTCTTAGTTCACTGCAAAGTATTGGAACCTCTTTCCTAACGACTGCAGCATTGTATGTGGATAAGTAGCCATATCGTAGGAACGAGGCATCTTCTTCCATCACAATTGTTGTGTACATTGATCTCAATAGATGTAAGATATTCTGCAATAATATTTGTAATAATAAATAGTTTTCACATTTATTCTTCTTTTAAATGGTGTTTATCTTATTTTGCTTACCTTTAAGGAACCTGATGGAACAGTTGCTTCAACGTTGAGAAATGTTTGTAGAACTAAGCGATCTGAGAAGGCTCTGCCCAAGTCCTCAGCAATTTGGTAGGTCTAACAGCGATAAGAGAACCAAAAAAATTAGCTTCACTAACACACATAGATAGATGCAATAAAATGAAATCATACATAAAGAATAGAGGTGGCAAAATGGGCAGGTTGGATGGGTTGGGTAATGGGTCAAATGGGTTCGGGTCAAAACTGGTGATTTTTGTACCGGTCCAGATGAGTTAACTGGAAACACTTTGCCTCCAAGATTATATGCATTATAAGTGTCATATGACTACAGAATTCAGTCATAATCTAGGTTTTTGAAGAAAATGTTTCAGGAGGTTCGTTACAAATATTTACATTTTTGGTCACTTTCAACCCATTTAGCCCATTTGACCCGTTTCTTTTAGATCTAATTTCATTAATTGACCTGTTAGAGATGTACTTGTTAAGATTAGTGGGTCCAAAATGGGCTTGTTGGAATGGTTGGGTAATTTCGTAACAGGTCAAAATTTGGGATTTTTTTATAGGCCCTCTTTGGTTGACTTGATCAGTTTTTAACCGAAATAATATGGAAATTCAAATAACTAGTGTCGAATAGGACTTAGCAGGGTTGCCTCACCACTGTGAATATGTGTTCTTTGCTTTCACCCTGAGCCTGGCGTTGCGAGACTTCTGTCACAAACCTATGCAATAAATCTCGCTCTCGTAGGCAAAATATATCGGTCTGCCACAAAAACAGTTTCAAATTACTCTTGATATTTTCTGAAAAAGACAAATAAAAAATATACACGACAACATGTTTGTTTATTACCTGGAACTGAGCGGTCCTGAGGGTCGAGCTTGTGAGTCGAGAAGGGATAGTAGGAGCTGGTTTGTTTAAGTGTTCAAGTCCCATACATGTAATAGGTTTGTTCCTTTTCTTTGCTGCTAATATCTCCATGAGCAGTGTCTTGCTAACCTGAACTTGCATATGCATATCACGATGATTAATGTTTGTCCATAAATGATAGCACACAAGTAGACAAACTTAGATGTTGCAGTGCAGGTCCCACAGTAGTAGGAGATCCAGTGTTTCTAACTACAATGTGCACTCCTATTATGTAAAATATGTATTGGATTCGTATTGCCGTTATAAAATATCTTTCATGTTTAAATATGTATTGGATTCGTATTGCCGTAATAAAATGTCTTTCATGTTTAAAAATTACAATACTTGGATGTTTTATGCATAAATGTTTTTTTCTACGTGTGTCTACCAGTGTCGAGCTGTTTTTTTTTTACCTGTTGCATCAGAACATTATTGTCGCCTTCAAGAGTAAGTTGCACATCATGTTCACTTTTCAAATGGCCGACATGATTTTCAGTCTTCAAACCTTGCCCGCCACAAGCTTCACGACATTCCTGACCAAAAATCAACATAATAAAACAATTACATTTTGCATCTGAGACTTGGAACACTCAATATGCTCCCCAAATTTTACAACCTGAAGGGTTCGCATTGCATGCCAGGTTAAAGTGGCCTTAAGTGCACTTGAAACAACATGAACCGTTTTAATTGTTTGTGGGGTTCTTTTCGCATATATCATCTTCAAATACTCGCCAGCAAAACTCAGAGCATAACTGCCAATAAACAAGAATCTGCGATAAACCTCATGCAGCTACTGAAGCTCCAAAAAAACTAGAAGCAGCTAGTGTTGATCTTGTTATAGTAACATATAGTTATAGGACACTAACGTTTTTGCTACAAGTGGTAAGAGTCTCCTTTGATGGCTTGGATAATCGAGCAAGAGAACTTCAGGTTCATTTGGTTTGATCGAAAAGGCTCTCCTTGACAAAGAATACCTTACTGCAACCCCTAAACCAATCTACATGAAGTAATCGTCACAAATAAAACACTATTAGAATAAATATAGTCTAATATGTGGTTTCCTTACTAGTACCTTTGCTGTGTTCATCGAACATGTTGCAATAGTCACACGCCCACATGTAAGCGGAGCTAGAAAAGCTGCAAATCTCTGAAATCAAGAATTAAACAAGCAACACATTTTCACATTCTTAGCGACTTGACATCCAACCATATATGTTAAGGAACTGAAAGTGGGAGCAACCTGAACGGGATCTTTTATTGCACTGATATAGTGCCCGTCCGGCAACACATCAGCAACTGAATTTAATAAGTTTTCTCTAGGAATTCGTAAATTGTCGAACCTGAAACACGTGTAAGCTTGACGTTACCACGAGTATGTCAAAAGTTTTGTACACTTCCTACGATTTAATTCCATACCATATTCGACCATCATCAACACCATTCAAACCAATCTTATGACCACAATCTGCAATACGAACATTTGGACATATATTTCCATTCGCGTCTCTGATATGGGCTATAAAGGCATGTACACCTTGATTAACACCACCAATTTCCAGCTGTGAGAAGACGACTGCATGTGTAGCATCCTGAAACCAAAAAACATAATCGATAATTATGATTATGAATATGCTAAACTAAGCGAGCCAATAGAAGTTGAAACTAAAGGATCTCTTACATTAGCTGCACCTCCAATCCAATACTTCTGAGCTGATTCACAAGGAGTATTTATGATGAATTCCTGGGTGCTTGCATCATATCTCGTCATTGTTTCAAGTCCACGGACCTAAAAGTAACTCAAGAAGCTACGTGTTACAGAGTTACAGATTCACGAGACAATAATGTTATAGAAAAAATGCATTAAACTAAACAATAACCTTCACATACATTACTTCCATGTCCTAGCTCAGTCATTGCAAAGCACCCTTTGACTTCATAAGTCTCAGTTGCCTTCAACCATTTATCGTGATGGCCTTTTGTGCCCATGAATTTGATTGCACCTCCCCTAAAGTTATAATAAGAACATAAAACAGATTTATGTTAGGCAATCCGCGTAAAAATCAAAGACAAAAGTAAATCATCACATGTGTTCTTTGGTATCTTTGGTTAATAATGGTAAAACCACTCGGCTTGTACCATTTTGGTGGTTTAATTTAACCATTAAACTTGTTTTCGCAATAATGCGTTGGCTTAACTTTTTTTCCCTTCATGCTAGATTTAGCTAACCAGCTTTCGCTACTAAATTTGAGTTCATCAATTTTGTTCTTTTTTGTTTTCATATCATGGTGCAATCGCTAAACTTTTTTTTGTGTACTCGCATGCAAAACAGGATTTGGGTCGTTATACATACCATAAAAAGAATTGAACACCAATCTTAATCCCTAGCGAATGATCAAAAACACCACAAGTGTTAGCACGAGTAAATCCCGACAGATCTACATCAGGCCCCCTCCTCGTAAGCCAACCATTAAAGACACCTTGTTCTCTCAAGTAATTGATTCGTTTCATGGTCATCTCTCTTTGCTGCTCGATTGACTGATTAAAATCTGGTGAAACAAACACTTTTCCGCCCCTTTCCTTACGGCAAAACAAGTCACTTTCTATCATTAGATTGAATATATAGTCAATTTCATACATGCTCTCACAATCTAAGAGTTTACGGAGTGATTTTGTATTAAAATCACTTGGTGGCTCATAGAGCTCCTCTGGGGTGTAGTTGACACATGGGGACACATGGAAGAGATCCACGTTCGGGTAGTTATGGTTCTGGAGATGACGCGCTAGGACTTGGGTCCGGAAGGTGGCCTGATCCATAGATGATCTATGATCCTTCCGAAGACAAAATATGTTTCAGACTTTCAGTGCTTTTGGTGGTTTTATACTTTTATATAAGGATGCAAACAAGAAGTACAAGATAAAAGTTAGAATCTATGTTTCAGACGTTCAGTGCTTTTACTGGTTTCTATATAAGGATGCGAACAAGAACTACAAGATAAAAGCTAGAATCTATCGAATTTATTGTTGCAACTTAGAAGTTAGAATCTGTACTATCTCTATGCATACAAAGATACTATACATAGAATCACTATCTCTATGCATTAAAGACAAATTTGATTCATTATCTCGATCTATGCATAGTAAGACCTTTCTAAAAAAAATCTCTATGCATAGTAACAAACTTAGATACTTAAATAGATTAAAATCATGTGGCTTGAATTGAGCTAACTTATTAACATTTGTATAAATTAGGCGGTTTTTTTTATCCGTTTAATTTCTTTATAAGTATATATTCCACAAAAGGTGTAGATTGGCGGGAACACCCTGACCGCGAGTGCCTTTTTGAATCAGTCATTGTCCACCTCACAAGGAATAGCTCCGGCAACTCTCGTGGCCTAATGGGGCACCAAGTGGAATGAGCACCAACTGGCACCATCAACAAAATGCAAATATAGTTGACTAGCTTTATATAATATAAGTTAGTACAAGTTACCGTTTTCTAGAGAGACAAAACCATAAACAAAAAGAGACAACAAAAGAGGGGACACGACACCAATAGCGATTCCAAAAACATAACCCTTGTATGTATCACAACATAAAAAAACACCAACAAACGTATAAGTTTCTTTACTTAATAGTACGACTTGTGGACGATGACTCCTTACTTTTGTAAAACATGGAAAACAACAAGGTTACGGCAACTGTTGTTGTTAAACTGGAAGACACCATGCATCGGCATCAACAAAGATGAAAGCAATTGGTGCCAAGAGAGCATTGGGGATTCCAAATTATCCCTTACAATAAAATAAATATTTGTGTTGTTATCACTCACTTGTTAGTTTAGGTGAAAACGTGCCACTTTACTATCAAGTTCCTCATTTGGCACAACTCTAAACTTGTTTTACTCATCTGCCTTCTTGTGTAATTGGTTACTATTGTTTACCTTTATATTATCCATAATGTTGTAAACTACAAATCTTATAGCAACTCCAATGCATGGTTTTTGTACACATTTTTACTATTTCAAAAGCTTCTCAAAAGACTTTTGAGCATTGTAATCAAAGACTTATTGTAAAGCTTTCGATAGCTTTTAAAAAAGCTTGTAGTTAAAAAGACTTATGCGTGTTTATAATGAAAGTATGATGTTTATTTAAATTTGAATAATATCCTACCAAAGTTGATGTTAATAATTAATATATAAAATGTTATATTATATTAGTCACAAATAAAACATAACGATAGTTAAATAATTAACTAGTTTTTGCACAAATATAAACTCGAAGTATTTAGATGGTTGGGGCTTCTGAAACTCAATCCATTCAAACTTGGTTTAGCAGTTAAATTAGAATGTTGTTTGTCAAGTGTGTTTGGTTTTACATAAACTTTTCACATCAAATGCAACCTCTTTTAATTTTTCTTTTGTGTGGGTCGAATTATATAAACCCTAAAATTAGGGTTTTGGGTTTTAGTTCCCTTTGTTTGATTCAAAGAGCGTTTTTCTTAGCTTACATATATTATTCCTATTTACTTCTGTTCAATATTATTTTATTTTATATAATTGGAGTATTAAATCAATTAGAGCCGTTAATATGATGTAATTAATTACAAAACACATAAAAGATATTCAATGACTCCCGTGGCGGTAGTTATAAATTTTATTTTTAGGAAGTGTTCCTATGTGTTAGCATTAAGGGCCCCTCGTAAATGAGATGTTTGTATGGCACCTTCGGAGGTCGAGGTTTAACTTATAAATGATCAAAGAATGTAGTTATTATTAACATGATGAATTTAAATGGTTTTCAGGAGAGACCAATAGAGAAAGAAAGTATTACTATATTTAGAATATCAGTGGGGCTGAAAGTTTTATGGATATTTAAATATATGTATGTCAAAGAAAGATGTTTATTAGAAAGGAAAAACATATGAAAGATTAATGAAATATAAACAAAGTAAACTAAGTTATGTTAATTATAAATACAAACTTTCATTATTATTAACCACACTGATAATAATTTCCTCATCTTTCTTTCTTGGAACACCCATCACCATAAAGGGTCATGTGTTTGGTTTAGGCAAGGAACTAGTATTTACAGAACGAATAGGATCCTTTTGTGTGGGTCGAACATTAGGGTTTGGGTTTTGGTTCGTTCAATTTGTCATGTGTACATTATTACTTACATATATTCCTATTTACTTCATTTGTCTTTGATGATGTTATTTGATTTTATATAATTGTTATGAGTATTAAATCCCACATGGTTTATTTAAATTTGTAATATCCTACCAAACACAAGCAACTATATTGCATATTAGAATGTTGTTTGTCTAGTCTTTTAATTTTTCAGCCCTTTTCAAAGCGTTCACGTGTAAGATGTGTTAGCGTTATCTTCATAAAAGAGAAAGAAAGTAGCAAGGATGTTTATTAGATATGAAAGATTAATGAGTAAACTAACATTCCCCATCGCCTCCTAGATAGCGTGTAAGACACTTCATAAAATAGCAAGGCTAACAATCTGCCTCCTAGATAGCGTCACACGTGAATGGTTACAATGAGACCTATAAGTACATACAAAGTAAATAACAATGCTAAACAATGTCATTGTCGTTGAAGTGCAGAGTCTCTGTAGTCTAGATACTGAGGATGACTTTAAGTTCTCTCTTCCGACGATCTCGGCTTTGATCTTTTTCCACTGAAGGAACTGATCCTTTGAGCTCTGAACCTCTCGTGCTGTAATGATCTAATTAGGCTATTACTCCCTCCTAACTAGTGAGCCTTTTCTTTTATCTGCTCCCTCCCAAACTGAAAACCCTTCTATTAATTCTTTTTAGTCTTCTGATCACACAACGGTCTAACACGCAGCGGATAAAGTAAACACTAGACTGTAGCCCAATGGTTGTATGGTCAGGGAGCATTGTATCAACATAACGCACATAGGTTTGCATCCAAGTTGGTAAATAAGCCATGATGTACATATTAGTGGTACCTCTTCGGTTCCAGATTAAGCACAGTTTCCTCAATCAAACAAATTACGAAAGACTAAACAATAATACCTGGCTAACCTACCAGAAAAATCAATGTTGTATATGCATATAGCCCTTCTTTATTGACCCGATAATCCCCGAGTACACTACTTCTCCCTCCTGATAGGTGCGAGTTATCGAAATCATCATAATGTTGTGTACATGTCGTAGAATCACCTTGTACTGGAATCAATATTAAAGCCATAACAACCCGTTTAAGCATAAGTCCATGAGTATATGTCGATTTATGACTCCCTTTTTCTACGATCTCACATCTTCTCTTCAACCTATAAGTGACCTCTTCAAATTCCAAACAGCTAGCAATGATCTATTTAGGGAACAACCCAATATAACCAATCTGAAAATGAAATAAACACCCCAACATTGTGACTTAATGCTTGTACGAAAAATAATAGTGACTTGAGACCGATATTGAGCACTACAACGTAACACTTTAAAGTATTAGGTGCACAGTGGATAAACGCTCAGACAAGTTTATCTTAAGACATAAAACCAACCAACCAGCTTGACTCTAAGATAAATAAGTACACCCGTGAATGTCATTTCAATCCTAAATAAGCAATATCGTATAAAAACTTCGTAGTCACAAAAAACTGATACTAGCCGTTATTATTTGGTGAATCCTGATCATGATCTTTTAAGCGAAACGTGGTTTGACAATAATATCTGATAAGTTTTGGTATTTTGTTGTTGTTGGTATATGCCCTAATTCTGTAGATAACCCTTATTCCGCGGAATTTTTCTGTAAATTAGGTTCGAAAACTAGGGTTTTATATGTTAGATATTGGTCAAATTTCGGTTTCAGAAGTCAATTTTGAATTTCAGCTTCAGCTATTTCGGTATGAGCTATTTCGGTATGGTTGACTTCGAGTTCAAGAGTTGACTTCGGCGTTAAAGTAGTATGAATCTCGGTGTCCCAATTTTGGCTTCAAATAGTCAATTTCGACTTCCCAATTTCTGCTTCAAATAGGTAATTTATGATTCCCAATTTCAGCTTCAAATAGGCAATTTCGTGAAGATGAATTAGAAAAAACGTAAGCGCTTAATATGATCAAGATCAGGTAACTTTTACGATTACACGATACAATCTAGATATATACTCCTTTTGTCCCATATTTATAGTTCACATTTCTTTTTTGTGTTGTCCCAAATTAATTGTCAACTTCTAAAAATAGATAGCCAATATAAATTAAGTTTACCATATTAACCTTACTTGAGGTTATTATACTAACTTTTAAGAAGTTATAAATTGATTGATTAAGGGTAAAACTGTCTTTTGTGCAAAAAGTAAGAAAGAAAAAGCTGTAATGACGATATTTTTTTTTAAATATATGTTTTTTTATCTGTAGACGATTATTTTGAGACAAAGAGAATATTTGATATCAAAGCCTGACACGAAATCTCAATGCATGATTCATACAAGTTACACGTACGGATATAGTTACACTAAGTGGCCGTTTTAGGTTACAGGGAAATATTAATGATTAAGAATAATTTGGGTTGAACTTAAAAGGAAAAGGTTGCTGCATTTTGTAATAACTAATTCAAGAGTTGGAGTTGGAGTTGGGGTTGGGGCTAGGGTTTATATTATAAACCGAAAGATGGAGTTTATTATTTTATAAAGTTGTTTGGCGAATTAGTTGGAGCTGAAACTTATTAATGTAAAATCGTATAAAAATATATCAAATTAAGTTCCGATATATTTTCGGCTTTTGCGTGATAATCTATTATATTTTTAATGGTTTTGCTATGGGCTTGGGCTTATGGAGGCTTGTGGCTTATTTTGTAAGCCATAAGCCTCCATAAACCTAAGCATGTGTGACAAATGAGACTTATTTTATAAACCGACTCATTCCATAAACCCAAGTCCCAATAAGCCCTCATAAGCCCCTCATAAGGCCTATGCCAAACATAACTCTAACAAAAATTCTAAACTTCTATCTAAAATGTAGCATTTGGGATGCCAAACAAAAGCTAGGCATGGGAAGAAAATCATATCTAACATAGGTTGAAACTAGCAGAGTTGAAAGGCTAAAAAAATGGGCAACTTACGTGGAGGAATAAAGAAAACTTCCTTAAATAGTCAAATTCACACGGATAATACTTTCTTGGAGTAATAGACCGTGGAGCGAATCGAACTGAAAAATTATACCGATCGGACTGAACTGAACGTATTTTAGTCCGGTCTTTAGTTCACTTTTTTTTTGTATTCAGTTCTCGGTCTGGTTCGATCTTACGCACAACCAGCCAATATGTTTTGTTAAACCGGACCAAACCGAACCTGGACCGAACATTCGGTCCTCGATCCTATGTTTTGGCCCGAATCAACTATTGGTCTGGTTCAGTTTTTGGACCGCAATCAATGCTACTTTCTTGTGCAACAATAAGATCGAAAACTCGTAATTGTATCTGATGAAAGTAAGAAGTCACATTTTTCAGTTTTACCCTTTTAACCAGTGTTTTGGAAATCAAACAGGTAAATTCGATCGGCCGGTTGATTAGAACCAGCCAGTTGAACCGGAAAAACCGTAATCAGAAAAAATTGAGAACAATTTGAAAAATCGGTTCAATATTCAATTCGGTTTTGAAAACCATGCTCTTAACTTGTCTTGTATTTTCTTTAACCTGCTTTTCTAAGTAAACAATTGTCTACTTTTCTTTGTAAAAAAGAGAGGGAAACATGTATATGTTATATAATAAAGGGGCTTAATTGAAAAATTTTGTAATTTTTTTTTTCCTTTTTTTACAAAGAAAAAGCAGGCAATTGCCTGCTTGAAAGCAGGCACGATTTTCCCTATTTTATTTTTGCATTAACAATTTCATACTTTATCTTTTACCTTTCAATTTTGACCGACTTATACATTGGTGCATTGATTTAAAAGATTGTACCTTTGCTCATAATATCGATTTTTTCCCACCGCAACACTAAGGCTAGGGGTTCAAAAAAACCGACGAACCGATCCGCTCAATCCGAAACCGCAAAAAACCGATAACCGAAGAAACCCGAAACCGAGAAAACCCAAACCGGAAAAACCCTTTTATCGCGGTTCGATTTCGGTTTTTTACTTTTAGTTATCCACGGTTACCCGAACCGAATCGTGTATAATGTACATGTAGGTTTCAACAACCGTTCATAAAAATGTACAAGTATTAACGATATGATTGCACTACTTTTATCGTATAACGCATCTTTACTTACCTAACGTGATCATTTACTAACGTCCATGGATCGCATATGATTAAAGTGATAATAACCTATAAACGTCAAATAAATTGTATTAATTATTTTGTTACGTATGATCATAACTTATAAACGTAACAACTTTTCTATGACTCTAATCTCTTCAATGTTATTTAATTTTACTACAATGACATATTACGTTCTAATTTATGTTATTGTTCATCCGATTCAATTTGAGTAAAGTTTTAGAATGGTTAACCGAGACCCAAACTGCGGGAACCGCTCATTCAGGTACCTCATGTCCAATTACCCGCCCAGTATAGTTCGGTTTCGGATAGTAAAATGAACTACCCGCCCAGCGATGAATAGTTAAAATCTCTAGGCAAACCGCCCCGGGAACACCCCTAACTAAGGCCATAAAACCTTGTTACACCACCTAGAAGTCTAATAAGGTACATTTTTTGGTCCTCATAAGCTTATGATTTTTGGAGAACCAGTTACAAGTATGGTTGCAAGCGATTCGAGCCCTTCTCGACCGTCAAACGAGCTGGAGTCAAGCTCGATAGAAGCTCTAACTCGTTCGCAATACTAGTTAGGAACGAATAAAAATTTGTTGAATGTGAGATAGTTTTGCACTTTACGAGTAATAGCTGCTTACACATGATATATTAAAACTATTCAAATCAGCCTGTTCTCGTGTACCGTCGGTAAAACGAAAATCAACTACAATCCAAACAATGATACAGAAACAAGTTATTTAGTGATCACATGACCCTCTTTGTGTAAAATATAGAACGATAAAAACTAAAAGAACATAAGTAACTTTTCGTTACTTCATTTTACATTTTACAACACATGGATGAGACCTTATTAATATAAATATAGCATATAGAAATTTACCATGATATGCATCATCTTCAAATTGACGAATACGCATTGGCCTCGACCCAGTTGAAAGCAATAGGGGCCAAGAAAGCATCAGGTATTCCCAAAGAGCTAACCAAAGCAAGTGCATGTGGTCTTAATTCGCTGCACAGTTTTGGAACCTCTTTCCTAACCACTGCTGCGTTGTCTGTTGATAAGTATCCGTATCGAAGAAACGAGGCATCTTCTTCCATCACAATGGTAGTGTACATTGCTCTCATTAAACCTAATATATCCTGCAAAAAGTTCATAAAAAATATTTAGTATTCACATAAATTCTAGAGAGCAAGTGCAAATAATTTACAAGAAAACGAAGTTTAATTACCTTTAAAGGACCTGCAGGAACAGTTGCTTCAACGTCGAGATATGTTTGTAGAATTAAGCGATCTGAAAAAGCTCTTCCCAAATCCTCAGCAATTTGATAGGTCTGAAAAAAAATCATTAATATTTCAAAAGACAGAAAAGTATATGTAATAAAATAAGAAGTTAGGGGGGTTTTGGCTCACCACTGAGAATATATGTTCTTTGCTTTTTTCACCCTGAGCTTGGTATTGAGAGACTTCTGTAACAAATCGATGCAATAGATCTGTTTCCCGTAAGCAGAAGATGTCGGTCTGCCACAAATAAAAGCTTCAAACTACTTTTCCCAAAGAAAAATTAAAATGTCGTTTATACCCTTGCGGGCAAGACGTGCATGTATAAGGTTTCTAATATCTGGATTATTGGTCTAATTTTTTAAAGTTAGTGGGTCCAAAACCATAATTTGGTATTAAGGGGGTGTTTGTTTAAGCTTATTTAGGGGGCATATAAGCTTATTAGCTTATTTAACTAAAATAAGGCTAATAAAGTGTTTGGTTAAGCTAATATGGTTGGACTTATGAGCTCATATGAGGGGGGTCTGATAAACTCAAAATTTGTGGCTTATTTGAAGGAGGGTGGGCTTATGAGGGGTGTTATAACAAATGACTTTTTACCCTCATATAACAATTACAATTTTAGATGCTTATGTGCTTTATGGTCATTTTACCTCATTAACTATAACAAGTTAACCTAAACACTAAGCATGGGCTTTATGAGTTTATTATTTATAAGCCATAAGCTGCTTATAAACAATAAGCAACAACAACAACAACATCCAATCGGGGGTATGGGGGAGGTAGGATGTGAGTTTCACCCCTGCACCACCTAAACCAACGTAAACATATGTGTAACTTACTCAAATATATATTATTACCTGGAACTGAGTGGTCCTGAGGGTAGAGCTTGTGAGCTGAGAAGGAATAATAGGAGCGGGTTTGTTCAAGTGTTCTAGTCCCAAACCTTTAATAGGTTTGTTCCTTTTCTTGGCTGCTAAAAATTCCGCCAGAAGTGCCTTACTAATCTGAGTTGACATAAATTATATCAATCACATAATACAAATTATTAAACTTTATATGTCATAATTCAGATGTTTATTACCTGTTGCATCAGAACATTGTTGTCGCCCTCAAAAGTCAATTGCACATCATACTCACTTTTTAAATGACCAACATGATTTTCCGTTTTTATACCTTGCCCTCCACAAGCTTCTCGACATTCCTGACCCAAAGATTGCTTGAATTATTTGCATAAAACAGCAACGTACTTATCATTTGTCCCGTTTTGTACATCTGAGTCACTTAAAGATTGCTTAGTTTCCTATTTGGGTCATTTGGTAAATGAATAAACAGGTTTTCAAAATTGATCATTTTTATGTGATAGAAACTTATATCTTGTATATGTTGAAATTCACATGGAGATGTGAACATTACGTATCAAGAATGACCCAAATGGGAACAACACCATAATGTAGCAACTCGTGTGTACCCAAAAAAGTACAATGACTCAAACTCAACAAACGAAAACGCTATTAGTGTTTATGAAAACAACTTTCACTAGTAAATAATACAGTAATAAGCTTCATGAGCATATACTACCTGAAGGGTTCGCATGCAATGCCACGTCAAAACAGCCTTAAGTGCACTAGAAACCACATGAACAGTTTTAGTTGATTCAGGTGTCCTTTTCACGTATATCATCTTCAAATGGTTGGAAGCAAAACTTAGAGCATACCTGCCAAGCAACAAGAAACACGAGGGTAAAATTGTAATTGCAAGATCATAACTAATATAATATCATGTATATATCTGGCACGTACGTCTTCGCAAGAAGAGGTAAGAGCCGTCTTTGATGACTTGGATAATCAAGTAGAAGAACTTCGGGTTCGTTTGGTAGCATTGAAAATGCACGCCGTGACAAAGAGTACCTTATTGCAGTTGCAAAACAATCTAGAGAGAATCAACAGAAAAACTGATCATTCTTGCAACGAATTTAAGTCAATTATAGTTCTCGAAAGGGTTTTTGCATAAAATGACAACGTAGTCTTTCATTTATCCCCTTTTTGTCAATATATACCTTTCTTGTACATACTAGGGATTAAAAGATGGTTTTCCGACCCGTTTAAAATGCGACATTTTCTAAAATAATAATTTCAATTTTAGAATGTTTAAGTTATGTCTATAAATGAGAAGGTAAATTCGGAAAAGCTAAGATTATGGGATACAAGATGACCCAAGCATGACATGAAACTATTATTCTTTTATAACTTAGATGTACAGGAAAAGTACACTGATTAAAGCGAGACAAATGAAACACTATGTTGCTAATATATGCAAATAACCCTTTCTTAAACCTGTAGCTTTTAGTACCTTTGTTGTGTTCATTGCACTTGCCGCAATAGTTACACGACCAGAAGTTAGTGGAGCCAAAAAGGCTGCAAATCTCTGAAATCAAGTATCAGTATGAATAACTAAATAAATATCTTTATTTTCTTATCCCAAAGTAAATAGGTTTCAAGTACTAAATATAAATCACAGCAATAACCTGATCTGGATCTTTTATTGCAGTCAAATATTTCCCGTCCGGTGACACATCAGCAACTGAATTCAACAAGTTCTCTCTAGGTATCCGCAGATTGTCAAACCTGAAACACGTGTAGGTTTCAGGTTATAATTGGTATCTCAGAAATATTGTACACCAAGTCTCAAGTTCAATTCATACCAGATTCGGCCATTGTCAACACCATTCAAACCAATTTTATGGCCACAATCGGCAATACGAACATTTGGACATACATTTCCATTTTCGTCCCTGATCTGGGCTACAAAAGCATGCACTCCTTGATTCACACCATTGATCTCGAGCTGCGAGAAAACGATTGTGTGCGTAGCATGCTGAAATGAAAAGAAGTAAATAAATTAGCATTCCTGTCTGTTAACAGAAATCATACAAACAATCAGCCATTTGACCCAATAGAATTTTGATATATAAGGTCTTACATTAGCTGCACCTCCAATCCAATACTTCTGAGCAGATTCACAAGGAGTTAAGATGATAAATTCCTGAGTGCTTGCATCATATCTAGTGATTGTTTCAATGCCACGAACCTAAAATATAGGTCGGTAAGGAACCATAACGTTATAATGATAATATACCAAATCTGATGACTTTAACAAAAGCTTAACGTACATTGCTTCCATGACCTAACTCAGTCATTGCAAAGCAACCTTTTACTTCATAAGTCTCAGTTGGCTTGTACCATTTATCATGATGGAGCTTTGTGCCCATGAAACAGATTGCACCACCCCTGAAATTATGGTTGGAGCACAAAATCAAATATTATCAAATGTTTACATATGAACGCGTACTTAAGATGTTAGCTTGTAAAGATAAACATCTTATTCTATCTTAATTCCTACCAAGGGCTTAAATCCACATGACAGAATACTCATAAGCATACAATGAACCCATAACTTTATTTATACTTGGTCTTTAAAGACAAATGAATGTTTGGAACAACAATTTTGATCGTTTGATGAGTAATCAACCAGCAAATATAATATACCAGACTCCAATTATATTATATCCATGAAGATAAACAAGAAACTAGTCTAATGATTCTATCAATTTGCTTTCCATATATTGAATATGAACTTTTGTCTATATAAGATTTATTAACATTAATTATTCTACTTGAGTTAATTTTCTTAGAAGGTTGGCTTAGCAATTTGAAAGATTATGTGATATGGAATAATCAGAATCGCATAATTAGTTGCAAAAAAGGGAAAACTTGCTAGAAGATAGTGTTTGACTATACTATTGTTGTTTGGAGTGTGATAATCACATAATTAGTTGTATGAGCTTCGTTCAAAAAAAAGAAAAAGAAAGTTGTTTGAGCAATTGTCAACTTTAAATTGCCTAAAGATTTACAAGTAAAAGGACCAGAAAATATCATAAACGAAAATCAGTCTATTACTTTTTTTGCAGCACTGCTAAAGTGATTATCCAAAACTACCACAACACTACAAACTTATTAAACGCGGCTTAAGTATGCTATAATCACTCTAGTTTCAAGCAATAAGCTGTCTTATGGAACTGCATATTGAAACTGCTTATGTAATTATTGCAATTTCAAGTAGCAAATACTCAGTTTACAGTGTTTGGGTAAGACAAAATGACTGATTATCAGCTGCTTTATGTGCCAAAAATTCAGTTTCTGAGTAGCTGCAACAAAACTAACATAACTAATTCTAATTACCTTAACCATTTGGGGCCACATTGACACTTATATCCATAAACAATCAGACTCTGTCAAACACACGTCATCAGTCAAATCCAAACACTATCACCATCACCCCATTTTGTTACACTAAAAGATCTAATATCAGATCAAAACGCACCCCCAAACAACCCATAAGATACCAATTTTGTGTAAATAGTTGCTCCGAAATGCAAGGCAGCAAATAGGGAGGGGCATCATTCATTAGGCCTATGTTACATTGGGGTAGGTTCAGTTTTAAGGCCCATGTTATTAAGGAAGGAGAAGGCATGTTGTTGACATAGAAATTCACATATTGAATATTGACGTTGGAGACTAGCAGTTATTGACGTAGCAAAAGATAAAGGAGAAGCCCCATGTTGCATAAAATCAGCATTATCAATTTTGGAGTTTGGACGATCTATTCCAAAAAAAATAATAAAAAGAAATAGAGATAGCAACGTGTTGAAAACACTATAGTCGGTATCCTCCAAAAAAGAACTGATCTATAATAGGGGTAAAAATAATAAAAACACGAATATTGAGATGAAAACGGTATTGGGAGTTACTTTTAAAGATAGCAACGTGTATTTATCGTGGAGAATGATCAATTGGCACTTAATTGAGAATGATCAAGGCACTCAACCAATCATCTATTCTTCTCTTTAATCTCATCAATGTATTAATTAATCAGGTGACATTGCTCCATAATTCTTACTTATTTTATATTTTTCTTTTTGCTATCTTACTAGTATTATATTTAGATAATTTACACTAGAAGTTATTATGTTGCGTCGTTCATAACCATCGAGTGCCCAAAATAAGAATAGAAGTATACAAGAACAAAAATCTAATCAAGCTCAATTTGGATAATTGGAATCGTTTGTTGTTAGACAAAAAATATTAATAATGACAATGTTGAAGAAAATATTGAACACAGTAAAATCCTATAAACAATGAAAATTCGAAAAGCGAGCATGCTACTGTTAATGAAAGTGAACATGAAAATGTTAATGAAAGTGAAGATGTTGATGTTAATAATTTCAAAAAGTTAGTGTAAGTGTGGATTAAGTTAATTATGATAACTTAATATGAGAGTTTGGGATGGTTTACGTTTTAGTATGAAAGACTTATACTTGTTAGTAAAGGGCGAGAAACTAATTTAGAGTATCCAAAAGATAAATTAGGTAGACGCTTTTTTAGTGAATTTTATGCACGTAAGTTACGAACGGCAATTTTGTCGATAAAAAATGGCTCTAAAGAACTCGATAAAGTTTTTTGTTTTTGTTGTAATTTATTTAAAACTGCGATATCTGAAGCCTTAAAATGGTTGAGCTTGTAATTCAAAGTTCATTTTCTTGTATTGTAACATTTAACTTAATAATAAAATTTGGTGCGGGGATGAGACGCCTAGCTTAACTAGGTTCCAAACGCCTCAAATATCATGTGTATTTTGTTTACAAGAGGGCATGTTTTAATGAGCTCGCCCCGGGCATCCAAATCCTCAGGATCGGCCCTGCTAAGATACCAAGACCGATAACCCAATCCTGCCACTGCTAATAAAAAAGGGCAATCATCTAATCAAAACATACCAGAAAAAAAATGACCCCAAACTTTCTAACCAAAAACTTAAAACTACTTACCACTTAACAATAACGCAATAACCATATAACCATAAAAACAACTAATCCCAAAGACCCTTTATAATCATTTTATCCATTGGATCAAAACACACTACATAGATAACCAAGGCTAATCACCTAATTCTAAAAAGCCATAAAACGCAATAATCACATAATTACTTTAATAAATATCAAAACTTTCAGAACAAAGTCAACAAACAATAACAAAAGAAATGAACCCCGAGTTTCACAAATTTATCTACCGGGTCAAAAATGTTGGAACCCTTGTTAAGATCAATCGTCCATTAGGAACAAGATCATCCCATAGTTAACTTAGTTACTGATGTAACCACCCGCATGTTTAGGTTACTTTTCATTTTCGAGAATTTACTATTCACTTTTACTATTCATATTCACTATTCATCTGTAAAATTTTAACTTCATTCTCGTAAGATAAATTATTTTAGTAATAACCCGAGAGTTCACCATCGCTAGATCATTTTGCAAAAGTTATTAAGTAAACATCGCTTTAAAAGTTTCGCTTTTACCGGCCCACCGCTTAAACATCACGCATAACGAAAATCAAATCTGACAATTTTCCTCGCATCAGATAAATTTTTAGATCACTCATGATTAATTTGAGAATTTTTAAGATTTATTATTTTTAATATTACCAAATAAGCCCAAATACAGAACAAAACTAAACTTACGCTTTAAACAATTCTACTTACATCCGACTTAACGATTCTCGCTCTGTGTTTCTAATATATTTTTGACACTTTTACATTTTTGGAAAAGTCAAACATATTTCCCTCCTCCTTTGACCATAAAGGAATTAACCTTGTACGTCTACATTTCGCTTAAATTGCGCGTAACTTTTAAACTTCACGAATAACTGTAAAGTTATCCGCATATGATCGAAAACCACATTTTTACATATCATATCACTTTTAGACTAATTTTAGTCTACTCTAAATAAATTCACGGTAGTTTCCCTGAAATTTCGTTCTTTTACTTGAAAACTGCGTATACGCGTTTTTACCCGTATTTCGACTTTAAGCAAGATTTTTGCACCCAATGAGACATATCACCCATTTTATATTTTTAGATGAAGTATAATGATGAGTCTCATCATTCCTACAAGTTTCGTATTTTTACGATACCCGGTTTTACGTTTATGGCTTCGGTTTGCATTTAACTGAACCAAAACTCACTCCATAACCAAGATAATACCAAAACTAACCACCTAAGTCATCTTATCTTCACTTGGCTGACCTAAGGGGTGTAAGTCATCATTTTGGTTGCAAAATCCTAACCATGCTTCCTTTAGATCATTACAAGTGTCCTAACTTAACCATGGTTAATATTTAACCCAATATATGGTTAACCAAACTTACCCTCCTATAAATAGCAAGTGATATGCATCCTAAGAACCCTCACAATCTGTTTTGGGTCGTTCATATCACAAATCATACATATCTTCCATCATTTGATCTATAAACTCCAAGTTTATGCAAGGAAGTTCCAAAGATCAAGCTTCTACATCAAATCTCTAGCAAGTTTAAGTGATCTTCTTGAGTTTAAATCCACTCAAGTCACTTAGTACTTCATCACCAACTCTTCAAGTTTGCAAGGGTGCCAAGGTGTGGAAAGCTAGCTCAATCCGAAGTCTTTCGCGATCAATCAAAGTCCTATCCTTACTAAGTTACTCCTTTCTTATTGAAAGCCAAAGGTTGTAAGCAACTTATCACCACCATCATCTCATATTTATTATTCATAATCTTAACTATTTCATGCTATATATATAGTTACTGTGTTGATTCATGATGTACATATACTCAATCACATGTTTTAATTCACATATTGTCATAAAAGTAACAAACTAGTAAACTAGTCATATTCTACACATGTGAGACCATTAAAAACAGTAACATAAGGAATTTCTAACTTACATAATATGGTAGACAAGATAAAAAGGTAAACATAGCAATTTGAATCACCCGAACCGGACAAACGAGTCAAAAGTTATAAGCAAAGAAGTTAGCCAAACCTAAACGCCGAAACTGCCAATAGCTTCTTTTTGAGTTATGCCGTTTTAAAATGGTACTTCCGGTCCGAATCATCAAAAAGTTAAAACACGAAATTTTTCCGGAACGACGTTTTCCTTCAATATTAAAGAAGCTCGGACCTTGAAAACGCATAAATAGGCCAAAATCTTTCAAAACATAAAAGCCGTAGAATTTAGTCTCATAACTATACTTTTGTCACAACTAAAAGCAAACCAAGAGGCCTAATGGCCATAAGCCAAGACCACGACTACGGCTAAGGCCAAAGCTAAGTCTCAAGACTATGGTAGTCAAGACCAAAGTCACGGCAAGGCCATGGCTAAAGCCTTAAGGCTTGTTTACCCAAGACCGCTAACTAAGGTGATCATATTTATGAAAACCGAGAACTTGTAAAAACTAGATACTTGTAAAAATATGATAAACTTATTTATATAAATCTTCATTTAAAATCTATGTTTTATCTACTAAGTACTACAAAACTAGGGAGCTTCATGTGAGGGGTTTCATTTGAGTAAAACGTATCGACGAGTTGTTGGATTTACGATTTAAAGTGTCCTAGCTCCTCGAACGTTCTTGCATGACCTCTCAATTATGATGGCCCGAACGGTAGTACGATATCTATAAACTAAACATGTTTTCACAACTAGACCATTTCTATAAATGACATACACAAATACCATGTACTACATCATGATCAACATAGAGACGCATATAGGATGGTTTATGTTTTCCTAAACATTATTCCAAACCTAAGTCGCAACATTCTATTTTAGGTTGCTCGTAGAAGTTCCAACGGCATATCCATCATTCTCATTATACATTTGCTATCATTTACTTTGAGGTGAGTTCATAGCCCCACTTTTATTACTTAACTGTTTTACAAACCCTTGGGGGAGATACATGCTTTATTTTAAATCGAACACATTGCTTTAAATTATACTTGAATATATTAGTTCCACTAAGTACACTATTGCCAAAGTCCCTATTATCATGAACCATTAATCACTTGCGAGTGAACGCGCGAATAATGGATAGATCTATCGGGATTGACAAATCCCGTTTGTGTTACCAGGTCCGGTAAACAAACGCACTCTATTTGAAGATCCATAGGTTTAATGGCAAATTACCTATTAGGGCATCGGTTACTATTATATGACAGGTGTTGTTTTCGGTATCATGAGATTAGTGCAATAATATCTGTTTTGTTTTCAACATTATGGGTGTATAACAACGTAACCCACACAAACATTATGTGTTCAAATGATTTCCTAAACTCTATGAATTCACTCAACCTTTGTGTTGACAGTTTTAAGCATGTATTTCAGGTCCATAATGTCGGAAGCGGGCACGGAAGAGCAAGGACTAGATCAAGAAGGCTATAAATTTTATTATCATTCGAAAACCAATTTAATGTATTTTGTAAACTTGGAACCATCTGGGACCTCATTTTTGTAAACTCTGATATTTATATAAATCGAATGATAAATATTTTAAAACGACTCCATTAGAGTTCGTTTTCTATTATTATGATTTGTGCCATGAAGTAACACCCGTTTGAATTCCACCGTATCACGAAATTGGGGATGTTACAGATTGGTATCGAGCCACATTTATAAAGAAACGTCTAATTGAGACTTAAACTATAACTACGTTTACAAACAAAAACATTTTATAGCCTTCCGTTCTCCGTGCCTTCCATCATCCGGACGATTATGTGACTTTTAGGCTCTTTAAGCTATACAAACATACCAGTATATTGATATATACACTTGACATAATTTTAATCATAAACAAAGTACTCAACATATCTACGTATGCCTATTCTAAGGCATTACGGCACAATCATATTTTCTTAATCTCCCAATCATGCATCAGCTCATGCATTTTAGGATTACGAAACTTCCTCCAAGACATTGTAACTGACTACAATGGTCTTTCCTACTTCCCAGACATTGTGAGATACAATGGTCTCATTCAAGACACTGTAAATCCTACAATGGTCTCTATTACATTCTCATTAAACGTGAAATCTTACAGTGGTCTCATTTAATTCTCAAGACATTGTGGGTTACACAATGGTCTCTTCATCATTTCTCAAGATATTGTGGGTTACACAATGATCTCTCTATCATTTCTCAAGACATTGTGGGTTACACAATGATCTCTCCATCATTTCTCAAGACATTATGAGTTACACAATGGTCTCTTCATCATTTCTCAAGACATTGTAGGTTACACAATGATCTTTCCATCATTTCTTATACATTGTGAGTTGCACAATGGTCTCAACTACTCCTCAGATATTGTAAGTTATACAATAGTCTCTAAAAATTATCTTATAAACATTATATGATATTGTTTTACATGAAACCCGTCACAGTCTATCAATTTCCCTAATGGAAATACAAGAAATGAGATTTCTAAAGGACAAAGTGACTCATCATCTACAAAAGCTGAAGTTCAAAGAACTTTCTCTACATTCATCAAAATTCTCTTTTGAAACCTTCATTGTTAAATGTCCGTGAATCTTAGAATTACTTAAGATTTCCTTTCTTTTCCACACTTATCTACCCATACTATCTTCTATGCAAGGGAATGTGAAAACATAGGTTACAAGTCTTTTATGGCGGGACTTGCAACGAATGGTTTGATATCGCCTTTGCTTAGTGGACAATTTCTCAAAAGCTATGGACATATCACAAGTATACCAAATTTAGGTATTTGAAAATTTTATCGAACCTCGGCTAAATATAGCCTAATCACCTATATTTAACCTTGGGATAATGGATCATAGTCTGATTAACTATGTTCGACTTAAATTTTTCAAACACTGAGCATAGTTATACAAGGGTTATATTCAGGTTAATTTCTTACTTAAACTCGATAAACCACCAGAATTCATTAAAAAGATCTAGAGACGCGATAGTGTTTTACCACTCAGCGAGATCTTAACACTTATGTATAATACCTAATTTCATTCTTGAAAGTTTTCATTTATGAAATAATCCTAACTACTATCTTAGGATAGTCATCAAATCTTCTCGTCATTTCTTAGAAGTGCTAGCCTGTTTAGGTTTCAAGGATATCATTCCGCCATAATACTTTAAAATTCACTTTTGATTTTAAAACAAACTTGACATCTCTACCTAAGAATAATGGTAAGCGTATGCTACACTCTTCTAATCATCAACCTATCACATCATTATCTGAACCCCATTGTAAGTCAATATATAAAACTTCACACTATCACGTTTCCTTCAAACACTAGTTGACATAAACACTATAGGATATGACCTTCATCCCGAAACCACCTAAGACAATTATCAACTTTGGAAATGGTTTGAATAACCACTTCCCACTAGCAAGACTTTCCTACAACGAAAATTGTCACATTATTATAAACCATTTCACATCAACAATATCTTACACCTTTGATTAACGACAGTTACCCTAACAACAACAAAACTATTCCATTTTGAGGCACTATATAGACGAAAGTATGAGTTAAACCATTTCTTTGGACTAAGGTATTCAGAGATCACCCACGAAACAACTAAGGAAACCATACAAATACAAATTAGGCTCCATACCGCACACTATCACCAAAAACTCCATGTTAGAAATTAAGGTTTTATTGATAGTCTCAATACAATAAGATATGATTCGTTTTGAGAATCGAGAAAAGCCAAACTTGAGGTGTATAGAACTCAATAAGATTTTAACAAAACCTTTTAGATTATCAACTTAAGCCACATGATACATAATACATTCTATGACTAGAAACTTGAGAACACAAAGATTAGAATTTGGCGTATACATCCTCATTTTCCTAGACAATTCAACATCGGATAACACACATTGAATTCCGGGATGGAATTCCCATTAAGGTGGTGAGACTGTAACCACCCGCATGTTTAGGTTACTTTTCATTTTCGTGAATTTACTATTCACTTTTACTATTCATATTCACTATTCATCTCGTAAAATTTTTAATCCACATTCTCGTAAGATAAATTATTTTAGTAATAACCTGAGAGTTCGACCATCGTTAGATCATTTTCGCAAAAGTTATTAAGTAAACATCGTTTTAAAAGTTTCGTTTTAGACGGTCCATCGTTTAAACATCACGCGCATAACGAAAATCAACTCGACAATTTTCCTCATCGAGATAAATTTTAGATCACTCATGATTAATTTGAGAATTTTTAAGATTTATTATTTTTAATATTACCAAATAAGCCCATAAGAACAAAACTAAACTTACGTTTTAAACAATTCTACTTACATCCGGACTTAACGATTCCTGCACTGTGTTTCTAATATGTTTTTGACACTTTTACATTTTTGGAAAAGTCAAACATATTTCCCTCCTCCTTTGACCATAAAGGAATTAACCTTGTATGTTCTACATTTTTGCTTAAATCGCGTAACTTTTAAACTTCACGAATAACTGTAAAGTTATCCCGCGTATGACGAAAACCACATTTTAACATCTCATATCACTTTTAGACTAATTTTAGTCTACTCTAAATAAATTCACGGTAGTTTCCCTGAAATTTCGTTCTTTTCGAAAAACTGCGTATACGCGTTTTACCCGTATTTCAACTTTAAGCAGTATTTTTGCACCCAATGAGACTTATCACCCATTTTATATTTTTAGATGAAGTATAATGATGAGTCTCAT
Source organism: Chrysanthemum makinoi (assembly GCA_910596185.1). Taxonomy (NCBI): domain Eukaryota; kingdom Viridiplantae; phylum Streptophyta; class Magnoliopsida; order Asterales; family Asteraceae; genus Chrysanthemum; species Chrysanthemum makinoi. The sequence continues at coordinate 122,228,869 of OU343225.1, forward strand.
CATTCCTACAAGTTTTGTATTTTTACGATACCCGGTTTTACGTTTTATGGCTTCGGTTGGCATTTAACAGAACCAAAACTCACTCCGTAACCAAGATAATACCAAAACTAACCACCTAAGTCATCTTATCTTCACTTGGCTGACCTAAGGGGGGGGGAGTCATCATTTTGGTGGCAAAATCCTAACCATGCTTCCTTTAGATCATTACAAGTGTCCTAACTTAACCATGGTTAATATTTAACCCAATATATGGTTAACCAAACTTACCCTCCTATAAATAGCAAGTGATATGCATCCTAAGAACCCTCAAAATCTGTTTTGGGTCATTCATATCACAAATCATACATATCTTCCATCATTTGATCTATAAACTCCAAGTTTATGCAAGGAAGTTCCAAAGATCAAGCTTCTACATCAAATCTATAGCAAGTTTAAGTGATCTTCTTGAGTTTAAATCCACTCAAGTCACTTAGTACTTCATCACCAACTCTTCAAGTTTGCAAGGGTGCCAAGGTGTGGAAAGCTAGCTCAATCCGATGTCTTTCGCGATCAATCAAAGTCCTATCCTTACTAAGTTACTCCTTTCTTATTGAAAGCCAAAAGTTGTAAGCAACTTATCACCACCATCATCTCATATTTATTATTCATAATCTTAACTATTTCATGCTATATATATAGTTACTATGTTGATTCATGATGTACATATACTCAATCACTTGTTTTAATTCACATATTGTCATAAAGGTAACAAACTAGTAAACTAGTCATATTCTACACATGTGAGACCATTAAAACAGTAACATAAGGACTTTATAACTTACATAATATGGTAGACAAGATAAAAAGGTAAACATAGCAATTTGAATCACCCGAAACGGACAAACGAGTCAAAAGTTATAAGCAAAAGAAGTTAACGAAACCTAAACGCCGAAACCGCCAATAGCTTGCTTTGCTTTGAGTTATGCCGTTTTAAAAATGGTACTTCTGGTCCGAATCATCAAAAAGTTAAAACACGAAAGTTGTCCGGAACGACGTTTTCCTTCAATATTAAAGAAGCTCGGACCTTGAAAACGCATAAATATGCCAAAATCTTTCAAAAACAGAAACTGCCGTAAATTTAGTCTCATAACTATACTTTTGTCACAACTAAAAGCAAACCAAGAGGCCTAATGGCCATAAGCCAAGACCACGGCTATGGCTAAGGCCAAAGCTAAGTCTCAAGACTATGGTAGTCAAGACCAAAGTCACGGCAAGGCCATGGCTAAAGCCTTAAGGCTTGTTTACCCAAGACCGTTAACTAAGGTGATCATATTTATGAAAACGACGAGAACTTGTAAAAACTAGATACTTGTAAAAACATGATAAACTTATTTATATAAATCTTCATTCAAAATCTATGTTTTATCTACTAAGTACTACAAAACTAGGGAGCTTCATGTGAGGGGTTTCATTTGAGTAAAACGTATCGACGAGTTGCTGGATTTACGATTTAAAGTGTCCTAGCTCCTCGAACGTTTACTGCGCTGACCTCGAATTATGATGGCCCAAACGGTAGTACGATATCTATAAACTAAACATGTTTTCACAACTAGACCATTTCTATAAATGACATACACAAATACCATGTACTACATCATGATCAACATAGAGACGTATATAGGATGGTTTATGTTTTCCTAAACATTATTCCAAACCTAAGTCGCAACATTCTATTTTAGGTTGCTCGTAGAAGTTCCCACGGCATATCCATCATTCTCATTATACATTTGCTATCATTTACTTTGAGGTGAGTTCATAGCCCCACTTTTATTACTTAACTGTTTTACAAACCCTTGGGGGAGATACATGCTTTATTTTAAATCGAACACATTGCTTTTAAATTATACTTGAATATATTAGTTGCACTAAGTACACTATTGCCAAAGTCCCTATTATCATGAACCATTAATCACTTGCGAGTGAACGCGAATAATGTGGATAGATCTATCAGGGATGACAAATCCCGTTTGTGTTACCAGTCCGTTAAACAAACGACTCTATTGAAGATCCATAGGTTTAATGGCAAATTACCTATTAGGGCATCGGTTACTATTATATGACAGATGTTAACGCTTTGTATCATGAGCTTAGTGCAATAATATCTGTTTTGTTTTCAACATTATGGGTGTATAACAACGTAACCCACACAACCATTATGTGTTCAACTGATTTCCTAAACTCTATGAATTCACTCAACCTTTGTGTTGATAGTTTTAAGCAAGTATTTCAGGTCCATAATATCGGAAGCTGGCACGGAAGAGCGAGGACTAGATCAAGAAGGCTATAAATTTTATTATCATTCAAAAACCAATTTAATGTATTTTGTAAACTTGGAACCATCCGGGACCTCATTTTTTAAACTCGATATTTATATAAATCGAATGATAAATATTTTAAAACGACTCCATTAGAGTTCGTTTTCTATTATTATGACTGTTGTGCCATGAAGTAACACCCAGTTTGAATTCCTCTGTGTATCACGAAATTGGGGATGTTACAGATTGGTATCAGAGCCACATTATAGAGAAACGGGTCTAATTGAGACTTAAACTATAACTACGTTTACAAACAAAAACATTTTATAGCCTTCCGTTCTCCGTGCCTTCCATCATCCGGACGATTATGTGACTTTTAGGCTCTTTAAGCTATACAAACATACTAGTATATTGATATATACACTTGACATAATTTTAATCATAAACAAAGTACTCAACAGATCTACGTATGCCTATTCTAAGGCATTACGGCACAATCATATTTTCTTAATCTCCCAATCATGCATCAGCTCATGCATTTTAGGATTACGAAACTTCCTCCAAGACATTGTAACTGACTACAATGGTCTTTCCTACTTCCCAGACATTGTGAGATACAATGGTCTCATTCAAGACAATGTAAATCCTACAATGGTCTCTATTACATTCTCAGACACTGTAAATCTTACAGTTGTCTCATTTAATTCTCAAGACATTGTGGGTTACACAATGGTCTCTTCATCATTTCTCAACACAATGATCTCTCTATCATTTCTCAAGACATTGTGGGTTACACAATGATCTCTCCATCATTTCTCAAGACATTATGAGTTACACAATGGTCTCTTCATCATTTCTCAAGACATTGTAGGTTACACAATGATCTTTCCATCATTTCTTAGACATTGTGAGTTGCACAATGGTCTCAACTACTCCTCAGATATTGTAAGTTATACAATAGTCTCTAAAAAAATTATCTTATAAACGTTATATGATATTGTTTTACATGAAACCCGTCACAGTCTATCAATTTCCCTAATGGAAATACAAGAAATGGGATTTCTAAAGGACAAAGTGACTCATCATCTACAAAAGCTGAAGTTCAGCAACTTTCGCTACATTCATCAAAATTCTCTTCTGAAACCTTCATTGTTAAATGTCCGTGAATCTTAGAATTACTTAAGATTTCCTTTCTTTTCCACACTTATCTACCCATACTATCTTCTATGCAAAGGAATGTGAAAACATAGGTTACAAGTCTTTTATGGCCAGGACTTGCAACTGAATGGTTTGATATCGCCCTTGCTTAGTGGACAATTTCTCAAAAGCTATGGACATATCACAAGTATACCTAATTTAGGTATTTGAAAATTTTATTGAACCTCGGCTAAATATAGCATAATCACCTATATTTAACCTTGGGATAATGGATCATAGTCTGATTAACTATGTTCGACTTAAATTTTTCAAACACTGAGCATAGTTATACAAGGGTTATATTCAGGTTAATTTCTTACTTAAACTCGATAAACCACCAGAATTCATTAAAAAGATCTTGAGACGCGATAGTGTTTTACCACTCAGCGAGATCTTAACACTTATGTATAATACCTAATTTCATTCTTGAAAGTTTTCATTTATGAAATAATCCTAACTACTATCTTAGGATAGTCATCAAATCTTCTCGTCATTTCTTAGAAGTGCTAGCCTGTTTAGGTTTCAAGGATATCATTCCGCCATAATACTTTAAAATTCACTTTTGATTTTAAAACAAACTTGACATCTCAATAATGGTAAGCGTATGCTACACTCTTCTAATCATCAACCTATCACATCATTATCTGAACCCCATTGTAAGTCAATATATAAAACTTCACACTATCACGTTTCCTTCAAACACTAGTTGACATAAACACTATAGGATATGACCTTCATCCCGAAACCACCTAAGACAATGATCAACTTTGGAAATGGTTTGAATAACCACTTCCCACTAGCAAGACTTTCCTACAACGACAATTGTCACATTATTATAAACCATTTCACATCAACAATATCTTACACCTTTGATTAACGACAGTTACCCTAACAACAACAAAACTATTCCGTTTTGAGGCACTATATAGACGAAAGTATTAGTTAAACCATTTGCTGGACTAAGGTATTCAGAGATTACCCACAAAACAACTAAGGAAATCATACAAATACAAATTAGGCTCCATACCGCACACTCTATTTGAAGATCCATAGGTTTAATGGCAAATTACCTATTAGGGCATCGATTACTATTATATGACAGATGTTAACGTTTTCGGTATCATGAGCTTAGTGCAATAATATCTGTTTTGTTTTCAACATTATGGGTGTATAACAACGTAACCCACACAAACATTATGTGTTCAAATGATTTCCTAAACTCTATGAATTCACTCAACCTTTGTGTTGACAGTTTTAAGCATGTATTTCGGTCCATAATGTAAGTCGGGAAGGCGAGGACTAGATCAAAAAGGCTATAAATTTTATTATCATTCGAAAACCAATTTAATGTATTTTGTAAACTTGGAACCATCTGGGACCTCATTTTTGTAAACTCTGATATTTATATAAATCGAATGATAAATATTTTAAAACGACTCCATTAGAGTTCGTTTTCTATTATTATGACTGTTGTGCCATGAAGTAATACCCAGTTTGAATTCCGCTGTGTATCACGAAATTGGGGGTGTTACAACTGATTTTATAGTATAGTTTTAATAGACATTTGCAGTCCTATGTATATTCCTATGTCTGCATATTTCATATGGGTTGGGGCCTTTGACCCAAACGACCCATATTGGAAAAACAATTAATATTCTTGACAGTTACATTCCAAAAGTTATGTCTGTTGATTCTCATGAACCAACACAAAGGCACCTCTTGGAAATGTATATATATATACTTCATTTCTGTAAAACAACTATCATCAATCAATAAATATAAAAGTTAGTTACTTCAAATTTCCCTCCATATTTTTTTTCTATCCTATTGCATATATTATGCATACATTCCACTGCACTTTAAGCACGTTTCACAAACTATGGCCAACTCCAATTCATATCTAGATCACAACTGGTCAAGGCATAACAAACATGGCCAAGACCATATCAAGAAGTGGTCTCAGAGCACAGGTTTGAGGAAGCCATTAAGAAGATTTCAAGATAATGTTCTGTTGAGACAACAGAAAAAAGGAAAGGAGGAGAGACTGGGAATTTGCATAAAGCAAATCACCTAAGACTGCAAGAACATGCTAAAGAAGAAACTTGAGGAAATCAAGGACTTCAATCAATCTCTCCCACACTCTCACCATGTTGTCTCACATAACAAATTCAGGAAATACAGATGCTTCAAGTGCAAGCAAGAAGGGCACATCATTAAAGACTGCCCTACAAGGAAGATGGAGGAAGAAGTGGGACATCAAGATGTTTCAAGTGATTATGAAGAAACATCTTCTGTACATCACAAGTTTCAAAGCCCCACTGTAAGTATTAAGTTTCCAGAATTAATCCACTTTGAAACAAAATGCATATTAAAGGGTACTGAGCAAGATAACTGGGACAATATATGGTACATAAGCAACCATATAAATATGCATGTTTGTTCTAAAGTAAATTTATTCTGCAAACTTAAAGAGAAGTTCTCTGTTGGAAAAATTGAAGAGGAAAATAAACTACTCTTTACATATGGTATTGGGGAAGTAATTGTCAAAAATGGAAATGAGAAATATCTAATCCCAGGGGTTCTCTACACCCCTGAAGTATCCTTAAAACATATTGTCTGTTGACCTACTTGAAAAACAAGGGGTAGAAGTTCTCTATGGGAACAATGCTTGCACATTACAATACATGTTTAAAGATCCCAAAACTCATGTTTTCAATGAAGATTGTCTAAGAACCAAGCATAATGAGTTCCTAGACAAACACTTTGAAACCTTAGATGCATCTGTCAACCCACTGTTACAAGAATCTGATGAGATTGAAATCAAAGGAATGGTTTACTCTACCAAAGTCACTACTTTCAATGATTTCATTAACTTTATGAATCTCATTAGTCAAGATAAATTGGTTGGACATAAATGGGAATTTTTTAGAAAAAGGTTTGTATCTGTCTTAACATGGTTCTATGAAATTTACTTAAATGGTCCTCCTTGCCTGGCCCTATACTACCCCAAATAAAAAGGAAAAATAGTGCATTTGATGGACCTCTGGCCTATAAGTATATTTCTCCAAGAGTTTTGGTCAAGCAGCAGAGATCCTAGGACTATCCTATCATGATGGTGAAGATCTCAAGTTATGCTACAACAAGTACCTTGATGTTCTCAAAAGTTATCATAACACTGCTAGAGTGCATAAGTTGGGACAAACTTCTGTCCCAACCAAGGCCACAAGCAATGTGGATAAAGGCAAAGATTCCTGCTGCCTACACAGTCAAGATCAGAAAGATCATTCGCATGTACCTACAGGATTGAAGAACATCTCCAAACTTGAACATTTTGGCATAAAACTAGAAGATGAAACAAATGAAGGCAAAGCCTACAATCATCATCAATGTGGTCAAAGCAGCATACCAAAACATCAAGGAATCAAGGAAGAAGTAAGAGCACTTCAAATGATGACTTTCTCATCATAAACTGAAGCAAACTCTGAAGACAGAAGAAGCACAAATCTGATGGATATTGATCTTGGGGGGGTGACTGTTGGAACCCTTGTTAAGATCAATCGTCCATCAGAAACAAGATCATCCCATAGTTAACTTAGTTACTGATTTTATAGTACAGTTTTAATAGACATTTGCAGTCCTATGTATATTCCTATGTCTGCATATTTCATATGGGTTGGGGCCTTTGACCCAAACGACCCATATTGGAAAAACAATTAATATTCTTGACAGTTACATTCCAAAAGTTATGTCTGTTGATTCTCATGAACCAACACAAAGGCACTTCTTGGAAATGTATATATATATACTTCATTTCTGTAAATATAAAAGTTAGTTACTTCAAATTTCCTTCCATATTTTTGTTCTATCCTACTGCATATATTCTGCATACATTCCACTGCACTTTAAGCACATTTCACAAACTATGGCCAACTCTAATTCATATCTAGATCACAACTGGTCAAGGCATAACAAACATGGCCAAGACCACATCAAGAAAAAAACACAATACACGGATAACCAAGGCCAAGACCACGAATCCCAGATACCCATAAATAACCGCAAACGCAATAACCATATAATCAGTATAATAGAAAAACCATAGCTTTCTAAACCATGCCGTTAAAAGCAATTAACCCCATCATTCCAACCAAACACTAAAAACCACTTATCCACTTAAGAAACCCAATATTACTCAGATAACCAACATTAAGAGAAAACGCAATAATCAAATAATCACTTTAATTAAAAAAAAAACAAATTCCTATAGCATACCATAAAAAGAAATGAACCCCAAGTTTAATCCCAAGAGAATGATAAAAAACACTAACACTTTCTGCAACCAAAAAGCACCACAAATCCCCCTTATAACCCTCTTTCCCAAACCACCATTAAACACACCAACATCTCTCAAATACTCAATTCTTTTCATAGTCATCTCCCTTTGTTCCTCCATTGACTTATTAAAGTCTGGCCTAATAAAAACCTGATATGAGCACAAGTCAGAAATGGAAAGTCAAGAAGCAAGACTGGAAAGTCAACAAACAACCAAATAACCACTTTTCCCGCCATTACTATTTTCTCATTTAATTTTGTATAAATACATAGTTACCATTTACATTTTTATCATCTATCAATTGTACAATACTTCCTCTATCTGTAACAACTCATCATTTCTAATAACAAATCCCTTTCTTCATATTCGAGTTCTATTCTTATTTTCTGGAATTCCTGTATGTTGAATTAGGCTATCTTTGATTCTTCTTGAATCTTGGATCAGTCATATCCTGTTGGTACATAACAATTGGTATCAGAGCCCACTTTCTGGCTAGATACATTGTCAAGATTCTGTTACAAATTCGTCAACCAACTATGAATACCACCACCACCACCATAATCCGCCACTTTTCATAAAACAACTTATGAAATTTTAAGTATTTATAATTCGAGTTATGTACTTTTAACCTGCTCGCCTTTTAGCCGGATACCTTTTAAGCTCATTTGATCAAGTTTTGTGAATTGAATATTAATTAATAAATGGGTATGTACAATCCCTTTTTTTGTAGGCTTACTTGACGAAGGTTGCCGATATTCTTGTTTTGAAAACGAGTCATCTTTTTCATGATATAATTTCTTTTTAAATTTGTAGGTTCAGGCTTCCAAGTTCCAAAAATTAGTAGAACTATAACAGGATTGAGAGCTGATGCCTCAAATCCACGTACGTTAAAAGTAATGTAGTACTTGAGGTTGAATATGCAATATACAATCAAGCAAACCATACTTGAAATGCTATTTTAAGAATGCATGCGAAGTTACTGTTATTTATATCATTGTTCTTTTAAACTTCCTCATCCATACATTCATTTTCTATTGTTGCATTTAGTTAGAGTTAAACATCTTTAAAGTTTGTTAACTTCCCATACATGGTCAAGTAGGCTTTGTATAACAGGAGTAATATTCACACTCAAATATGCATATGGTTTTCTGGTAAATCCAACCATGAACATTATATTCCATGATTAGTATCCATTGTCTAAATGTCACGAATAAAAATATAATAATTTTAGAACAAAAAGTTTTTCGGGTCATCCCAACCCCACACAAATGACAAGTTTTTTACCGAAACCCATTTGAAAACATTTGCACCCCACCCAAATTTCTACCTACAAACAATTTTGGAGTGAAGCTCGGCTGGAAAAAGAGTTGGATTGCTTATTAAAACCCTCTGAATCACACTCGTTTCTTATTTGTTTATTTAAATGCATGAAAAACAGCTCAAAATCCTTTCAGGAGGTCTGCCCAAGTCTGATGGCGGAGAGTTTGGAAAGTGCTACAGCTTGCCTGCTCTTAATGGTCCAAGTATCAGTTATATTTGTTTAATGTGTTATTCCAAATTTCGATATACTTTGGACCAAAAGTTAGTATCCTATTACAAATTTTCGGTTTACAATGTTCGTACAGTCATGATGATTGGTGATCTTCATTTAGCATGTTCGTAGATTTGTGGCAATACTTATGTTTAGCATGTCATCAGAATCATTACAATTTTTTGGTTTTGAAAAACAAAAAAGTTTTCATGTTCTTTTAAGATTCTTTGGAAGCTACAATTTGTAATTGTAATAGTTGTTTGAAAAAATATATAAAATAAAATAATTGCTTACTCCACAAAACATTAACATAATTCTAATAAATACGGCCGCTCCGCAGCAACGGACAGGCTCACCTGCTCGTTATTTTAAGTTGATATAAAAATTAATCAGATTAATTTCACATATATTTGAAAATTTTGAGTGTTTTTCTATTAAGTAACTTTTTAAAGGTTCATTTCAATTAGCTAGAGTATACGAACATATAACAGCTTACATTAACAAAACTTAATTAATAAATTAATATGTTTTATTTGGAAAAACAAATGTATATATAACCTCAAGAACACAGTAAAGCAACCATTTACTTTAATAATAATAACTTAGACGTTTTATTTGGAAAAACAAATGTATATATAACCTCAAGAACACAGTAAAGCAACATCTAACACTATTACTAACGCATCACAAAACACTTACACTCTGTTCCCGAGTAATAAACGGAAAGAAGCGAGATGGAGAAGAAAAAAAAGAGAGAAGTAAAGAGGAGAGGAACAAGGATTTTTTTTTTTAATGTTGTGTTCCCAAGTTGGAATGAAAAGAGAAGGATGTAAGCAAAAAAAAACTTGAAAATCAACTTCACTCCATTTTTTCTCTCTTTCATTTTAAACAAGAAAGGAAAATAAAAGCATAAATCAAAACCTACCCTAGACCTTTTTAACAAGATCTTAAAGCTAAAACTGTTCAAAGCCTTATGAGTTACCTACAATAAACATAAACAAAAACAAAAATGTCGGTGTTTATGGTTCGGATGTGTAAGCAACGCAAGAAACCATGAAGTGTGTTGGGTACTCTGATTGTTGAATAGCATAAAGAGTAAGAGGCTTTGTGTTTGATTCGTTTAGTTGATAATGGTAAGAGGTGGTTGTCGTGTTCTTCTTGGGAGAGATGATAAATTTGGTGTGACTGCGTGATGTTTGAGAAAGAGAGTTAGGGCAACAATCTCTTATATCCTAATACTTTAATTTTTAATGGGTTAGAAAGTGGGTGGACTTCATTCGGTATGGTATTTGAATTTGGGCTTGTCAAATGTTGATGATATTCATTATTTTATTTTATTTTATTTTTATTATAGTGGTTATAACGGTCTGACTTGTTAATCTTTATCTACGCTATCATTTTTTTGGGTTAGTGGTCATTGGTTTCCTATACCCATTTTTTGTTTGTTTTATTCTAATCATGTACTACTTGTTTTTTATGGAAATTTATTGTGAACAAATTTTGTAATAAAGGCATTTATTTTCAGATAAATACATTACAACTAATGATGCATATTAATATATTTGTGTTTATACCAAATTACATTTCATTTGGTAATTACGTTTATTTTAACTTATGTTTAAAAGATATATTTATATTCATTTCTTTTGTTTGAAACTTCTATTTATTTGGATATGAATTAGTTTGAATTGTTATGCTTTATAGTTAGTTTAATTAAAAATTATCATTCTTTCGTAACGTTATTGTTAGAATAAATGTATCAATGAACAACATTTGCTTGCTAAAAAAGTTAGTCACAGAGTACCTGCCGCCGCATTGCGCGGATACTCCTAGTTTTTAACAATATAAAGTCTCAAACAAGCAAATTTATATTCAAAGAATCCAGTCTTTGATTAGACTTAAACTAGCAATTCTTGGTGTTTTCGGTTTTTCAAGTTTTGTTAAGACAAAAGTGAAATAAAGCTGAGATTTATAGGTAATATTCTCTTCCAGATGTCGTTCAATAATGCGGAAAACTTTGAAACAAGAGAAAATAAAATGTTTTTTTTTCTTCTTCTTTTTTTAACCTTATCCCTATTTGGCTATTTAATTATCAACCAAATGGTAATATATTATGTCCCTTAGAGCATGTCCAATGTTAACGGGGTAACGGCCGTTAAATGCCAAATAACGTCGTTATCGGCGTTACCCCCTTGGAGGCTATGTTCTTTCATGGCGTTGGTCCTCACACGTTATGGTTGTAACGCGCGTTAAAGGCGCAGAAAAAAAAAATTCAAAATTTTTTCAAAACCGGTCCCTCTAACGGCTACTAGCCGTTATTTTTTAAAAAAATTTTCAAAAACCACCCCTAACGGCTACTTTTTATAAAAAAAAAAAAAAAAAAAAAAAAATTCAAAAACATTTTTTTACCACTATGAATACCCAACTAAAACTCTATTTTTTTCACACTTCCTCTCACACTTTATATACTTCCTCTAACACTTTCATAATTCAAGAATCAAGTTCGTTCACAATGGATCCAAATGAATTTGGTGATATTCCTCTGTCTTGGTCGACACAGAAGACCAAGACTTCAATTTATGGCGTCCGCGTCGAGTATCACCAGTTGGAACAAGAAGAAGGTATTGAATCTCAACATCCTAGTCGTTCTCGTACCCATATATATTGTGAACGTGAGCTTGCGAGGAACGTCTGGCATACGATTATTTCGTACAAGGTTATAAGTATTCAAACCGGAATTTTCGTAGAAGATTTCGTATGAGCGGAAACTATTCCGCAAATAGTTGAAGGTATTGAATCTTATACTTCCGATAATATTCCAGATCAATTTACTTTCTTTAGGCAAACACCCGATGCTTGTGGTCGAATGAGTATAAGTGGTCTAATGAAATGTACGTCTGTCATACGCCAATTGGCGTACGACACCTCACCCGATGCATTTGATGAATACTTGAAAATGGGTGCGAGTACTTCAAAAGTATGTCTTGATAATTTTAACAAATGTATTATTGATTTGTTTATGCCGGAGTATTTAAGAAAACCAACATGGGCCGACATTCAAAAAATTTATCAACAACATGAAGAAAAACATGGTTTTCCGGGAATGCTTGGTAGCATTGACTGTATGCACTGGGAATGGAAAAATTGTCCAGTGGCTTGGCAAGGGCATTTTGCTAGGGGTGATAAAAAATACCCAACAATTATGCTTGAAGTTGTTGCTTCTCAAGATTTATGGATCTGGCATGCATTTTTTGGGATGGCGGGGGCAAATAACGATATTAATGTTTTAGATAACTCTCCGTTATTCGACGACCTTCTTCCTGATAATGCCCCAAGAGCACCTTATATGGTCAACAGAACTAGGTATGAACAGGGGTATTACTTGGCTGATGGAATTTATCCACATGAGCAACTTTCGTCCAAATCCTTCACGGCAACAACCGATGAAAAACATACGTACTTTAAAAGGAGACAAGAAAGTGTCCGAAAGGATATTGAACGTGCTTTTGGTGTTCTTCAAGGCCGTTGGGGTATACTACACAACCGCAAAACGTCAATGGGAAATTTCCATGATACGTAGAATCATGTATTGTTGCATTATTTTGCATAACATGATTATAAAAGATCAAAAATTTGCATTACGTGACTATAACGAACTGTGGGTGGATCCGTCAGCAAATTTGAGGCAACGAAGATGGGTCGAAAGATGTGATACTCACAGTCGTAAGGCAAAAGAAATACACGACCGACAAACGCATACCCAACTCCAACAGGACCTTATTGAGCATATTTGGCTGAAGAATCTTGAACGACATGGACAACAACAAGAGAGCGACGATGATGAATAAGTATTTGCTATGTTTTGTTTTTTTTTCGTTGTCATTTCCTTTATGTTGTAACGTTTAATTTGTGGTGTGTTTTTTTAATTTCGATGTATTTTTTTTATTTGTTGTAATTTTTTTTTCGATGTATTTTTTTAATTTCGTATTGTAATATGTTTTCAAATTTAATGTTATGTTTAGTTTAATAAATGAAATGTTTGTTTTAGTTTAGGGGTTGAAATTGAAAATATGAAATGTTATTGCTGTTATTGGGATGTTATGGTTGAGGGTGTTTTTTGGGGATGTTAATGTTAAATGTTAAAGCTGATGTGGCGCTGACGTGGACGGTGTTATGATTGGGAATGCTCTTAGTGACATTTGTTATCTCTTATACGGTAAAGAGAACATATAAAATGTATAATTAAATCTTTAAAGAGTTTTTAAATGAATTAATAAAAGAGTTTGATTTTGCCACGTATATGATAAGGGAGTTGATACTCACACCACACATTTTGATTCATGCACCACTAATTGTGCATTACAGTATTGTACTGTACAATACTGTAATGCACAGATAGTGGTGCATGAATAAAAAAATGTGGTGTGAGTATCAATTCCCATATGATAAAGAGTTTTCTTATTGGTCAATAAAAGTCAAAATTGTTTTCAAACTCAATTAAACTTAATACATTATGTAAATAAACATAAAAAATATAGGGTAATTAATAGTAAAACTTTAGTTGTTAAATTTTAAATAAATTAATGAACTTAAATATTTTTTTGTTTTTTAATAACTTATATATATTATTTAACTGTATATATTAAATTAGTTTATATGCATTGAATTATAAATATCAAAATAAAAACAAGATTTACTATGATATTTAAACAAGATTCTACATATACGAACGACTCATGTTATTCCTCTTTATGCTACTAAATAAGGATATCCGGACCGGAAAAGTATTTTTCTTTATAAATATCCACATTCAATAACGACTCATGTTATTACTTTTTATAAGTTTATCGCAAGTAGATGTGTTGAAAAATTAAATAAGGCTAAAATTATTATCAACAGAAATATAAATATCAAAATGAAGCACGACCTCACGTGTTACTGTGAGATGAAAATAAATACACGGAATTATACGTATAGTAACGAAGCATATGTTTTCAAAAGTCATTACTTGCTAATAAACACGCATAATGTCTAAAGCATGTAGTTAAATCTAAACAACATCAATTTAAATATCCCACAATTAAAGAAAGTCAAAGTTTCGTGCAACAAAATATAATACAAAATATTAGTCGATATTAATACATAATCGAAAATTTATTTAAAACTTGCACGTGCCCAGATATTATAATTATATACGTATACAAGAATTAATGTAATTTTATAAAAAAATCTTAGACTTTACAAAGACATGTGAAAGGACATAAGCATGCATACTCAATCTATTTATGCACATGCAGTCATGTAATATGTGGAGTGCGGAATGCCTATTTTTGGCCCAAAATGTTTGATTATAATGTGCTTCTTAACTATTCTGGCCTACATAGTACGTAAAGACACAAAAGTTAGATGATAATCATGATATCATCAAATTAGATTTGTCTGAGAATTATATTTTTACGTCCTGTTACGTTTTTTGCTTATTTATCATCAAATTAGATTAGACTGAGAATTATATTGTTATGTCCTCTTATGTTTTTTGCTTATTTATCATCATAATCACGTATAAGAATGACATGTAGAATCTACTTACTTTTTACTTAACCTCATTTCATCTTATGACTATAATTAAATATGCCAAAATAGTAGGAGAAAATTGTTGGAATATGTGGTCAAAGTGTTGAATGATAATTGATGATGTCATCAAATATACTAATGTGAATTAAGAATAAAATTAATGTGTGATTAATTTTTAATTCATGTGACTTTAGTAATATTAATTTTTGGTAGTTAATGTGACAATTTTCCTCCGTCTTTATTTCCTATATATTGTGTACTCTTCTTTCATCTTTGAAAACACCCAAAAACACATAACTAATTCCTCTCCTTTTGTTCTTGACCTCGATGTTGATTCATTTTGTATCGGTTCATAATAGAGAGAAGGCACATATTGGTTCGCTTTGATAACTCGTTTGTGCTAACGAGGTTATCCGTTGTTGTTTTATCTTGAGATATAGCCGTCATGATTTTTCAAGAACCGTGAAGATGACGAACCTGTCTTAAAGAAACTGTGAGCATCACAGGCCTCAATATTTTCCTTGTTTGTGTTCTCGAAGTCTAAACAATCAAATGGTTCACGGTCTCTACACTTTATCTTTTATTGTTGTGATCAAAAGATTATTTGTTTGTCTCTTGTAGCCACTGTTCTAAAAGGCTCGCAAAGGCCCCGCAAATGCCTCGCAAATGCTTGAGGCTTGATCATGCCGTCACGCCGTCTTATGACACATGTTTTTTTAAACTCGATATATATGAATTATGATATAAATATATAAATATTTTCATACTTTATGCCGCCTTATGCCATGCCTTATAAACGCAAAATCTTCGCTTTAACTGTAAAAGCGTGAGACTTAATCATGCCGACACACCACGTCTCACGCTATTTATAATACTTACGGTAATATATAACAAAAATATCATTTTAATAAATCAATTATTTAAAACCGTACCATAGAACGAAATGAACCCCAAGTTTAATCCCAAGAGAATGATCAAAAACACCAACACCTTCCGCAAGCGCAAGCCGCCATAATTCCGCCTCGTAACCATCTTTCGCGAACCACCCCTTAAACACACCTTGATCCATCAAATACTCAATTCTTTTCAAAGTCATTTCCCTTTGTTCCTCCATTGGTTGATTGTAATCTGGCCCAATAAAAACCATCCCACCCCTATTTCTTGGACAAAACAAAGTACTTTGTTTCATCAAATTTAATAAATAATCAAGTTCTTTACTACTGGTTTCATTTAGTAGGTTACTGAGGAAATGGGTGTCGAAATCTGATGTTGGTTCTGTTAATTCTTGTGGGAGGTAGTTGATGCATGGTAAGGTTGTTAAGTGGTCGTTGAAGGTGGTTGTTTGACTGTTTTGCAAGTGGTTTCGTATGATATGAGTTCTGAATTCGACTCGATCCATTGGTGACTATGATTGTGAAAATGGGTTGAATAGGTATATAGGAAAATTTGTTAAAGAAGACGAAAAGTCGGTAGTTAGGGTTAAAGAGTTTTTTTTTTTTTTTTTTTTTTTTTTATAAATAATTAATCACATGTTAGTGCAACTCATATATTTTCGTTTTATATGCAACGATAGTGAGTATACTCCTCAGTCCTCACTGATTTTTTTTTTGGATTGAATATTTACAAAAATAGCTTTGAATTGATATAAATCTGTAAAGCTTATTAGAACAAGAGAAAATGAACTTTAGTTGAGTGACTTGCTTATGTAAATAGGTACGAACTATGAAGTTAAACGCCAAACAATTTACTAACCGGTAATGGATTTCTGATATGGTGATTATAAGTTTAATCTTTCGTTATATATACTAAAAAGTTGAGAAAATTATAGAACCTAAATTGAAGTTTGTGATCATGAACCAACTGTCTAAATTCTAAACTGTTACTATAAATTAAAGAAAAAAATGAAGTTATATGTGTACGCTTGTGAAAGATAGAAACGCATGCTTAAAGAATCTTGCCCCTGAGGCAGTGGAGTTCCTTAACAGATTCGCAGATGTAGATTTTTAAAATAATTAGTTTTGTAATTCAAAAAGAGCTAGTTGTATAGCTTGTTGTCCGTTTGCCTTTCACACTATTTAACTCCAAAAGACAAAAATAGACGTGTTTAAGAATTTTTAATAATTAAGTTTTCTTTAGTTATTGTCGTGACATGCTTAGGATTAGGGAGATGATTTGTACACATTTAGATTTGATTTGCACACTCAAATATACAACTCTATAAAGCAGAATTTATAAAACTGTACAATTGATCAATGCACAGAATGGAGTGTGCTAATCAAAAAGTGGAGTGTACAAATCATTTCTCTTAGCTAAAAACAAATTTGAGTTAGTTGTTGCCTTGTTGGGTGGTTAAAAAAACTCAGCCAGTACGTTTTAATAAATAAATACGACGTGTATGAAACCATGAATAGTTAATCAGTAAGGAAAAAAATGAAATTAAAAGAGGAAAAATAAATTTTAGTCATAGATTTTAAATGTGGGAAAAAAATTAAAGAGGATATGAATCTAGGAGTTGAGATCCGTTAAAAAAATTAAAAAGTCTAGAAAGTCTATTATTGAGTGAAATGTGTCTCCCACTCAATTCTTTCCTTTTTTCTTATTAAATACGGTTAGGGGCATTTTGGTCATTTTAACTCATTTTTTATTCCACCATAAAACATCAAACGTAAATAACTTTTAAAGGACAAATTTTTATAGAAAACCGATTTCATCAAGTTTTTTAAAATTTAATTCTCTTTAATTTGGTATGCATTATGATATATACATCTCAACTTTTTTTTCCAACTTTTTAAGTTGGTGCTGATTTTCTTGAAATTTTTGGCATTTTCAGCTCTAATTTTGACTAGTTTAAAAGCCGGATTTTACAAAACTTAAGACATAAAAATTGTAGGCTTTTGGCCATTTTTTACCCAGAAATTTGAATAACTCAAATCCGATATGATATTAGTGAGATATTGCACCTTAATGTTGACGTCTTAGTCATATTTAGTGCACACAAAGTGTTTGATAAAATGCCAAAAAGATATTTTTCTTATAAAAGTACATTTAAATGCACTAATTGGTATACAAAAATAGATCTTTTGTTATTTTTGGTTTATTTTAAACTGATGAACAACCAAATAATAAACTGATGAACATTGTGACCATAACTGATGAACATTATGATTTTTTCGACAACTGATGAACATTATGATTTTTTTGAATACCGATAAACTGATAAACAAAATTTAAAAGAACTGATGAATAACTTTTTTTATTGATGAACAATACTAACTGATGAACAAGACTAATCAATGAACTGCTGAACAACTAACATAAGAACATAGCGATTTCTTTTAGACAACTGATGAATACTATAAAAAATAACTGCTGAACATTATAAAAATAACTGATGAACCTTATAAAAAATAACTGATGAACAATATCAAAAATAACTGATGAACTAATGAACATTACTATTTTTTTTAGATACTGATAAAAAATAATAAATAATAAAAAATTCATTATTAGGTTGTTTTGTTCATCAGTTAGTGTCGGTTGTTTTTCAACTTGTTTTCGTTCATCAGTTAGTGTCGATTGTTTTTCAACATGTTTTTGTTCATTAGTTATTGTCTTTTGTTCATCAGTTAGTGTCACTAATAATTCATCATGTTTTTATCATTAAATATTGTTCAACAGAAGTATGTCTTGTTCATCAGTTAATACTAACTGATGAAAAAGGTTAACTAATGAATAAAAACTAACCGGTGATATTGGTGAACACAAGTAAAATGGGAAGACAGATGATGAACAAAATCTCGTTTTGATGAACAGAAATATGTCTTGTTCATCAGTTAATATTATTCATCACCTCATTAGTCTTGAACAAGATTATTAATGAACAAAGACTAATTGATTAACAATACTAACTGATGAACATGATTAATGGATGAAGAAAAACTAACTGATGAAGAAAGATTAACTGATGACCAAAACATATATTTCTTTAAGAAAATTAACGGTTAAAAAAACCTCACTTTTTGAATCTTACGTTAATAAAATGATTAATAATGCGTTGTGGTAAAGAAATTAGAGCATTTGACGCAATTTTAACACTAAAAATCTAAGTTAGACATTTCATCAAACACCTTGTGTGCAACAAATATGAGTAAAAAGTCATCTTTAACGGGTGATATCTTACTCATATGACATGAGATTCGAGTGATTCAAAAATCTGTGTAAAGAGTGAACGAAAATCTATAACTTTCTTGTTTTAAGTTTTTCACGAATCGACATTTATGAGGGTAAAAAATAGGTATGAAAATGCTCAAAAAATAAAAAAGTACTCAGGGGTCCCTTGATTTTTTATTCATCATAACTATGGTATAGAGTAATCCACTCCTCGTACTTACCTCGTTACATAACACTAAGGGAGTCCATAAATTAATAATAACTATTAAGTTAGTTCTAATTATTATTAATTTATGGACACCCTTAGTGTTATGTAACGAGGTAAGTACGAGGAGTGGATTACTCTATAGCATAGTTATGATGAATAAAAAATCAAGGGACACCTGAGTGAAAATTAACACCCATTTAATATGTAAAATAAAGTTTCAAAATTTTAAAAAAAATTTATACCAAATTAAAAAGGATTAAATTTTATAAATTATGGTGAAATCGGTTTTTTCTAAAAGTTTATCGTTTAAAAGATATGTGCGTTTGAAATTTGATATGGAAAAAGAAAAAACGGGTCAAAATATCATATTACCCCTGAATGATTTTTATGTATAAATTAGGGTGGGGGTATAACAACCCGTAAAATTTCGGATTATTATAATAATATTTATCACGTCAGAAAATTCAAATCGGTTATTTTCTGACAGATGTAAATATTTAGATTTAAAAACGAGAGGTCATCTCGTTTCTTTAAAAATAAGACACCGCACACACGATACTTGTCAACTAAGTATCTGTATGATAAATGTGAAATTTATTATTGTCCAAGTTAAAATTTAAACATACATAAGCTTAATCCATTGTTTCGAGAAGTTATTCCGCATACTGCAGCGCAGTAGCATACAAGATTAAAAATAAATAATGAGATAAGTGAAATATACACATTTTATCATTCAAGGATAATTTACGGAAGAAAACGAGAGGTCATATAGTGAATTTAGAAAGTCACGGCACCGCACGCATACCGACACCAAATTAATAACGGCAAACAGATATAACCTAAATCTTACGTAATAATAATACCATATTATCACGCTCGTAAAAAAGTTCCAAAAAGTAAAATTTTTACATTTTACGGGTACCGGGAAGGTATAATTTCACGGAGATTCGACCAAACACGGGGTTCAATCTATACAGTGTATACTAATAAAACAAAACACTATTTATCCTAACCCTACCCCTCCAGCGTCCCATCACTTTCACCCTTCTACTTTCTGCTTTACTCTCTCCCTTCCAAAAATATAAAACGCAGAAACAATCACCAACATGGGTGCTTTCAACCCTTTTCTGAGGTCAACCCCAAAATATCACTCCCCACATGCCAAAACCGTCGCCTATCCTGCTAGCTATCACAAGAATCCATAAAGCGTGGCTATAGAGAAGGAGACGCATGCTGGGATAGGGAAGCATCTACCCATGGAGGTCAAGAAGAGCTAGAGCTATCCATTCCTTATCCCCATCTATAATTAGAGAAAATTGATCACAGTTTCTTCATCATTCGAGAAACTAGGGTTTAACCAATCAAAGGGTTTTTCGAAATTGAGTTGGGGGTTTTGTAATTGGAATTATAAGGAAGCTATTCCAAGTATTCAATCGTTCCAATTCACCCCGAGCCTTCCCTAATTGGAGAAAGTGATGTCGGTATTCAACCCATTCTACCCACCGATTGTGTTTTTGTAAGGTTACACTTTTGTCATTTTTGAAATTTGATTTAACTTGTATATTGTTCGAATTAATTAAATCGAATAAAATAAGAAATGATTAAGGATTGTTATGTTGTTGTTGCTTTGTTGTTGTGTGGTAATTCTGAAAGAAAACATATCTTAAAAACTTGTATTGGCTTAACATATTCTTTCGGCTTACTTCCTTCAGCTTATCTCATTTCTTATTCAGTTTTATACATCTCGGTTAATAGTGGCACGATAGAAATTCCTTGGCTTATTCGTGTCGTCTTGACTGAAATTAGAAACCACACTCGAATGGTGATAGTTTCATTTATTTGATGCCTCAGCCATGATGTATTCCCACCCGAGAGTGTTCCTACCAGGCTAAGTATTAGACCGCGGCATGGTCACAAGTTCTCATAAGAGTCTAGTTACTATAATTGATATTGTTGCTAAGTGTGGTAAACAAAAAGAAAAATCACAACTTAAACTTGATTATGATGATTTGTAATTTTTTTACTTAACTCCTTGGCTTGTTGGTGACCCATTTGTCACGATTGAGGAAGAAACCCACGACGGGGTACTTGAGTTCATGGTTCATTCGTACAACCCTAAACCCGTAAGGATGTGACGGTGTCGAGTCAAGTGTACAAGTTGGGTAGTACCCGACTGTTAAGAACACTAGTCACTCAATTGTGTTTGTGTTTTACTTTGAGTCGAGGGAAAGACACCCCAAAGGGTGCTCCCTGTCAAGGCTAACTCAAGGCCACGAAGGGGACGCACGAGTCTAGGTGCCTTTGCACCGCTTGTGTTCGGTTTTGGTCTCATGTTTGCGTTTAGCTATGGCCGTGCGTCAAAAATCTGCGCTCCTACACCAACATTTTTTTCCTAAGCAGCTTTTAGTAATAAATCCTAGTTGGGCTCAGGCCCATAACCTAAAAAGTGTGATTATTAATTTCTGAAATGGGGTGTGAAGCCCAACCATATCCAATAGATGCAATTGATCTTGTGTTATCATCAGGCCCAGCTCAACTCATTAATAATAATGCACTGGGCCGAAGCCCAGTAATAAAGAGGGTCCGTCTGATTTGTACAACCCACCCGAGGCGTTGGAGTTCATGTCATCTTGAATCTTCCCGACTAAATTCCGTTCCATTCGTCTCGTTTTCCATCTCACCATCCATTCCACACCAGATGCAGGTTTTACTGACCAGGTTTTAATATTTATAAAGTCTCGTTATACCTATGGTCTACCCTAATGCACTAATGGGCAGTGTACCCGGTCGTGTGTAGTGTAGTATTCGGTAAAGCCGAGGTCGTCCCAAGAGCTATGTGTGTTGGATTATTACTAAGTCTAAGTGTCACAGTTTAATATTGGTTTTGATAAGGAATTAATTATTTAACTACTAAAGCAGAATAAAGCAAATAAAGGCAGATAAAAGGTAAAGGGTAAATCAATAGAGGAGAGTGGTGCTAACCTAGTTAATCCTCCTAGCTAGTTATGTCTACGTCTACATACTTCCAATTACTTCAGGTGGGGTCAAAGTCGAGAGGACAACATTTGGTCAATTTGCCCTAACCTATCAGCAAAGATGCCACCACAGGAGAAGTCAGGTGTCCCCTCATAAGTCCTGTTGTTCCTGGTCACCTAATCCAAGTCATTAAGTACCGCTACATGCTAGATTTATAATAGTGAGTTCCCGGGCATTAGCAACTTAAACACTCACCCCCTAATTCTTAAGTTCATCCAAACGGTAGGTGATCAGTTGGTCAAATCGCACAAGTAGAAAGGGTCGTCAGTAGGTCATATCTTACCCTTCCCGTCTCAGTCTGCTCACCTAGGATCAGTTGGTCATATATCCTAGGCAATTGGCCTCTACCGCCATTAAAAACTACCGAAACAAGGGTAGCTACCAATAAACTATGCATGCATACACTTAGAAATAATTGTACGGAAGTAATGTAAACGCAAACAAAACAATTAAGGAATCATAACCAGGCCAGCACCAAGAGGTGCTTAGCCGCTCATATTAATCATACAAACCAATTCAATATTCAAAGGTACGAAGTACATGAATCGAAAGTAAAGAAAATATAAAATGCTAATGCTTATCGTAGGGGAGTGATTTCTCCCTTGGAGACAGCTCCGTATGCTCCTCTGGACCTTCCTTTAGCTTTTTCCCACGTTCTCTGATTGTTGTGTGTGGAATGGGATGATTAGAAATGCTGGAATTCGTGGGGTATTTATAGGCCAGATCTGGTTACGGCGTAACTATAACAAGAGTTACGCCGTAACCTTCAATTCCTTCGTATTTTGCACTAGATCTGCTAGTTACGGCATAACCTTATTAGTGGTTACGTCGTAGTCTTCAATAAAATTGGTTACACTGTAGTTGATGTAATAGTTACGGCGTAGTTATCAGTGGCGTGGAACCTCATTTGACCTAATATAGTTACGTCGTAGCTTTGTGGGAAGAGTTACGCTAACCTTCGATGAGTTGGTTTTCTATGTCACGCTTTAGTTACGGCGTAATGTGAGAGATGAGTTACGCCGTAACTTCTTCAAAGTCAGCATACTATAATAAATCTTTTGGTATTTCTCCAGTTCCGCGTCTCTTTAGCTCCAATGCTCGTAATTTACCTGAAAGTGGAAAACAATGGAAAACAAGCGTAAATCCATATAAATGATATAAATTACAAGCATTATCGGGGGAAATTGACACTTAATATTCAGGACTATTTGATGTTATCAAATATCCCCCCACTTGAACTCTACTTGCCCTCAAGTAGACCTTATTAGAAGATTCCTAAAAAGATATCTCCCAAAACATGGAAAATATAAGTTTACAAATCCATTATGCTAGAATAAAACAAAGCCGAACACCTCACGAAATGGGAACGAAACACTCAAATCTCTCAACTATTCTAAGTATCAATTTCGGGGTGATCACTCATTCGCACAGTCATAGCATGTATTCTATCATAAGCTTGGCGGTTACATAAATCTCCACCACTAGAGTTTAGGGCTAAACAATTCTCAAAGGCAATATGGGTAGACACGACAAAGGTTAAGGGGTGACTCGTCATTACTAACATGTCACGGCGAAGTGGACAAAATCAATGATACATGACCAAATCCATGGCCAAGACACCAAAGATTGCTCGCTGCATCACCTAGAAACGCTTCATGACTAAAGGGTAGGATAAGACATGGGATATATAAATGGTGTAAAATAAAAAAAACAAGCAGGTAGTCTAAATCTATAAACCAAGTCATCACCACTTACCGTCCGCCCAAAGTTCAAGCTTTGAAGTCAAGAAACCGGATCATGAAATACAAGGTAGATGTGTCATTAGAGGACGTCGTGATGGGCACACTACCTTTTCTCCAACTGTTAGCATAATTACCAACTCTATAAAGCTCATAACATAGTGCTTATAACATCGCACTTTACAATAACATAACAATTTTTTTTTTTTTTTTGAATCATTTTTTTTCCAACATAACAATAATAACTAAACATAATATCCCCCCACTTGAGATGAACAATGGGAATACGGGGGGTCTTCAATGATCTTCAGGAATATGTCTTCGACGAAAGCGTGATTTCTGAACCTTTCCACTTGAACCTTGAACTTAGGCAAATGATGACTTCTCAATCACAAATAAAGACTACAGGGTAGGCTAAGGTGTGTAGGTGTATCGAAACAATATAATGGGTGAACAAAGTGAAAGGAATGGCTCAGATGGGTGTATCTAGGGGTATCTTGCACTAAAGGTGAGTGCAACAAAAGGGTTTCACATGGGGGTCGAGAAGTCGAGGTGACTAATCGATAGACACACAATGGTAGGCTATTTGGGTGATAATCCTATAATATTGCCTTCTAAAACTGAAAAGTCCAAATACATCGAGCTAACTCAACATACCTCGTCTATGGTCTCGAAATGATGCAAAGGCCAAGTTCGAAAGTTTACAAGCTACCGGCACACTCATAATTTGGTGGATTTGGGGTAAAATATTGGAAACGGATAAGGCTAATCTCACCATAATATATCAAGGGTTGTATGTGCTCGGCTAAGGTCTAATCTAGTTAGGTTAAGAAAAACATGTCAAAATTTTAAAAATGGCATAATTTTTCAAAATAAACTAGAAAACGAGGGCAAAATAATGTTCAAGAGATAATTCTACTCTCGTCCCCCCACTTGAATTGTACAAAGTCCCTTTTGTACTAAGCATTAAATAAAGGTGAAGAGAAAAGTAGAATTAGAGCGAGAACTTCCCTGAAATTTGCTCCAAAAAGAAAGAAGGCCCATGAAAAAGAGACGTGCCTTCGTATAAGCATTATGAACAAACTTCAATCCCTGAAATCACACTACCGACAAGCATATTTCTAAAAATAAAAAATGAAAAATGAAAAACAAACCTAACTCACTTTCGTAGGAATCATGGTTGCATTTAGCATATGCAACAAGCCTTTTAAACCACTTGGCGTCCCAAGTTGACGAGTGAAGTATCGTGAGGGTTTACAGGGAACACACCCACAAAGTTCATTTAAAATACTAATACAAGGTTATTGTGTTTTAAAATGAAAGAATTAAAGTAGAAGAAGGTTACGTCGTAACTCTTTTGAGGGAGTTACGCCGTAACTGGCAAAACCTGGCATAAGCTGCAAAGCGGGTGGTTACGACGTAACCACAGAGATGGTATTACGCCGTAATTAGTAATGGGTCATAGATGAGTTACGCCGTAACTCTGGTCAGATCTGCAAACTACAACAGCAACTACTTCCTCGTTTCCTGCAAAAATGGTTAGAAAACACACAACCCTACAGAAATGGAAATAAAACAAAAGAAAGGGATAATTCGGGTTGTCTCCCGAAAGAGCACTTTTCTTTATTCACGAGTCTTTAAGTTAGACTCAGAGCCGCGGGGCTTCTATGGGGGCCTTTGGACCTGGCCGACTTCTTCAATGTTTTTCATCAAGTTATGCCTCACCTAGGCGACATTCGTGGCAGTGCGGAGGTATTCATTAGTTTCAATTTTCCAAATTTTGCAGAATTTTTCCTCTGGTCCCAAGTGGTAGCGAGTAAACTCATATTTTTCGACAATAATTGGTGGTGGCCTCTTGTAGGGAATCCCAAGGAGTTGCACCTCCTTTGCTCATAGGCTTCGTCATCTGGATCAGTAAACTCCTCATTCCCTTGCAACTCAAGGTAATCTAGGATCCCTTCAATGTCATCGTCATCAGAAGCGGTACCTTTAAACCATTCTTCATCGAGCAAATTCTCCACTAGTACACGCTTGCATTCTTCTTTTTTATCTCTAACCAACTCCTTGCCATCTTTAATTGTTATTTCACTCGTGTTGTTAAGAATTTCGTTGTTTGAATTTTCTCTACCCATGTACTCCTTCCAAATCTTCTCTTTGGTTAACGTATCAACATGTCCATACTTAATCTTCACCCAACTATCGAATCCCAGGTTGTCCAACCAAGGAAAACTTGTTCTTTCCTCATCGTTGGTTGAGGACCAAAAGAATTCTTCTTTTCCCATTCTCTTTGAGCTGCTTCCCCCGTTACACATATCGTCATAAGGGTTGCATGACGCCCATAAAATTTCCCCATGAGATTTTATTCTTTCACACCAGTGACTGCGTATTTCTTTGTTGTCAGTTTCACTTAAATGTTTTTCCATGCAGTAGACGTCGTTATTAGCCACTTCCCTTTTCTGTCTATGATCCTCGTAATCAATTTTTAGCTTCTTAAGAAGATTCGGGTTAATCTTGGCATCCCCGAATTGTATTGCGTACCAATCATCAAATGTCAAGTTACCGAACTTTATACAATGTCTTTCACGCTCGTGAGGGCATGTCCACTCTTTCTCTTTTTCACTATCCCCGCCGTTGCAATACTCGCAGAAGGGGTTGCATGTAGGCCATGCTCATGTGGATTCTTTGTCAGTTATGATAATCAGAGTACACCGGTGAGTGATAAGCGGATCTTCTTCATCTTCTAGGGAGAGTTTCTTGAGTCTTTCATCATCAGTATATGCAGGCCACATAAATTTGTTATGGTTGATTCTATCCTTATTGCTTCCTCCATCGCAAACCTCATTTCTCGAGTCACACGAGGCCCAAAGATCATACCAATCTCCCTTAGCTACGGGTATCATTTTGCACCAGTGATATTTCCTCTTAGATCTGGGCAGAGGGCACAAGTTAATGTCGTGGGACTAGTCGTTAATCTCAGATGTTCCTGATTCATTCACTTCGAGGAGTTTATATGCCCATGTATCCCCGTTACAGCGTAACTGAGATTCTTGGTTACGGCGTAACTCGTTAGAGTTGTTTTCATCAATATTCTTCATAACCCCGTTATCGCAGTCAAAAACATAGTTACGCCATAACTCATAAGGCAGGTTACGGCGTAACTCAGATCTGTCGACGGGATCAATCCCTGAATCAGTATCATTGGCCTGAACCTTTGAGTTATCATCAGCAAAAATCACTTTACATTCCATAGCGGGTTTCGATCTTTCAGGTTTATTGTTATTCATCCTTACTTTTTCACTGAGCTTTTCAACCATAGATTCTAGGTTTTTTAGGGTTGTGTCGTTCTTGGAAAGGTTTCTGTCAGTGTTTTCCTGGAATTCTTTTAGCCACTCATCTTGCTCCTTTTGTCTTTGGGCTAAACTCTCCAGGAACTTGTTAATTGTTTCTTCAAGACTGGGATTTCTTTCTCCATAAGGCCCACGGTTATAATTTCCATGATACCCGTTACTATTTCGATTATCTCCGTAAAATGGTCGATTTTCTCCATGCTTGGCTTCTTCAATTATATTTTCTTCGTCAACATGAGGACAATTCTTTGTGAGGTGTCCTCCTCCACAGCTTTCACAACCCACTTGGATGGCATGAATGGTTTCTCTGACCTTCAGCATATCTCGACTAAGATTTTCAATTTTACTAGCGATTGCTGCAATTCCGTCAAAATTTCCGCCTTGGTTTCTTTTACTTCCTCCGTCGTGCCATTTTTGAGAGTGATCAGCCATTTTTTGAATGGCTTCAATTGCAAGAGTAGGAGTCATGTTCGGGATAGGTCCTTGATAGTCCAGCATTTGTCTTGGAGTTACGTTAATTCCTTTATAGAAAATGTTGACCTTTTGCTGGTTGTTCAAATCATTCGTAGGACATTTATAAAGGAGATCGTTGTATCTATCCCAAGCTTGATACAATGTTTCATCGTCTTCTTGTTTAAAATTATGGATCTCCAAAAGCTGGTTAGAAATCTTCGATGGTGGACAATATCTCTGAATAAAGTGCTTCTTAAGTAGAGCCCAAGTATTAATTGCCTCGGCGGGCAATCTTTCGATCCATCTTCTGGCAGTTCCAGTAAGAGTCATTGGGAATACCCTTAGCATAACAGCATCATGAGACACGCCCGGAATGTTGAAAAGGCTAGCGATGTATAGGACATTTTCAACGTGCTCACATGCATCTTCGTCCCTGTTTCCTGAAAAAGGGTTAGCACGAAGCTCCCTCATAAATTGGTCTTTGATTTCGAAATGGACATCCGCTCCAATTGCCGGTCTTACGAGACCCGGCCCTTGTTCCACTCTTGTCAATGCTAAGTATTCCTCAAGAGTGAGGTCATCGATATTAACAACTTCCATGGTACCTGAAAACTCGAATAATGATCGTGAGAATAATCGAAAAGTTTAAATCGAAATGAAAGACTTAATATTAATCCTAATATAAAATGCTAATGCTTATCGTAGGGGAGTGATTTCTCCCTTGGAGACAGCTCCGTATGCTCCTCTGGACCTTCCTTTAGCTTTTTCCCACGTTCTCTGGTTGTTGTGTGTGGAATGGGATGATTAGAAATGCTGGAATTCGTGGGGTATTTATAGGCCAGATCTGGGTTACGGCGTAACCATAACAAGAGTTACGCCGTAACCTTCAATTCCTTCGTATTTTTCACTAGATCTGCTAGTTACGGCGTAACCTTATTAGTGGTTACGCCGTAGTCTTCAATAAACTTGGTTACGCCGTAGTTGATGTAATAGTTACGGCGTAGTTATCAGCGGCGTGGAACCTCATTTGACCCAATATAGTTACGTCGTAGACTGTGGGAAGAGTTACACCGTAACCTTCTGATGAGTTGGTTTTCTGAGTCACGCTTTAGTTACGGCGTAATGTGAGAGATGAGTTACGCCGTAACTTCTTCAAAGTCAGCATACTATGATAAATCTTATGGTATTTCTCCAGTTCCGCGTCTCTTTAGCTCCAATGCTCGTAATTTACCTGAAAGTGGAAAACAATGGAAAACAAGCGTAAATCCATATAAATGATATAAATTACAAGCATTATCGGGGGAAATTGACACTTAATATTCAGTACTATTTGATGTTATCAACACCATTGCACTCGACATAAATTTATCACACGTCTCGACTTATGACACGACTTACAATATGTCGTTAATATATTTGAAAACATAAATCACAAATTGAATAACGAAATATAAACAATAAATAAAACTGAAAAAACTGATTTATTAGATGAAATGAGTTTTACACCTAAACTATAAGGTATTATTTTTGTACCACCTATTATACTCCTTAAATCAAATTATTGGAAACATAAACCTATATTTTGTTATAACTCAAATGGGAGTTTTTGTATTCAAAAATTTGTTAAAAACATAAAATTGGTAAACATTTACTTACAATTATTTAATCTCAATAAAAAATACTTTTATGAAATTTTGACGATAGTCACCTCGGATAAAAAGGTATATATTATACCGGGTCTTATATACATATAAAACTTGTCAAAATATATTTAACGAAGTGTGTTTATTAAATCCTATTTGGCTAATACAATTTACACGTATATTAAATTAATACTTGATTTTTCCTCAAAATAAATACACTTATACTAGGTGCGATAAATATATACTATTGACATTAGTCAACTAGATTGAATAGAAAATACTCTCGGCTTATGCCGGATCTGGCATAAGCACATAAACTATTCTACTAATTCAAACCAAACATATTCTTAAAAGCAAGTATTGTGAATCTTTCTAGTGAAATATATTTAAAACTTGTATAAACATAGTTATCTTGTTAATGTAACCACGTTATATTTTATAAACTATATATAAAGGTTAAGTTGAGACTTAAATTTCTTTAAAAATAATACATTTATTTTAAATGCTAGATGTCATGAATGTATATATATGTACGCGTAATATATATATACAAGTCTTCTTCATTCGCACCGTATACATCTCATAATATATGTACATTTATTTTCGGAGGTCATCATTCGGTCTCATTCGCTCTTAATATTCTTCCGTATATTATCATTTAGCCATCATAGAACTAAAGTCGAAATTCCTTCTTCGAGATCCCTTCCATGTCATACCCTCATAAGCCGAAATCCACCGAAGTCTTTGTAAATTGTTTTAAAATAAATGATGCCACATAAGCAACAACATCAACAACAACATAAACATTGAAAAATTTATAAAGTTAGTTAAACTTTATCGAGTCGGAGCCGTGCACTATCACCCCTTGATTTAATTCCCTTTGGACTACTAATTGCCAAGGTGAGTTTCATAGCCCCTACTTTTAACGTTTTTTACTGTTTTGGGGGAAGATACATGCTCATTTTACTTAAATAATTTTAATTATTGAAATTGTGCATTTCCATGCATACTATGTGCTAATACAAATAAGCCATAAAAACGTTTATTTATATTTTACGATCTTCTAATGTTTTGTCGATAACAAACGCAAAATCATTTTAATGAAACAAATAAAATACGTAAATGGTTTAAACTAATAGTTTCTAACATACTTACGTTTTCACATAAAACACTAAAACAAGTATAAGTGATTTTAAGATTTAATATTACATATGTACAACAACTAGTGTTTACATATTTGGGTAAAATATACACATAACTAGTATGTAGTATATTAGGTAATATAAATGGGTAGAAACTTAAGTATCATAACCCATTGACCAAATACATTGAATGTAGTTGGGTTCAACCCAAAGTCCATGACCCATGGAGCTTGACCCATAACCCATTGCATGACATCATGCTTATATCATATATGGATCATATCAATAACCCATGGTATTGACCCATACACACAAGACTAGATACATTGTACTCATTAGATACATTGAATCTAAAAGAATACCCATGGATCAACCCATGACCCATAACCAAAATACCTATGGGTAAAGAGGAGCGTCCCACGGATCCCTAGCTTTACGCTAGACGGATCCCTTGTGGGAGGGATCCATGGGATCCGGGGAACAGTAGATTTTTTCCTCTATAAATAGTGAGCAATTTCTTCATTGTTTCTCACCCCTTTCTAACATACTTTTCCCTTGAGTTAAAAACTCTCTAACCTCAGATCCAAGAGATCTATGTTTGTAGTTTTGTGTTTGTGTGATTCTCTAGGTTCCTCTTAAAGGCGAGATCACCACCTTTGAAGTCAAGCAAGCTCAAGTCCATGAGTTGCCATGCTTCCTCATCATCAAGACTACTGAAGTCTTCTTGTTGATGATTCTTTTCTTTCTTCTAAGAAGTTTAGTGTTGAAGACATTAGTGAAATATGTCTCATGGGTTAAGACGAAGAAATTAGTGAAAGGTATCGATCGTCCGTATTGTAGGCATTAGTGAAGGGTGCCTAGAAGTTAAGACACAAGACATTAGTGAAGGGTGTCTTAAAGATCTAGTTAAAGGCATTAGTGAAAGGTGCCTTAGATGTACATTCGATATGGTCTGTTTCGATGTACAAGATAGATTAGCATTAGATCCAAGGATATTGATATCCTTGATGATGTTGTAATAAGGAGTTGGTCTCCTTTGGGATTAGTCGTTGGTGTAGTGTTGGGTAGTAGTTCCTCCATAGTAATGGAACTAGGTACTTAGCCTAGTACCTAATAAAGGGTAGGCGACGTTGTGGTAGGTGTGGTTCACCTTGGAGTGAAAGAACCCGGTTGTTAGCCTAGTACCGGAAAAAGAGTAGGCGACGTTGTGTTAGGTGTGGTTCACCTTGGTGTGAAAGAACTCGGTATTTAGCTTTGTACCGGAAAAAGGTGTAAGCGACGTTGTGAAGGTTTCTCCACCATAAGGAGTCGGTGTTGTGTAGTGATTACGAACTCTCGAGTAGGTGACTCGGGGAGTGGAGTAGGGCAAGGAAGGTGTCCTTGTAGCCGAACCACTATAAATATTCGCGTTATGGTTTTGTGCTTCTTACTCTTATCTTTTCATTACATACTTCTATATTTTTGCTTATCAACATCCAACACACACATCTAAATAGATTGACATAAGTCGATCTAAATATTTAAAAGAAAGTTTTAAATTGGTAAAACTATTCAACCCCTCTTCTAGTTTTCCACAATTGGTATCAGAGCTTCATTACCAAGTTTCTTGAAGTATGTTGTACTTTAAAAACTTGATACGATCCATGGTTAATTGAAAACTACAAAGAAGGTTTTTCATAAAAACAAACACCATGTCTTTTAAAACTTTTTGTTTGGATGTTGATTAGATGACAACATTTTTTTTATTTATCTTTCATTTAATTGCACTAATCCTCTTTGTCATGTTGATTAGTCAAAACTCATATCTACCAAGTCATAGGAATCGATTGGTAACAAGTATGCTTCCCTAAGAAGGTATCTTAAGCACAAAGGAGCTGAAATTGTCTTTTGACATTTGTTGTGTCATTTGTAAAGACATTCCTAAGTGCATTCGAGGTATGACTTTCCACTTATCTCTAAATGACATTAGCTTGATAAATAAGTATGCTTACCTAGGTATTTATTTGATTATTTTTTGTGCATATACATGCTTTACATGTAGCTTCATTAGGAAGCTCTTTCTCACATACGTGTCACTCTTTCGTCTAAAAGTCATGGTTTATAAAACTTGTGTTTTGCTTCACTTAATCCAAAACTCATATCTTTCTAATAATAAAACAAAACACAAATCTTAAAAATTCCTCCTTCCCCATAAATAAACCCTCCGTCGACCACTCTATCAAATCCCCACTTTTTCAAATCTTCCAATTTCAAAAATATCCTCTCATTCAAAACTTCATCTTCCTCTCCATTTCATCTCAACCGAAACCAAGAAGGATCGTCTTCAACATGGTTTACATCGCCCTCGTGCTCATCGTCTTAACACTCATCGCTCTTGTGTTCCCTATGACGAAGTTCTCATACGGAGACATTTACTTTGTTTTGTTAATCTACATTGGGGTTATATACCTAATCCTTTGTATCATTCTTAGCATTGAAATGAAATATTACTAGTAGTCTAGTTTATCTAGGTTATTATCATAATGTGTTTATCATTTCTTTTTATTTTATTTCATTCTCTCGTTATACATTAGAAGTCATGTATGCATGCTAAAAGAAAATGTAGGCTAAAACACATATCTTGGTATAAAACTATAAGATCTAAAAACCTATGTTTTTCATCAAGAAATCTGTTTCTGTAACTACAGATCTACGGATCCCGGAAAATATACTAGCCGGATCCCTTTTGAAAGGGAACCATGCTACTGAAGAACAGTTTTTCATGCAAATTAAAAACCACTTTCTTTCTAAAAGTAATATTCCACTAGAATGTCAAAATCATAAGTGAGTTAAGTGTCATTGTTGTTAAAAAACCATTGTTAATAAAAATCTAGTAAAAACGTTAAATAATCATTGGTTGACCACAAAAATCATTTTCTATTAACTCATCATTTCTATAGGTTCAACTATGACGCATGAATATGAGTTTGATTTTTCACTCACTAGCGTCTACACTCCGAACATCTCCCTTGAGCCCAACACACGGGAATCATGTCCGTGGGTTCAATAATCTCGAAAACCGTCACTTCCCTGAAGGACGTATTGTAGACACCTCTCTACATTCGAAGAAGGTATCAATACCTCCTTCCGAGCCATAGGGCTAGAATGTCTTCTTGAAATCAACGAGAAGATATGTCCAAGGTTCATAATGGAATTATTCCTTCAAGTTGAACTCGTTCGTAACGAGGATCGCTCTCTATCTCTTTGGTTTTATATAAAAAACCAAAAGTTTACTTTAACCCTTGGGCATTTTGCTCACATCTTCCGGATTCCAAATCATGGACAATGTGCCTTCACCGAAGATTGGTCTCTTGATTCTCTCTTCAACTTTCGTGAAGAAAATAGTCCATATTGTTCACACATACCCTCCCCAGAAGATTTAAATCGCATAATATGCAAACCTCGACCATATTACTCCGATCCAAACATTATCTTTACATGGGACATCCGAGAAGAGTACAAGCCCTTGCACTCATTCTACGTGAAAATGTTTGGAGTCTTAGGGGAAATCGAGAAATCCTTCCCGGTTGTTGTGCTCACATAATGTATTGTTTGCTAACACAACAACCATACAATCTCGCCTACTTCTTCGCAAGGCGAATTGTAAATCTTCAGGGTTCCAAGAATAAACTCATCCCTTATGGAATGTTCTTGACGCGCCTCTATCATAACATCATGCATTTTCATCCTCAATTTCAAAGTCCGTTGTACGTACTTGTGAACAAGATGATGGAACCGCTAAACACATCACTCATGAAGACTTTCTTCATTCTGGATTCCACCAACACTCATCAACCACTTGATGATTCTTCTAGCGAAAACGCTCAAGGAACTTAGTAGTATTTCAAATAGGATCGATCCTTTTTGTACTCATGCTTTATCAATGTAATCCAATTTCCTTCATGAAATAAAACATCTTACATTTGATATCTTAGTGTTAGAACTTCTTAAAATAACCTTGGAATATAATGCATTGTCAAGATCATTGCATACCTTTAGTAAAGGTTCTGCTTAGCAGATGAACGGATCCCAAAGTTTGTACTAGACGCATCCCTACACTTAGGGAACCGTGGGATCCGGCAAACAGAAGTTGCAATTGCAAACCATGTACTTCAAACATGTCCTTAGAACACCTCACTCTAAGCTAAACATAGTGTCTTAAGGCAAATTAAGTCCTTATCAAGTTAAGTAGATCTTTCCTACTCACACATAACTCACCTAAGATCACACTCAAGACGATTGTAGATCTATAGTTTCACTTAAACCCATTACTCTTCCGCTCTCTAGATCACTCTTCATGTCTCACATGATCCCTCACATCTAGCCTTAGAAATCTTTCGATTATGGCAAAATTTATCATAATCATCCTTACCTCAAAATTGGTCGAAATTGATCAAATTCTAGTTTTCCCATCTTAAGCCTTTAGGATCTTCTCCAAAACATTATCCTAAGTCACTATCTGATCTCTTGGATCATTTAGCTTCTCTTGACACTCTAAAAATCCTTAGTGTCATCTTTGTTCATTCATTGGTACTCATGAAAGTTCCAATTTCTTCCATAAAAGGCAATCATTAGCTACATCACTCATTATCTTCAAGTACTTAAGCACCCCTTCATTTAAGACACTTAGGAGGACTGAAACACTCAATATGATATAGATCTTAGACCTTAGAAACATCATTTTTACTCTTTCATAGCTACTAAGAGCCGGATCCCTAGGATTAGCCTAGACGGATCCCTCTGAAGAGGGAACCGTGGGATCCGGGTGACAGATTATGTCAACTCTAGCTAAAACAATTATTTCAAGCTCATCTTTCTAACTTAAACACTCCATCTCATCTTAAATGAGTTCCTAGATCAGTTCAAACTCTGAAGTTGACTCTTGTGCATGTTAATCATCACATTCTAAAGAATTTTAGTGGCTTAAGGCTTGAATGCACTTGCCAAATCTCTTGCTTTATAAACCACATTGTTAGGACTTCTAAAGTCATCACCTTCATCCTCATTTTCAGAACTTAAGAAACCTTTACAAACCTCTTGATCTCATCATGAGGAAAACTCCAAGTAGCAACTTATCCACCAAAGAACCACCCAAGAAAATTGCTCGTGTTGTACATGAAATTTCTTCAACCGAATCATCTCCGGTCAAGCCAACAAATGCAAGGATTTCTTTTCAACCAATCAAACCAATTCCTAAAAGGATAGTACCCGCAAAACTACCTATGCCAAACACCACCATACCTCCTAGGCCAAACAATATCACATCCACTAAACCATCACCATTGGTTCCTAGAGCTATCTCGTTTACATCTCCATTATCATCACCACACCTCTACAATTTAGAGGATTTACCTCCTAGGCCGTCTCATCCTCCTCCGCCGGCAACATTCTCCTCATTAGGAGGAATAATGGTACAAAATCAAGGTGTTGAGTCAACATTATCTCCGGCTTCCTTTTCGCCGTTACGATCATATAATCCCATTTGGATTATGAGAAATCATCAAAGTCAACCACCCGACCATATGGAAGTTGACACTTCTCTACCACCACCATCATTCTTGGTCGAGCCATTTTCAAATGCGCCTCCACCAATCCCTCCGTCGTTTGAGGCTCTACAAGCCGCTTCACTTGATCCGTCGAATCAAGCAATTTAATTTCTTCCACCACCACTACCTAGCCATGACAAAGATTGTTATCATTGTCAACATGTTGAAAGTTTGATACATGAAGTACGAGAAGACCAACGTTTCATGTTCTATCACCTCCTTGAACGTTTTGACGAGATTAAACCTAAACAAACTTGAGCTAGAGGATTTTATTGGTGTCCTAGTTTCAAGTGTTACTTAGTTAGGTTTAGTAATTCCATGTCATGTATCGATCATTTTCTTAGTTTTTAGAGTCATGTATATCATATCTCTAGTTTTATTAAATGAGAATACATGCTACTTGCTATATTTATGAGTATATGATTATGTTGTATAATACATATCTCACTTTGATATTAACATAATGTGTTATATCACCATTGCTGAAATTGATCATCAGCCAGACGGATCCCTCATATTTGCCTAGACGAATCCCTACAAGGAGGGAACCGTGGGATCCGTGATACAGAAAAATATTTTTCTACTAACTTCGATCATATTTGCAAGAAATTGTGCATTATACTTGTTTTCTAACCTTTGTTTTGTAGTTATTCAATTTACACATAAAGACTTTGACACCCTAAAGCTAGGGGGAGCTTTATGTCAAAGCAATACATTGCAAATTAATTGCAATATTAGGAGTACATTTCATGACATCCCGTTGCATAATTGCAATCATCAAGGGGGAGCACATTCGTCACATAGACGAAATCTTTTGCAAACTTAGTTGCAAATGAACTAGCTTGGTATTATTTTCTTGACGCCCTTACATAGGGATGGACTCGTCAAGGGGGAGTAAAGACGAGATCCTTTCCCGTTACTTGCTCTCTATTTTTTATTTCTTTCACATGCTTTTCCTAA
Source organism: Chrysanthemum makinoi (assembly GCA_910596185.1). Lineage (NCBI taxonomy): Eukaryota > Viridiplantae > Streptophyta > Magnoliopsida > Asterales > Asteraceae > Chrysanthemum > Chrysanthemum makinoi. The sequence goes on from OU343225.1 coordinate 122,266,081, forward strand.
AACAATGTGTTAGTTTCCTTTCGAAGCTCTTTTTGTTTCGACAAAAAGGGGGAGAAGAAAGTAAAAACTACAAATTCAAACTCTTACGAATTTTAGCTTTTCCTTAAAATAATTTTATGTTTTGTCATCAACAAAAAAGGGAAGATTGTTAATACAAATAAGCCATAAAATCGTTTATTTATATTTTACGATCTTCTAATGTTTTGTCGATAACAAACGTAAAATCATTTTAACGAAACAAATAAAATACGTAAATGGTTTGAACTAATAGTTTCTAACATACTTACATTTTCACATAAAACACTAAACAAGTATAAGTGATTTTATGATTTAATATTACATATGTACAACAACTAGTGTTTACATATTTGGGTAAAATATACACATAACTAGTATGTAGTATATTGGGTAATATAAATGGGTAGAAACTTAAGTATCATAACCCATTGACCAAATACATTGAATGTAGTTGGGTTCAACCCAAAGTCCATGACCCATGGAGCTTGACCCATAACCCATTGCATGACATCATGCTTATATCATATATGGATCATATCCATAACCCATGGTATTGACCCATACCCACAAGACTAGATACATTGTACTCATTAGATACATTGAATCTAAAAGAATACCCATGGATCAACCCATGACCCATGACCCATAACCAAAATACCCATGGGTAAAGAGGAGCGTCCCATGGATCCCTAGCTTTACGCTAGACAGATCCCTTGTGGGAGGGATCCGTGGGATCCGGGGAACAATAGATTTTTTTCTCTAAAAATAGTGAGCCATTTCTTCATTGTTTCTCACCCCTTTCTAACATACTCCCCCCTTGAGTTAAAAAATCTCTAATCTCAGATCCAAGAGATCTATGTTTGTAGTTTTGTGTTTGTGTGATTCTCTAGGTTCCTCTTAAAGGCGAGATCACCACCTTTGAAGTCAAGCAAGCTCAAGTCCATGAGTTGCCATGCTTCCTCATCATCAAGACTACTGAAGTCTTCTTGTTGATGATTCTTTTCTTTCTTCTAAGAAGTTTAGTATTGAAGACATTAGTGAAAGATGTCTCAAGGGTTAAGACGAAGACATTAGTAAAAGGTGTCGATCGTCCGTATTGTAGGCATTAGTGAAGGGTGCCTAGAAGTCAAGATACAAGACATTAGTGAAGGGTGTCTTGAAGATCTAGTTAAAGGCATTAGTGAAAGGTGCCTTAGATGTACATTCGATATGGTGTGTTTCGATGTACAAGATAGATTAGCATTAGATCCAAGGATATTGATATCCTTGATGATGTTGTAATAAGGAGTTGGTCTCTTTTGGGATTAGTCGTTGGTGTAGTGTTGGGTAGTAGTTCCTCCATAGTAATGGAACTAGGTACTTAGCCTAGTACCTAATAAAGGGTAGGCGACGTTGTGGTAGGTGTGGTTCACCTTGGAGTGAAAGAACTCGGTGGTTAGCCTAGCACCGGATAAAGGGTAGGCGACGTTGTGTTAGGTGTGGTTCACCTTGGTGTGAAAGAACTCGGTATTTAGCTTTGTACCGGAAAAAGGTGTAAGCGACGTTGTGAAGGTTTCTCCACCATAAGGAGTCGGTGTTGTGTAGTGATTACGAACTCTCGAGTAGGTGACTCGAGGAGTGGAGTAGGGCAAGGAAGGTGTCCTTGTAGCCGAACCACTATAAATACTCGCGTTGTGGTTTTGTGCTTCTTACTCTTATCTTTTCATTACATACTTCTATATGTTTGCTTATCAACATCCAACACACACATCTAAATAGATTGACATAAATCGATCTAAATATTTAAAAGAAAGTTTTAAATTGGTAAAACTATTTAACCCCCCTTCTAGTTTTCCACACTATGCTTTATGATTGCTATGTTTAAAGATACATCACACATAGATGTTTCATGGACCATACCATAATGTTTGACTTAGAATATTACGCAGCTTAGCCTAAGTCCTTAGATCCCACATTGCCCTTTTCATGAACCGTCAATTCCTGCTGGGAAGCGCGAATGTAATAAATAGATCTATTGGGGGTGACTCCCCTGCTCGGTTGACCCCGCATTGGTCAAGGTGAAACATATAGCATGTCGGAACCGAGTGTATTGGGATAAACACTCGCCATGGGCTCCTTATTTGTATGACTACATCTTGCATACAGAAACTATTGTAGCTTCTGTTGCATGAACTTAGTGCTAGCGTAACAGATTCAAATTATGACATTATATTCGTTGTAATGTGCATATGCTCTACTTATGGCCCACTAATATAATTCTTTTATGTAATGTAATCATAAATTTTTATGACATTATGCAAGACGTAATGATCATCAAAAACCAAATGTTAAATGGTATACTGAAGTGCCAATTAAATAAATCTGTGAACTCACCAACCTCGTGTTGACACTTTTTAGCATGTATCTTCAGGTTTTGAGGTGATAGCTTATCTTTGGAGGCGCAAGGCAAAGGCATGGCATGGTCATAGACGACTCTGATTTATGTATTGGGACCACCTGTTTATAATGGGCCATTTTCCGCATTAAATCAATAATGTAAACATTGTTTCTAAGAATGAATAAAAGTTTCTTTATGAAAATCAGTTGTTCTATGCTTATGCTCTAATACCAATCTGTAACACCCCAATACTATATTCAACCAGGGACAGTGGGACATAGCCTGATCACCTATGTCCGACTCAGAGGTGAATTTTGCAATACTTAGGTTAGTTACAATAGCGTTATGTCTAGTGAAATTTGATTAATGTTAATATTTTAATAAACATGTAATAAGCCACTCATTGGCATTCCTTAATCATAAGCCACTCATTGGCATTCCTTAATCATAAGCCACTCATTGGCATTCCTTAATCATAAGCCACTCATTGGCATTCCTTAATCAAAAGCCACTCACTGGCATTCCTTAATCATAAGCCACTCATTGGCATTCCTTAATCAAAAGCCACTCACTGGCATTCCTTAATCATAAGCCACTCATTGGCATTCCTTAATCAAAAGCCACTCACTGGCATTCCTTAATCATAAGCCACTCACTGGCATTCCTTAGTCATAAACCTTATATTTCCATATCACAATCGGGTTATGTTATATTCACTCCTACCCCAAACCTTACCTTCCGTGGAAGAATCAAACCATTTTAGGAGCAACCTTCCAATAGCACCTATAAGAAAGATACAATAAACCTTTGGTAAAATCTAGAAAGGCATGATAAAGGACCTATAATCCCACAGAAACTTGAAAAATTTACGCTCTACCTATAAGCTCCACCCACCTCTTAAGAATAACAGTGCCTACCTTGTTACCCTCCTATGAACTAAATAAATGAGTTGCCATACAAACTGTTTCCGATCATCCCACGGGCCATTATAATCAAAATACCTTATGAACCACTCCATGAATTATTCTACAAACCAAATTACCACCCTACCATTTCACCATAAAGTAAACTACAATTTCACTACTACCTCACAAAAATAAAGTGTTTCTTAATACTTTGAAAAGTAACCTAGAACCACTCTATTAGTTACTTACTTCCTCAAAAAGTGTTTTAAGTTAATACCCCATAAACAGAAATGATCAATGTCCTCCTTGGTAGCTAAGCCTGACCTTAGGATGCATCCTACACCTCTGCCTAAAACCATAGATAACCATGAGGTTCATCAACTATTAAATCTCTAACCTTACCCAACTTAGAAAACTAAACCCTATTCGTAGCTATGGGTAAATGTTACATCCTGCTACACATCCTTGCTATAATATAGTTCTAAATTTTGAGAATATCCCTTTAAAAACCCTATAATAATACTTTCCAAATCCCTCGTTAAAATGATACAAAATGCTGAAACACTAAAAGTTTCGCAAAACTTCCTTATACACCCCATAATTAAGAACCGGTTTTACAATCTTTTAAAAATGTGTCATTTTTACACATTAACGATTTTGAAATCTGGTCGTAGTCAAACTTGTATAAACATTTATTCGAAAGAGAAATTCGAAAACAAATGTTTCTTCATCCCTTAAGAATCAACCCATATACTTTAGAATCATGAAACGCCAGAAATGGGTACGTTTTGATAAGACCTTGAGAAGTTAGAGGTGCTCGCACTAACAAAATAGTGAAACCTCATAACATCAAGAATTAGAACTTTCACCCAATAAACCTACCCCAGAAAATCATGGCTCCTCAGATAGAGGATGTGATGCTGGCATAACACCTAGGTACCCATACCCAAAGAGGAAACCCTAGAACAACCTAGGGAAAATTTAAAAACTTGTCCCAAATACCATCACCTCGTTCCTGACACCCTATCGGGTAACGTAAACTGAGATCCGGGACGGATCTCCTGTAAGGTGGGTAGACTATAACAACCCGTAAAATTTCGGATTATTATAATAATATTTATCACGTCAGAAAATTCAAATCGGTTATTTTCTGACAGATGTAAATATTTAGATTTAAAAAAGAGAGGTCATCCCGTTTCTTTAAAAATAAGACACCGCACACACGATACTTGTCCACTAAGTATCTGTATGATAAATGTGAAATTTATTATTGTCCAAGGTAAAATTTAAGCATACATAAGCTTAATCCATTGTTTCGTGTTAGGATTTAGTAAATCCAGGTATTAAAGTGTCGGTCACCTCAAGTATTTGTAATCGTTAGAAAGCTCGTAGTCGTAGTTATTTAATGTTAAGTAGTATTTAGTTAAGTAATACCATGGAGGACGGACGTGTCTTTACCCACTGTATGCCTGATCCACAGCCCGTTAGGTGGCGATTTGTGTTAAGACTATAAATACTATCTACCTCCCAAGGTAGAGAGTTAGAGCTCATAATAAGATTTTTCTTTCTCTCACTAAAGTTCCCAAACCTCTAACTTTCTCTCTCTAGAAAATCATCTTATACGCCTACTTGTGTTTGTGTTATGATGTGTATGTGAAATCCAATATGTCACAAATGGTATCAAGAGCTATGGTTAGATCATCTCTTACATATCCTTGGATTTCTAGTGGTTTGTAGGTGGTTTTTGAGTTTGAAAAAGTTTACCATTTGGTTCATTTCTAGTGTTAAAGTTTGAATTTTGGGTGTACTTTTTTGTTTAGAATCATTGTATGTGCTTGGGTTTTGATTTGGTAAGCTTGAATCACTGTGGTTGAGCTTGTTTTGGATTGAAAAGTGTGTTTTTGAAGTTTTTCTTGGTAGCGACTTGGTTCTCGTAGTTAATTTCATCATAGCGACTTGCTTCAGTAAAAGGTAGCGAGTTGTAGTGCTTTTTGGTAGCGACTTGGTCCTAGCGACTTGTCTTTTGAGACAAGCCGACAAACAGTACACTTAATGGATTCTCCACTACGGGTAGCGACTTGGTGAAGGTAGCGATTTGCTTTCAATTTTGTTAGCGACTTGTACTTAAGTTTCTTAGCGACTTGGTGTTAGCGACTTGGACCTTAGCGAGTTGCTATTTAGCGACTTGACGACTTAGCTTACTTTTGTGTCAAAATTGTAGCGACTTGGTGCTTAGCTTAATTTGTTGTCATAATTCTCAGCGACTTGGTGTTAGCGACTTGGATCTTAGCGAGTTGTTATTTAGCAACTTGACTGTGTCTTAGCGACTTGGCATTATAGCGACTTGATTTTAGAATGCTTATTCAAGGTTTCTTAGCGACTTGGTTGAATTTTTGGTTGTAATACGGTTTTCTCTTGATTTAGTAAAATCCCGTGAAAGAATCTATTTCCGGTTTAATCATAGAGTTTAAAATCCCCGTGTAATCTGTTAACATGTCTACCAACGCACCTACAATCATCTCCATCTGCTGGTGAGGATGTTCAAGCAGCGGTTCAAATACTCGTCCTCCTATGCTTGACAGAACTGACTACGACTCTTGGGCTCAACGAATCAGATTGTACTGTCTTGGAAAGGAAAATGGGGTCAACATTCTCAAATCCATTGATGAAGGACCTTATCGGGTTGAGACTACAAGAGACATAATTGATACTGCCGCAGATGGAACCATGATCTTTGGATTGGATAGACCAAAGACGTATGATGAGCTCAATGATAAGGAGAAAAAGAGATTCGATGCTGATATCGGGGCTTCAAACATCATACTTCATGGTCTTCCAAAAGACATCTACAAGCTGATCAATCACAACACTGAAGCAAAGGCGGTTTGGGATAATGTCAAGATGCTTCTCTCAGGTTCTGAATTGACTAAAGAAGACAGAGAATCACAACTGTATGATGAGTTTGAGCACTTTAAGATGAAACCAGAAGAGAGTGTCTATGAATATTATGTGAGATTCCACAACTGTGAATGATATGAGGAATATCAAGATGACTATGCCAAATATTCATTGACTCTAAGTTTGTGAGCAACATGAATCCCGAGTGGCACAAGTTTGTCACCTCTGTGAAGCTAACCAAAGGATTGAAGAACACAAACTATGAGCAACTGTATGCCTTCCTTCTTCAGAATGAGAGACATGCAATGTTTGAAAAAAGGATTATGAATCAGTTCAAAACCAATCGTGAGAAACAAGCTCACCAAATGATTCTACAACCTTCTACACCAATGTTGGTATTACCACCAAAGCCTCTCAAGTTATTCCCATGGGTGATGGTAATTACAAACTCATCCCGATCCAAAGATATAAGCCACCGACCCAAACACATTCATGGAAAACTTCATCAATCAACTATCTCATGGTCACAAAAACGTGAACTTTCTTCCAACCACCGACAATAACCTCGAACAAAAGATCCAATCCACAAATCAAGCAACCTCGTCGAGATGGGAAGGTTATGGTGCAACCAGTTCAAGAAAGGCAGATGAACAGGAAGAGGTGGAGCTGGTATAGGTTATGCTGCTAATCAAAATCGGGGAAGGATTGGGAATCAAGGTCAAGCAAAGCCAATCAAATGCTACAATCAGCGTGGTGAGGGACATATTGCAAGGAACTCGATATCTCCAAAACGCCCCTCAATGCGTAATACTTCGAGACAAGATGTCGCTTGTGCAAGCTCTGGACAACGGAGCAACTTTGGATGAAGAGGAGTTGTTGTCTTCGTGAAGGGAATGCTAAGACATATGATGTCGATGTAGATGAGCAAACAAGGCAGGTATGGGTCGAACAACCAAATGCATTTCAAGTAGCCACGAATGATGCGGATGCTTATGATTCGGATGTGGATGATGAACCAACCGCCGGCCAATCTCTTCATGAGATCCTAAGCCTAGGCAAAGTAAACCTAGTTGCTACTGAGAACACCGGTGAGAAGATAGGCAGCCTAGAAGAAGTCAATAGAATGAAGTTGGATGAAAAACTTAAGAGCCCTTGTGCATAGAAAATAAAAATCCTATAAAAACACCCAATTATGCTAAGGACAATTGGATTGCCTTTAACAAGTTTAGACCTCAAACACAAATTTAACCTCGAACAAGTGTTCTGAAAAAGGATATGGACATGAAAAAAGCTGATGAGTTTGTTGCACATAACCCCCCATGTAGAAGAATGCCTCCCGCCACGCTGTTTATCCTCCCAATACTCCAATGAATTTAGTCCCTAGATCTATTCCCACTAAGAGCAAGACCTTAATCAGTCAGTATGTCATTTATCAACTATTTGCTGATTTTGAGAAAACTTGTAAGAAAAGGATCACACCCACTGGATTACTGAAGGGAAGAGGTTTTGAACAAACTAAAGAATGCTATTTAACTAAGGTCATGCCTTTCTTTAAACATTTAAAAGGTCAATTTAAAGGTCTTCAAAATGGGATAAAATTGGATATTAAAGAAATGGAAAAGGAATTTGATGCAATGATAGTTGAGGTTAGTGACTATGAGCGAGAATTAAAATATAATGAGATTGAGAGGAAGAACTTGCATACCTTGAATGAGAATCTGATTTCTAAATGTATTACTCAAGATGTGTTTTACACTGCTACGAATTGTTCATTAATGCTTCTCAATTTCATGAATTATCTATTGCTTTGAAAGTCTCCCATGATCGTGTCATTGAGCTTGAAACAACAAATTCAAAACTCATGATAAAAATCGAAAAGATGATCATGATAGTTTGGTCAAACATCTTTCTAAATTGGAAGTTGAACATTTTAATTTACAACTAAAATATCAACACCTTAAAGAAAATGTTAAAACCTAAAATATCAAGACATCTTCAGATGCTCCTGAATTTGATGCAGTTTTTGAAATAAACAAACGTGATAAACAAATTCAAGCCCATTGCAACACGATCAAAAAATTGAGAGCCCAAATCTCACAACTTAAGGGAGAAAAGAACAATGTGAATGGTTCCCAAATGCCTCCACCTTTAGATTCTTAATATTCTCAAACTTTTCATCTTCAAAATCTTGTCAATGTCCTACAAAAGGAAAACGAGAGTTTTCTAGAAGAAAATGAAAAGGTTAAACTACACTTTAAAGAGTTATATGATTCAATGAAAGTCACTCGTGACAAAAACAACGAAAAAATAACCTCTTTACAAAAAGAAATTGAGAATCTAAAGAGGCAGAAAAATGGGAAAATGCCAATTGTTTTTAATGAGAATGTTGCATCAAAGTCATCCTCAGACTGCAAATATATTGTGACTGTTAAATACATTCCTCCTCATCTTAGGAATAATGAACCTGTGTTTCATAACTATTGTGCTCACCTTAAGGATAGTCTAGAATGTCTCCGTGAGATTGTGGAAGAGGATTTCATAAATAAGCCTCTTGATAGAGAAATTAGGTTTGCTTGCATTCAGGCCAAACGATCTCAAGAGCTGCTAGAATGTTTAATTGCAACATGTCCTAAATCCTTAGGTGCAAAAGGCAAAGCTGTGATGCCTTGTTCTATGCCTAGTGCCAAGCATACAAACCATTCTATGCCCGATGTCAAGAAAGTGAACACTAATGTGCCTTCAAGTAGTTCAGATCCCTGCACATCTAGTTCAGAAATGCAAAAAGTAGATCAACCAACTAATGTTCCCATAATTCCCTCTACAGAGTAATCATGACATTAAAGCAAGAAGGTCAAAGCCTCCAGGCAATACCAAGCAAGATAGGACCTCGCAAGCTAAGAGTGTGCATTGGAAGAGAGTAGAAGATCACCCTAGGAATATTAAGTTTGAGTTGAATAAAATGAATCGTGTTGATTCTAGTATTAGCTATAAGCGCATCGTAATTAATTCAATTCTCGCTACTATTCGCAAACCATGTAATGATGATTGTTTGAATTTCTGTACTAATCTTGAATGTGGTGTGAATGATATGATGAATGCTATTAAATGCCCTGTTAAAACTATTAATGCAAAAAATCAACCTAAGAAGGCTAAACGGCAAAGGCGAAAGAAAGTTAGAAAACAACAAAAACACACAGGAAGGAAATTTAGTAATACAGGTTATCAATGGATACCTACTGGGCGTAAGGTTAATGAGTTGTGCCCTAAAATTGCTAAGCCAATGCCCACTAGAAAATGGATGCCTACTGGTAGAACTATTCCCTTAAGAAGTGAACATACTTTGAATAGGAAAAAGATGGACACTAGCACGCATCTATTTCTAATGATTCCATTGTTTCTACTTTTGATGTGCGTGTTCCAATCACTTTTACTAACCAAGTGGAACCCATTCTTGCATGGGGATCCCAATTATCTAGTTACCCATTCTTGTCTGTGTTCAACTGCAGATCGTTCAAATCGTTCTGTGGTACCGGACTCAGTGCTGTCCAAGCATATGACTGGAGACCGTCGCTCATGAACTTCGTGAGTAAATTCATCGAACAGTGAGATTCGGAAACGATCATTTTGGTGCTATTATGGGTTATGGAGATTATGTGGTTGGAGATAGTGTGATTTCCATGGTATATTATGTTGAAGGTCTTGGACATAATCTATTTTCTGTTGGACAATTTTGTGACTCGATCTTAGAAGTGGCCTTCAAAAAACATACTTGCTTTGTTAGAGATCTTGATGGTGTGGAACTTCTCAGAGGAACTCGTGGTTCAAACCTATACACCATCTCTATCGAAGACATGATGAAGCTTCACCCATCTGCTTGCTGTCAAAGGCTTCCAAAACTAAGTCATGGCTATGGCATCGTCGTCTCAATCACTTGAACTTTGGTACCATAAACAATCTTTCCAGAAAGGACTTAGTAAGAGGACTACCTAGACTTAAGTATGAAAAAGATCATCTTTGTTCAGTATGTCAATTGGGAAAAAGCAAGAAGTATGCCCATAAACCCAAACCTACAAATTCTCATGGAAGTTCTACATAATATTCACATGGATTTATGTGGACCCATGAGAGTGCAAACTATTAATGGGAAGAGATATGTGTTAGTTGTGGTTGATGACTACTCCCAATTCACTTGGGTTAAGTTTTTGAGAACAAAGGATGAAACTCCTGATGCCATCATTAAACTTATTAAACAACTGCAGGTCCGACTTAACAAAACAGTTAGAATCGTCCGATCAGACAATGGAACTGAGTTTGTTAATAAAGAACTCAATGAATTTTATGAAAGTTTTGGAATCAGTCCTCAAAGAAGTGTTCCACGAACTCCTCAACATAACGGTGTAGTTGAAAGACAAAATCGAACTCTTGTGGAAGCCGCAAGAACAATGCTGATTTACTTAAAGGTTCCAATGTTTCTATGGGCTGAAGCTATTGCCACAACATGCTACACTCAAAATCGATCCCTAATCCACACATCTCATGGAAAGACTCCATATGAACTTATCCACAATCGAAAACCTGATCTATCATACTTTCGTGTGTTTGGTGCTTTATGTTATCCAACTAATGACGGTCAAGATTTAGGTAAACTGAAAGCTAAAGTGGACATTGGAGTATTTGTAGGATATGCACCAAACAAAAAGGGATACCGAATCTACAACAAGAGAACCCAAAATATCATGGAAACAATTCACGTTACGTTCGATGAGCTGACGGGTCAAATGGCTCCTGGACAATCCAGCTCGACCCGACTTCAAAACAAGTCCCATTGGTTCATCCCTTGTACCAAACTCCTTTCCAAAGAACTCCATATGTACCTCCATCCTCAAGATGATTTGAAGAAATTGTTTGATCTAATGTTTGATGAACATTATGAGACAAGGGCAAATGATCTCAAGTCCAACAACGAGACTGCTTCTAGCCCTGTCAATGAAGTTAACCCTTCAGTTTCAATGTCATTAAGTCAAGAAGCCGCCGATCACTCTGTCTCATAAACAAACCTTCAATCATCAAGTGTACATCATGGAATTGCTTCTGGCACCCGTGATGAAGTTAATCCCTTTGCTACTCCCGAAGATGCTCCATTTGAAAATATCTTTGCTCCTGAATCATCATCGAACCATCTTCATCGGAGACATCGACTCTGCTATTTCAGTCCCTCAACAACAACCACATGAACACCTTAGAAAATGGACACATGATCACCATTGGACAACATCATTGGAAACCCCTCTCGCCCTATATCCACTCGTAAAAAACTTGCAACCGATGCCTTATGGTGCTTCTTCAACTCAGACTCTCAAAAGTCGAACCAAAAGATGTTAAAACTGCCATGAATGAAGACAGCCGGTTCAATGCCATGCAAGAAGAAATTCATGAGTTTGATCGACTAGATGTATGGGAATTAGTACCGCTCCCTGATTGTGCTATGATTATTGCTCTAAAGTGGATATTCAAAGTTAAACTTGATGAGCATGGTGATGTTTTAAAGAACAAGGCTAGATTGGTTGCAAAAGGATACCGTCAAGAGGAGGGTATTGACTTTGAAGAATCATTTGCCCCTGTTTTGTATCGAGGCAATCGAATCTTCTTGGCTAATGCCGCTAGCAAGAATATGGTGTAGTATATCGATGGATGTGAAAACCGCCTTTCTGAATGGAGATTTGAAAGAGGTGGTTTACGCCACCAGAGGTTTTGTGAATCCAGAGCATCCTACTCATGTATATCGCTTGAAAAGGCCCTTTACGGTTTGAAGCAAGCTCCTAGAGCATGGTATGATACGCTATCAAAGTTTCTTCTATCTTCTGGATTCAGCAAAGGAGCAGTTGATCCGACATTGTTCACCAGGAAGTCAGGCAAACATTTAATTCACGTTCAAATATATGTTGATGATATTATCTTTGCCTCGACTGACCCCAATGAGTGTGACCGTTTTTCTAAAGAAATGGGTTCTAAATTTCAAATGTCAATGATGGGACAAATGTCATTTTTCTTGGGATTACAAATTTCACAAAGTCCCTGAGGCATTTTTATAAATCAATCTAAATATGCACATGAGATTTTAAAGAAATTTGGATTTGATTCTAGTGACCCTGTTGACACTCCCATGATAGAGCGTACTAAACTAGATGAGGACCACTCAGGGATCATGGTAGACCAAACAAAATATCGTAGTATGATTGGATCCCTGATGTACCTCACAACTAGTAGACCAGACATCTTGTTCGCTGTTTGCATGTGTGCTAGATACCAGGCTAAGCCTACCAAAAAGCACCTTGAAGTGGTTAAACGGGTCTTTCGGTATCTCCAGGAACCATCAACATGGGACTTTGGTACCGAAGGACACCGGTATGTCACTAACAGCCTATGCAGATGCCGATCATGCATGATGTCAAGATACACGTCGAAGTACGTCTCGAGGTGCTCATTTTTTGGGTGATAAGCTTGTGAGCTGGTCTTCAAAGAAGCAAATGAGTACTTCTATTTCCTTTACAGAGGCTGAATACATAGCCATGTCATCTTGTTGTGCTCAAATTCTATGGATGAGATCCCAATTATCTGACTATGGCTTTGAATTCAACAAAATCCCTCTGTACTGTGATAATAAAAGTGCTATTGCTCTCTCATGCAACAACGTACAACACTCAAGAGCAAAGCACATCGACATTTGACATCATTTCATCAGGGAGCAAGTTGAAAACGGTGTGGTGGAACTATACTTTGTGAGGACTGAATACCAGTTAGCAGACATCTTCACCAAAGCTCTTCCTAGAGAACGTTTTGAGTTTATCCTTCCACGACTTGGTCTTAAGAGCCTACAACCGGAAACACTCAAACGTCTTCAAGAGGAAGAAGAGGAGTAAAAGGTTTTCCTTCATCTATCTCTTGTAAATATCTATTCGAAAAACAAAATACAAAATTACAAAACCTTCAAAAAGCAAATAGAAAAATAGAAAACTTTCAAAAAAAAAAAAAAAAAAATTGAAAATCATGAAAAAAAAATAAAAATCCAAAAATATTGTCATTTTGTCATGTTTTCCTCGATTTGATAATATCTACGGTCTTTGTGATGTCATTCAAAGAATGACACGGGACTTTAGATGTTGTTCGAATGTTAAAAAAAAATTTTGAGAGAAAGAAATTTTTTTTTTAGAAAGTAAAACTATGGTTTATTGTCATTTCTGGCAGTAACCCATTTTTCAAAGAAAGAACAGAGCCATGCCTTATCTTGTTTTTCAAATCTCATGCTCTGATTCTATAAACAATTACTTACTATCTAATGAAAACTAATTGCTTTGAAAAATAACTCGGACTCAATTTTTGAAAATCATATGTACTTAAAATTTGTCAAAAATATCTATCTCTCAATCAACAACTTATGTCATTGATTGAGGGGGAGAATGATTTCAATTAAATCAAAAGGTTATTTGTCATACAATTGTTTTCAAAAGATAATCATGCATGTTTAATCAATGGAGTTTAAAGTCTCAAAATTCGATCCTTATCAGTTAAAACGTTTTCATAATCAAGTCACAATTCTCCTTAAAAAGCTTTCAAAATCAATTTAAATCTACAGAGATCACAACTCTCAAATGATTTGATAATTGTGATCGGGGGAGAATTTGTGATTCAAATTGGATTTAAACTGATAATTCGGTAAATGGTTTTATAAGGATGTACAAGCTCTCCCTCCCACATGTGCCAAACGATTTCAAATTTTCCATGCACATGTTGAGGGGGAGCATCTCTCTTAAACCACAAAGATTTGAAACGTGATCAATTTATTTCAATGTGCAGTTTTTTCCTAATATGTGCACAACCTTTTCAAATATCTATGCACATATTGAGGGGGAGCAACTATTTTGAAAACCACATTTTTATATAACTACTCTTAAATGTAAGCCAACCCCTCAAAGATGAAAATAATTTCTATTACAAAATGATGCTTGATGCAAATGTTGAGAGGGAGCTCTATTTCTAAAAATATAAAAAAACAATTCAGATACAAAATACTTTGATAATATATCACAAGTATCTGGATTGATTTTCAAATGGTTTTCAATTGGTTCCAATGGCAGATGAACAATACCAAATAGACCGACCAAATTTACTTTATGTATGGTGATATAAGGATGATAAGGTTAGGTATTTGTTCCCATGATCCGCCAGAACCGGAGATAGTGTAGAAGTCCTTAGGTATATTGAAAAAAGGAGAAAAATGAGATATGGGAAGAGTGCAGACGAGACGAGCTAGAACCGAATAAACCCAACAAAGTTCTAGCAATGAAGTCTCGGTAAGCACTGAAGGGGTTGAAGAATGAAAAGGAAATGAATATGAAAAGGGTGAAAAGAAATAGCCCTCCAATAATTCAACCTTAGGGCAAAACCGGGTTCAATTCATATGCTACTGTGGTTACCAAGGTAACATCGGTATTGAAGACAAGACGTCATGGACCCAAAGGACGACCGCACTTCAACTTTTCAAACCACTCAAGTTCCTCTTAAAAGGACTTGTTTCATTCTCACGGGAACCGACATAATCTATCGACTTTCTCTTAGAGATAGTTGTATTGAAGAAGGAGACCCTCTCCCTAGTCTCCGGCATAGGAACCAAATATGCACAATTGAGTCTAGAGCCACGAGATCATCAATAAATCTCATTAGGACACTTTCAATGAAGACTCTCTGTTTCACACAATGTGGAAAGAGAGATTATATCTTATGAGTCCTACGCATTATCCTTGTGGTATTGCCAGAACATCTGAGTGATATGCATGCATATTCACAATGAAGATGGAAAGCCTTCTTGAGCCAACATCAAACAAGCTCCTGGTGGGTGGCATGTGAGATCTATCCAATAGATCAACCATGTGACAACTGAACAGAAACAATGGGGAGATTCAATCTTTTGAATCAATCCTGGTTCAGGTTATGGATTGACGGATACCTTTAAAAAACCGGTCGTTGTGCTTAAAAACTCTTTTCTTTAGCACATCGACTGTGTACAAATATTTCAAAATAAAAGGTGTTTATGATTGATAATTGATTTTCATTAAAACCTTCGTTGTATTGCAAAAACAATTTCTATTGAGCGATACACGATTGTTTTTCAAATCTCTTTTATCAATCAGTGAATCTCAATTCGCTGGTTCACTCACTCCGTGTTGTCTTCTTTGAGACGTTCCGGTTTGAGAACAGCTAGAGCAACTGCGAAACCCTGTCAAGGAAATTCTTCGAATTTACTGATCACAAGTGCAGTACTCGTATCGATCAACGGGAACCGTGGGCCGTGTACCTCAATTCAACGAAAGTGATCAAAGACACTTTTGTACGCTTTATTGCTAAATGTTTTATGCATGTACACCCGACGCTTGCGTACTGATCGAATGAAGCGGTCAATTCACAGCCGCATGCTCACACAACACATTCATATCTAAAGAAATCATGATTAGTGCATCAATGACTCGATATTTACACTCCATGCTTCTGCACGCCGGCCGCCAATATCATGAATTAACGAAAGCTTCCGCTAACTGATGAAAAATCATGATACATAACGTGAGCATGTCGGTCCAAAAGTCACAACATCACATAATACCAACACCACAAAGGATGAGTCAAAGATTTATGTTTGCCGATGATCTCAAAGCGGCTCAAAACTCAGATCACGTGGATCAGTTAAAGACCTCCACTGAATATCCAAACATGCAATAAATGAAGAATCAAAGACTACGAGCTACAGAACATGAACAAGAATCCAAGAACAATCTCAATGTAATATCTGTTTGTATTCTATGTAATTTGAGGTGACCTCCCTTAGGGGGAGATTGTTAGGATTTAGTAAATCCATGTATTAAAGTGTCGGTCACCTCAAGTATTTGTAATCGTTAGAAAGCTCGTAGTCGTAGTTATTTAATGTTAAGTAGTATTTAGTTAAGTAATACCGTGGAGGACGGACGGGTCTTTACCCACTGTATGCCTGATCCACAGCCCGTTAGGTGGCGATTTGTGTTAAGACTATAAATACTCTCTACCTCCCAAGGTAGAGAGTTGGAGCTCATAATAAGATTTTTCTTTCTCTCACTAAACTTCCCAAACCTCTAACTTTCTCTCTCTAGAAAATCATCTTATACGCCTACTTGTGTTTGTGTTATAATGTGTATGTGAAATCCAATATGTCACATTTCGAGAAGTTATTCCGCATACTGCAGTGCAGTAGCATACAAGATTAAAAATAAATAATGAGATAAGTGAAATATACACATTTTATCATTCAAGGACAATTTACGGAAGAAAACGAGAGGTCATCTAGCGAATTTAGAAAGTCACGGCACCGCACACATACCGCATTACCAAATTAATAACGGCAAACATATATAACCTAAATCTTACGTAATAATAATACCATATTATTACGCTCGTAAAAACGTTCCCAAAAGTAAAATTTTTACATTTTACGGGTACCGGGAAGGTATAATTTCACGGAGATTCGACAAAACACGGGGCTCAATCTATTCAGTGTATACTAATAAAACAAAACAATATTTATCCTAACCCTACCCCTTCAGCGTCCCATCACTTTCACCCTTCTACTTTCTGCTTTACTCTCTCCCTTCCAAAAACATAAAACGCAGAAACAATCACCAACATGGGTGCTTTCAACCCTTTTCACAGGTCAACCCCAAAATATCACTCCCCATATGCCAAAACCGTCGCCTATCATGCTAGCTATCACAAGAATCCATAAAGCGTGGCTATGGAGAAGGAGACACATGCTGGGATAGGGAAGCATCTACCCATGGAGGTCAAGAAGAGCTAGAGCTATCCATTCCTTAACCCCATCTATAATTAGATCAAATTGATCACAGTTTCTTCATCATTCGAGAAACTAGGGTTTAGCCAATCAAAGGGTTTTTCGAAATTGAGTTGGGGGTTTTGTAATTGGAAGTATAAGGAATCTATTCCAAGTATTCAATCGTTCCAATTCACCCCGAGCCTTCCCTAATTGGAGAAAGTGATGTCGGTATTCAACCCATTATACCCACCGATTGTGTTTTTGTAAGGTTACACTTTTGTCATTTTCGAAATTTGATTTAACTTGTATATTTTTCGAATTAATTAAGTCGAATAAAATAAGAAATGATTAAGGATTGTTATGTTGTTTTTGCTTTGTTGTTGTGTGGTAATTCTAAAAGAAAACATATCTTAAAAACTTGTATTGGCTTAACATATTCTTTCGGCTTACTTCCTTCAGCTTATCTCATTTCTTATTTAGTTTTACACATCTCGGTTAATAGTGGCACGATAGAAATTCCTTGGCTTATTCGTGTCGTCTTGACTGAAATTAGAAACCACACTCGAATGGTGATAGTTTCATTTATTTGAGGCCTCAGCCATGATGTATTCCCACCCGAGAGTGTTCCTACCAGGCTAAGTATTAGACAGTGGCATGGTCACAAAGTTCTCATAAGAGTCTAGTTTCTATAATTGATATTGTTGCTAAGTGTGGTAAACAAAAAGAAAAATCACAACTTAAACTTGATTATGATGATTTATAGTTTTTTTTTGACTTAACTCCTTGGCTTGTCGGTGACCCATTTGTCAGGATTGAGGAAGAAACCCACGACGGGGTACTTGAGTTCATGGTTCATTCGTACAACCCTAAACCCGTAAGGATGTGAAGGTGTCGAGTCAAGTGTACAAGTTGGGTAGTACCCGACTGCTAAGAACACTAGTCACTCAATTGTGTTTGTGTTTTACTTTGAGTCGAGGGAAAGACATCCCAAAGGGTGCTCCCTGTCAAGGCTAACTCAAGGCCAAGAAGGGGACGTACGAGTCTAGGTGCCTTTGCACCGCTTGTGTTCGGCTTTGGTCTCATGTTTGCGTTTAGCTATGGCCGTGCGTAAAAAATCTGCACTCCTACACCAACATTTTTCCTAAGCAGCTTTTAGTAATAAATCCTAGTTGGGCTCAGGCCCATAACCTAAAAAGTGTGATTATTAATTTTTGAAATGGGCTGTGAAGCCCAACCATATCCAATAGATGCAATTGATCTTGGGTTATCATCAGGCCCAGCTCAACTCATTAATAATAATGCACTGGGCCGAAGGCCAGTAATAAAGAGGGTCCGTCTGGTTTGTATAGCCCACCCGAGGTGTTGGAGTTCATGTCATCTTGAGTCTTCCCGACTAAATTCCGTTCCATTTGTCTCGTTTTCCATCTCACCATCCATTCCACACCATTGCACTTGACATAAATTTATCACACGTCTCGACTTATGTCACGACTTACAATATGTCGTTAATATATTTGAAAACATAAATCACAAATTGAATAACGAAATATAAACAATAAATAAAACTGAAAAACCGATTTATTAGATGAAATGAGTTTTACACCTAAACTATAAGGTAATATTTTTATACCACCTATTATACTCCTTAAATCAAATTATTGGAAACATAAACCTATATTTTGTTATAACTCAAATGGGAGTTTTTGTATTCAAAAATTTGTTAAAAACATAAAATTGGTAAACATTTACTTACAATTATTTAATCTCAATAAGAAATACTTTTATGAAATTTTGACGATAGTTACCTCGGACAAAAAGGTGTATATTATACCGGGTCTTATATACATATAAAACTTGTCAAAATATATTTAACGAAGTGTGTTTATTAAATCCTATTTGTCTAATACAATTTACACGTATATTAATTTAATACTTGATTTCTCCTGAAAATAAATACACTTATACTAGGTGCGATAAATATATACTATTGACATTAGTCAACTAGATTGAATAGAATATACTCTCGGCTTATGCCGGATCCGGCATAAGGACATAAACTATTCTACTAATTCAAACCAAACATATTCTTAAAAGCAAGTATTATGAATCTTTCTAGTGAAATATATTTAAAACTTATCGAAACATAGTTATCTTGTTAATGTAACCACGTTATATTTTATAAACTATATATAAAGGTTAAGCTGAGACTTAATTTTTTTAAAAAAGAATACATTTATTTTAAAGGCTAGATGTCATGAATGTATATATATGTACGCGTAATATATATATATATATACAAGTCTTCTTCATTCACACCTTATACATCTCATAATGTATGTACTTTTCTTTTCGGAGGTCATCATTCGGTCTCATTTGCTCTTAATATTCTTCCGTATATTATCATTTAGCCATCATAGAACTAAAGTCAAAATTCCTTCTTCGAGATCCCTTCCATGTCATACCCTCATAAGCCGAAATCCACCGAAGTCTTTGTAAATTGTTTTAAAATAGATGATGCCACATAAGCAACAACAACAACAACATAAACATTGAAAAATTTATAAAGTTAGTTAAACTTTATCGAGTTTTAAACATGAGTAAAGACTAAATTGCCGTACTAAATTAGGTTGCGTGCCAGAGCCGTGCACTATCACCCCTTGATTTAATTCCCTTTGGACTACTAATTGCCAAGGTGAGTTTCATAGCCCCTACTTTTAACTGTTTTATACTGTTTTGGGGGAAGATACATGCTCATTTTACTTAAATAATTTTAATTATTGAAATTGTGCATTTCCGTGCATGCGATGCTTTATGATTGATATGTTGTTAGGAATTGGAAATTCCATGTTAAAGTGTCGGTCACCCCAATTATGGTCTAGCATATGTTGGCTCATAGACTTGTAGTTATTTACGTTGTTTTGTAGTTAATTAGTTAATTAGTAGCGTAGATTAGTTTAGTGTAACACCGTGGAGGAAGGATGGGTCTTTACCCACTGTATGCCTGATCCACAGTCCGATAGGAGGACATAGTATTTGTAACTATAAATACCCCTTCCATCCTTGGAAGGGGTGGTGCTTCTCAATCTAACCTTTCATTTTTTGTAAAGCAAGTCTCTAACAAGAACACCCTCTCATCTCTTTCTCTCTCTAAATGGCTAACATGTATTTCCATCATCCAAGACCACCCGAATCATCAAACAACACAATATTTACGATCCTACAAATGGTACAAGAGCCATGGTTATTGTGTTGTGTTGATTTTTTTGTGGTTTTGTTACATGTTTTTAAACTGGTTTGTGTATTTTTTTATGGTCAGAATATTTTTTCCGTTTATTCTTATGGTAAACTGTTTTTAAACATGGTTTGATGTATCCTCTATTTTGGTCATACAAGAATGTCACATGGTCCTTTCATTTGATACATCTCTGTTGTGTCAAACTTTTGTCCAAACAGATTGTATTTTGTATCTTTATGACTGTTTTTGTTACCAAAGTGTGTAAGTTTCTTGTGGTCAAACTAGTCATTTTCCTGGTCAAACTGTGGTCAAACAGGCACAAAGAAGCATCTTTTATGATATTTTTCTGGGTTTTTTATGAATATGGTCGGAAACTTGGTCGGAAAAATCGCCAGAGCAAAAAAGTCAAAAAAAATCAATGGCGACTTGTCCTTATAATCTTGCTAGTGACTTGTCATGAGTTTTGACTCATGGTAGCGACTTGTCATGAGTTTTGACTCATGATAGCGACTTGTCCTTATGTCAAGTAGCGATTTGTAAAGAATATGTTAGCGACTTGTCTTGAGGTGTTGTGTCAAAAATGAAGCGACTTAGTGTCAAAAATAATGGTGACTTGAGTCAAGAAGAAAGGATGAATGAGATGTATGACCATGACCTTGACCACAAAAACCAAATACCATTTACCATGTCTCAACTTCAGATTATTTCAACCATCATCAGTCAATGGTTTAATGAAAAACAATAACGAGTCACCTGAAGAAAAATCAGATCCGAATCAAAACCAATTCCATCTAATCCAAGACCTAGAATCAACTCTCAACAATCTACCAAGACTCAAAACGTAACTACTAATAGATCTCAGTTTTTACTTTCGTTATAGTCAAAAGACACATCATGACTTTTAAACGGTCAATAAAACGAAAGTGAAAAAAACCATCATCGATCACACTTTTGAAGCATAGCTTCATTTATTTATCCGAAAGTATAACAAAGGAGTGATAACAATAGTGTTATCTCTTTTGTTTCATTCGTTCACGACAACAACTAATTACAATCGGATACAAACCTTACCCGAGACCAATTTAAATGATCTTGAAGCCATTTTTCTTTGAAGCCTTGTCGCATGAAGAATCTGAAATGAAAGATAAAGGTGGGTTCTTGATTATGATTGTGTTTAATCTCGAATGGTGTGTTTGTGATATGCGTTAAAATGATTGGTTGATTAGAGATGAGATTAGGCAGGTTTGAGATTGATAAGATCTGAGTTGGGAGTGTATGTTTATGTGGTGGGCATTTTATTTGTTGAATGTGTCTTAGGGTTAGGATAAATGACCTAATATTTAGGTAAAAATGTCTTTTATATCCGGTTCTTAGTTTTTCTGGAAATTGGATCGGGCTTTTTCATTCTTTCATGGACAAACAAGGATAATGGATTGGTGCTGTGTCTATTTTGCTTGGGCTGCATGTCTTTCGTGGAATAACAAGGACTTTGGGTTGCACATACCAGTTGGGTCGTGGGCTTCAACTTATACATATGTCTATTGGATTTCACATGAATATGGGATTTCAGTTGTCAACAAGTGTGCATGGGATAATGAACATTTGGACAAATAAACTTTGCTATCCGAATTTTTATAAAATTTTGGATACAAATTTTATTTTGTCTAAATGAATGGTATTTTGGTCATGATAATTTTCACGGAGGATACAAATTCACGGCTTGCGCGTTAATTTGATGAAAAATGACTACGGGGTTTTTGTATGGTATTATTGATGCAAAATTGAAGAGGTTGTCTCACGTTATTCCATTTTGTGGTCATTACAATTAGCCGTAACAAATGTGAATCAAAGGAGGTTCGCCATTCACCTAATTCCCTTGAGATATTGTGTTTTAACGATGGGATGTGATCAACAATTCTCATGATTTATTCCACAGAATGTCAATGATACTTCACAGTCTAAGCAAAATCTTTCAAGAATCTTCAGCGTTAGTCATGATTTTTCAAGATGTTTGGTTATGACAAGAACTTCTCGTGCAAATGGTCGTACACGTTATGATGCTTCCGAAAGTTCGAAACCATCATGGGGGAGAAACGTGTACTTTGAGGTGTTACGGTCAACCTCCAAGGGGAAGTAGTATATACTACTTGACCTAGTATGGTTTGTGAAGCTGTCTACATTTGGGTAAAGAATTGTTGATGATTGAGAATGAACCACTGATGAAACGTTGCATGTTCCCCTAAAACAGATATTCACTGAAACCAATGTTTTCATCACACATTCAAGCTGACATTGTTTACGGTTTTTTCTTGATTTTGTAAAATCCCGCGAAAGAACCTATTTCTCGGTTTAAATTAGAGACTTGTAAAATCCCGTGACAATGGAAACATCCTGGTAATAGTAAAGTGCATTTTCGGATCTATCTTACGGTTTATTCTTGGTTTTGTAAAATCCCGCGAAAGAAACTATTTCTCGGTTTAAACCATAGAATTGAAAAATCCCGTAATGATGGAACCATCCTGGAGAAAGGAAAGTGTATTTCGGGATCTTATTTGATGCTGGTGCTACGGTTTCTGTTTCGAAGAAGGGATAAAAGGGTGTACTTCATGAATTGGGTGTTTGTTTGGATTGTCCTCATGGCAGTTTGGTTATTGCATGGTTTTACGGGGTGATGTGCTTTTAACCATGGTCGGGATGAAAACCATTATCATAGTTCACTTAAAACGTCAAAGGAGGCTAGATTTGAGCTTTTAACCAGAAGATGTGACAACGGGGTTAATTCACTATTATTTATTTGAGGTTGAAGTGAAATATCATGGGCGAGTGTACTTAGTATCTGAAGGTATCGGGGATGGTTGGATGAAGATTCTTCATGATCCTTGTTCGAGCTTATTATCAAAAACGAAGACTTGGAAATCTTGTTGTTGTTGGGTGACTTTTTCCTTTTCTTTTTCCATTTGGGGGAATTGGGCTCTTACCACCACAAAATAACTATCACTTTAAGGAGTTACGTTGTTGTGCTCAGTGTCACATTCAATTGTGGATTTTCAAGAGGTGATGTACGTTTTATACTTGATGGTTGGTTGGATGAAGAGTATAGAGTACTTAGAGATTCAATGAAGGACGAAGTCTCGGCACCGCTCTTTGTTACATATGTGCAAGGTTAAGTCACGAGTTCGGGTTAGTTTACTTCAGGGTCAAATTCATCTTATTGGGTTTTCTCCATCAGTTGTCTCGACAAAGAGCCTACTGAATGATAATGGGATAGATAACAAGTTTGCCAAGAGAGTTTGAAAAGAGAGAGATTATGACGTTTGAACACAACAGTTCAAGCCTCGTTCTCTAAAGAAAATAAAAGTGTACGTTTCAGTGCGCCTTATCTTCAAGAAGAAGAGAAATCTTCTTATGATGTTTGAACACAACAGTTCAAGCCTCGTTCTCTAAAGAAAAGAAAAGTGTACGTTTCAATGCGCTTTATCTTCTGAAGAAGAGAAATCTTCTTATGACATCTGTTCACATCATTTCAGGCCTCGTACTTCAACATTATGACGTTTGAACACAATAGTTCAAGCCTCGTTCCTCAAAGAAAAGAAAAGTGTAAGCTTCAGTGCGCTTTATCTTCTGAAGAAGAGCACTCTTCTTATTTATGACCATTCTCATCAACATGCTTCATGCTTTTTCCATGCGCTTCAGTCATCAAGTGAACCGGACTACTGATAATTACTCTTATTCCACTTGCTCAATATAATGAAGATGGCGACATCATGTGCTAATTTTGTGGGGGAGAAGTGTGAATAGAATACATTTGGATGATAATCACTTGTTTAATCAAGAATGACATCTCCGTATGCAATTCTTGAGGGGGAGAAGAAGTGTGAATTTTCTGCATGGTTGATTGATATTTGAGAATATATGGTCAAACGGCTCCTAACTCATGTAAGAACCGAGCTTCTTCTTATCGGATCATCTTCACATATAGTTTCTTCTAAGAGCCGTTGGTTAATATCTTCACACGGGCTGATTTGAATAATGACAAAGTGCTTCCAGTTGCTGGGCTGATTTTCTTAATGAACATCTTTCTGTTCTTGTTTGATTGGGAGGGATTTGAGTTAAGGGGATTTGCTATTTGTAAGTTAACGGGAATGCATTCGGTGAGTTGAAGATGTTGACTTTCTATTCCCCAATTGGACAATCTTGAAGAAGGTCGAGTCTACAGTCTGTTCTACATTTTCCGCTGCATGTTAGAAGACTAAAGACGAGTTGCATTTAACGATCTAAAGACTTCTTCTTAATCCGGACATTCATCATAAAGATTGTCAGCTTTGGGGAGAGCACTAATTGGGGGAGAGTGAAATGTCGAATTTAATCCCCAATTAGACTTGCTCACATTCTTCAGCAAATTGATTCTCACAAAGACTTCAAGTGTTCTTCTCAAAAAGATTTCAAGTATTTGGGCTTATAATATGTTGCTGATTTTGAAGTGTCAAAACCAGCAAGGGGGAAGGATACTCACTTCTAAACACAAAGCGAGTAAACTTGATGAACTTAATTCTTCTAAGTGATTGAAGATATCCCGGGAAGACAAATGTCATGACCACAGAGAAACTCAAGGTTTTACTCATCAAGGCTTTTAGTGTTATTATTCGAACTACGTGGGGGAATTGATGTAAGAGAAAGTTTCTGAAGATAAAAGAGGTACACATATGTGTGATGATTTCAATGTTATCGCAATCATCAGGGGAGAGAGAATTGTGTACATTGGGGGCGCTCAGCTTGTCTCACTTGAGTGCTTAATCAGTGATTCAGAGATATAATCACTTACTTCGGAGTTGACATCCGCAGAGATAGTCATCCGCAGAGATAATCATGATTCGCCGCTTCTTCAATGTTATCGGTTATTCTCTCTTTGGGCATTCGGGTACTTCGGGTTCTTGAGCTTTATACACTTTCTTCAGGGGGAGAGAAAATTATACATCTGGGTTATTCTTTGGCTATCGGACTTAATCTGCTACTTTGATGTTATAAGTTTCTCTGTCTTTGAAGCACATCCATATGTGTATTCGGGTTCATGAGCTTCATTCAAAGAGACTGACTGCATCATGTCAACTACATGGGGGAAGTGGTCTCTTGACACCTTTTGGGGATGCATCACTTCAGACTTCAGTGGTAATGAAATACGAGAAGAAATTTAAAGAGTGGGATGATACGTTGCTGTTCTTGTTGATGATATAACCCCGAACGAAGAATCTCAACTATCGTTCTTAAAAGGAGCAACGGGATTTATGATAATGGTGTGCTTCTTCTGGCACTGCTAAGGCAAGCTTGAAATAGAGCTTTGAATCTGCTCATCTAATGGATTTTGGTTTGGGGGAAGTGCCAAAGTCTCTCTTTCTCAAAGGCTCAAGTTCTATCTTCTATTCTGGAGCCTCGGAAGCTTTGGTGGTGGAAGTTTAAGAGATGACGAATTCTATCTTCTACGACGTGCTGCTCGATATCCTTATCTAGGTACTCGTATCATCATCTTCTTAAAGTATATCATCTTCTCTATCTTTGTAAATATTTTTCAAAAACGATATACAAAAATAGAAAACCAACAAAAAGAAAATAGAAAAATATAAAACCTTCTAAAACCCATAAAATCAGAAAATTTAAATATATATATATATATATATATATATATATATATATATATATATATATATATCTATGTGTGTGTGTGTGTGTGTGTTTTCTCAAGACATGTCTTTATGGCTTACAATTAATTGTATCTTCAAAACTATGATAACATCTACGGTATTAGAAATGTCATTCAATAATGGCACGGGACCATAGATGAAGTTCGAGCAGGAGGTCTAAATATTTCTTTTCAAAACATGTCTCTAAAAATATGGTTTGCAGTTACTTCAGACTGTAACCCGTGCTTAAACCATGGTTTTGTAACATATTGGATTTCATAAACACATCATACCAAATACATAAGAGGCGTATATAAGGTTTTAGAGAGAGAAAGTTTTAGAGAGAGAAATGGAAGAGAGTTGGGAACTATGTGAAACAAAGAAAAATGGTATTGAAGCTCCAACCCTCTACCTCAGGAGGTAGAGGGTATTTATAGTGTCTTACAATAAACGCCACCTACGGGCCTGTGGATCGCATACAAGGTAAAGACCCGTCCGTCCTCCACGGTTTTACTTAACTAACTTCTTACTAACATTAAATGACTACGACTACGAGCTTTCTAATGATTACATATACTTGAGGTGACCGACACTTTAATGACTGAATTTTCTAATTCCTAACAATCTCCCCCTAAGGGAGGTCACCTCAATTTACACAGAATACAAACAGATATTACATTGAGATTTTTCTTGAATTCTTGTTTAAGTTCTTTGCTCAGTAGCTCGTAGTCTTTGATTCTTCATGTTATCTATGTATGAATAATTCAAGTGGAGGTCTTTAAATGATCCACGTGATGATGAGTTTTGAGCCAGCTTTGAGATCATCAGCTTGCATAAATTTCTGACTCTTCCATTGTGGAGTTGACATTATGTGACGTTGTGACAGTGAACCGACATGCTCACATTCTGGATCATGATTTCTTCTTATCAGAGTAGCGGAAGCTTTAGATAATTCATGATATTTGCAGCAGTGTAGCAGAAGCGTGGAGTGAGAATATCAGATTCATAGATGCACTAATCATGATTTCTTTTGAAATGAATGTGTTGTGTGAGCATGCGGCTATGGATTGACCTCTCCATTCTGATCAGCTGCAAGCGTCGGGTGTACCTGCATACAACAGTTAGCAATAAAGCGCACGAAAGTGTCTTTGATCACTTTCGTTGAATTGAGGTACACGGCCCACGGTTCCCCGTTGATCAGTACAAATACTGCCTGTGATCAGGTATAATTCCAAAGAATCTCCTTGACAGGGTTTCGCAGCTGTTCTAGCTGTTCTCAAACCAGAACATCTCAAAGAAAACAACACGGAGTAAGTGAACCAGTGAATAGAGATTCACTGATTGATGGAAAATGATTTGAAAAACAATCGTGTACTGCTCAAAATAAAGTGTTTTTGCAATACAACGAAGGTTTTAACGAAAATCAATTATCAATCATAAACACCTTTTAATTTTGAAATATTAATACACAGTTGATGTGCTAGAGAAAAGATTTTTAAGCATAATGACCGGTTTTTCAAAGGTATCCGTCAATCCATAACCTGAACCAGGATTAATTCAAAATATTGAATCGCCCCATTGTTTCTGTTCAATTGTCACATGGTTGATCTATTGGATAGATCTCACATGCCACCCACCAGGAGCTTGTTTGATGTTGGCTCTAGAAGGCTTTCCATCTTCATTGTGAATATGTTTGCATATCACTCAGATGTTCTGGCAATACCACAAGGATAATGTGTAGGACTCATAAGATATAATCTCTCTTTCCGAATTGTATGAAACAGAGAGTCTTCATTGACAGTGTCCTAATGAGATTTATTGATGATCTCGAGGCTCTAGACTAAATTGTGCACATTTGGTTCCTATGCCGGAGACTAGGGAGAGGGTCTCCTTCTTCAATATCAACCATCTCTAAGAGAAAGTCGATAGATAATGTCGGTTCCCCTGTGAGAATGAAACAAGTCCTTTTAAGAGGAACTTGAGTAGTTTGGGAAGATGTAGTGCAGTGCGTCACTGGGTCCATGACGTCTTGTCTTCAATACTAGTGTTACCTTAGTAACCACTAGTAGCATATGTATTGAACCCGGTTTCTGCCCTAAGGTTGAATTATTGGAGGGCTATTTATTTTCACCCTTTTCACATTCAATTCTTTTTCATTCTTCAACCCCTTTAGTGCTTACCGAGACTTCATTACTAGAACCTTGTTGGGTTTATTCCAGTTCTAGCTCTATCTCAGTCCGCACTCTTCCCATATCTCACTTTTCTCCTTTTTTCATCATACCTAAGGACTCTATACTATCTAGTGGATTGTCCCTGGGTAGATCCCTCCGGCTCTGGCGGGATCGTGGAAACGAATACCTAACCTAACCATCCTTATAACACCATGCATAAAATTAAATTGGTAGGTCTTTTGGTATTGTTCATCAGCCATTTGAACCCATTGAAAAACCATTTGAAAAACAATCTAAGTACTTGTGATAAATTATCAAAGCATTTTGTACCTGAATCATTTTTGATATTTTTGAAAAACGGCTCCCCCTCAACATGTGCATCATATGTTTGAGATCATTTTGGCACATGGAGGCAAGAGGAAGAATTCACTTTTTTTGATAAATATTTTCTAAAAATATCGACATCACTTTCCCGATTAAAATCGTTGATTCATATACAGTTAAAGATATTTTTGGGAAAGAATGAGGTTTTCAATAAAAATTGCTCCCCCTCAATATGTGCATCGCGTTTTGAAAGAGTTTTGCACATATTAGGGAAAGCCTGCACTTTGGAACAAATTAATTGCTTTTCAATCCAATTTGGTTTAAAATAGATGCTACCCCTTAACATGTGCATGGAAAATTTGAAATCGTTTGGAACATGAATGGAGGAGAGTTTGCTAAACACTTATAAAACCAATTATCGAGTTATCAGTTTAAATCCAATTTAAATCACAAATTCTCCCCGATCACAATTTTCAAATCATTTGAGATTTGTGATCTTTATAGATTTAAATTGTTTTTGAAGGCTTTTGAGAAGAATTGTGACTTGCTTATGAAAACATTTAACCGATAAGGATCAAATCGGAGACTTTAAACTCCATTATTTAAACATGCATGAGTATCTTTTGAAAACATAACATTAGCAAAGGTTTTGAATCAATTGTATAAAACATTGTTCATTTTGATTTTACAAAAGTAAACCTTGCTCATTTACGTGCCAATTGTTTAAAAAATAACCTTTTTGATTGAGTTGAAATCATTCTCCCCTCAATCAATGACAAGAGTTGTTGATTGAGCGTTAGAGAGTTTGAAACAGATAAGCCCGGATGATTTTCAAAAATAGAGTACGAGGTATTTTCAAAGCAACTCTGTTTTCATTAGATGAAAAATATTTTTCAAAAGAATCATTAGACGGAAAAATATTTTGGAAAGAAAACATTTGTCTTTTTGGTGACAAATATTTGTTTTAGGAATCGGAGCATGAGATTTGAAAAATAAGATAAAGCATGGCTCTGTTCTTTGCTTTTAAAACGGGTTACTGCCTGAAAATGACAATAAACCACCATTTTTCTCCGCCTCATTTTTTTTAAGCAATTTATGTACATTCGAAGAACATCTAAAAACCCGTGACATTCTTTGAATGTCAACACAAAGTCCGTAGATGATATCGAATAATAAAAATAATAAAAAAAATGACAAAATAACAATATTTTTTGGAAATTTTCAAGATTTTCTAATTTTTATGGATTTTTGAAAATTTTATATTTTTATATTTTCTTTTGTGGGTTTTGAAATTTTGTATTTTGCTTTTTGAATAAATATATACAAGAAATAGATGAAGAAAGAAACCATTTTTACTCCTCGTCTTCCTCTTGAAGACGTTTGAGGGTTTCCGGTTGTAGGCTCTTTAGACCAAGTCGGTGGAAAGGATAAACTCAAAACGTTCTCTTGGAAGAGCTTTGGTGAAGATGTCTGCTAACGGTATTCAGTCCTCACAAAATAGAGTTCCACCACACCTTTTTCCACTTGTTCCGGAATGAAATGATGTCGAATGTCAATGTGCTTTGCTCTTGAATGTTGAACGTTGTTGCAAGAAAGAGCAATGGCACTTTTGTTATCACAATACAGAGGGATCTTGTTGAATTCAAAGCCATAGTCAGATAATTGTGATCTCATCCATAGGATTTGAGCACAACAAGATGACATGGCTATGTATTCACCTCTGTAGAGGATATAGAAGTACTCATTTGTTTCTTTGAAGACCAGCTCACAAGCTTATCACCCAAAAATTGAGCACCTCCGACGCATTTCGACGCGGTGTATCTTGACATCCCTGCATGATCCATCTCAGATATGTTGTTAGTGACATACCAAAAGTCCCATGTTGATGGTTCCTTGGAATACCGAAAGACTTTAACCGCTTCAAGGTGCTTTTGGTAGGCTTAGCCTAGTATCTAGCACACATGCATACAATGCGAACGAAATATCGGTCTACTAGCTGTGAGGTACAACAGAGATCCAATCATACTACGATATTTCGTTTGATCTACCATGATCCCCGAGTGGTCCTCATCCAGTTTAGTACGTTCTACCATGGGAGTGTCAACGGTGTCACAAGTGTCAAATCCAAATTTCTTTAAAATTTCATTTGCATATTTAGATTGATTAATAAAATGCCTCCGGGACTTTGTGAAATTTGCAATCCCAAGAAAAATGACATTTGTCCCATCATTGACATTTGAAATTTGGAGCCCATCTCCTTAGAAAACGGTCACATTCATTGGTGTCACGAGGCAAAGAATAATATCATCAACAAATATTTGAACGTGAATTAAATGTTTGCCTGACTTTCTGGTGAACAATGTCGGATCAACTGCTCCTTTCTTTGTCAATCCAAGGTGGATAGAAGAAACTTTGATAGCGTATCATACCATTCCCTTGGAGCTTGCTTCAAGCCGTAAAGAGCCTTCTTCAAGCGGTAGACAGGAGTAGGATGCTCTGGATTCACAAAACCTTCGGTTGGTGACGCGTATACAACTTCTTTAAGTTCTCCGTTAAGGAAAGCCGTCTTTACGTCCATCTGATAGACTACCATGTTCTTACTTGCAGCATTAGCCAAGAAGATTCTGATTGCTTCGATACGAGCAAGCGGAGCAAATGATTCTTCAAAGTCAATACCCTCCTCTTGACGGTATCCTTTGCAACCAATCGAGCCTTGTTCTTTAATACATCACCATGCTCATCAAGTTTTACCTTGAAGATCCACTTTAGAGCAATGATCATAGCACGTCGAGGAGCGGTACTAATTCCCATACAACTAGTCGATCAAACTCATGAATTTCTTCTTGCATGGCATTGAACCAGCTGTCTTCATTCATTGCAATTTTAACGTCTTTTGGTTCGACCTTGGATAGTACAGAGTTGAAGAAGCACCATAAGGCATCAGGTTGCAAGTTGTTTGTGAGTGGATACTGGACGAGAGGGATTTCCAATGATGTTGTCCAATGGGTGATCATGTGTCCATTTTCTAAGGTGTTCGTGTGGTTGTTGTTGAGGAACTGAAGTAGCAGAGTCGATTTCTCTTGATGAAGATGGTTCTGATGATGATTCAGGAGCAAATATGTTTTCAAATGGGGCATCTTTAGGAGTAGCAAAGGGATTCTCTCCATCAAGGTGCGAAAACAATTCCATGATGTACACTCGATGATTGATGATTTGTTGATGAGACAGAGTGATCGCAGCAGGCTTCTTGACTTAATGACATAGAAACTGAAGGATTAACTTCATTGACAGAGATAGGAGCAGCCTCTGTTGATGGAATTGATGATCATTAGCAGCTTGGCTCATAGTGTTCATCAAACATTGGATCAAACAATTTCTTCAAATCATCTTCTCAAGGAGGTACATAAGGAGTTCTTGCGAAGAATGGTTTACAAGAGTAGAACTTATGGGACTACTTGATGATGCGGTCCGTGAACGGGTTGTCCGGAGCCATTGGACCGGTCACCATCGAACGTAACGTGAATTGTTTCCATGATATTTCGGGTTCTCTTGTTGTAGATTCGGTATCCTTTTCTGCTTGGTGCATATCCTACAAATACTCCAATGTCCGCTTTAGCTTTAAGTTTCCCTAAGTCTTGGCCCTCATTAGTTGGATAACACAATGCACCAAACACGCGAAGGAATGAAAGATTAGGTTTTCGATTGTGGACAAGTTCATATGGAGTTTTCCATGAGAAGTGTGAATTAGGGATCGATTTTGAGTATAGCATGCAGTGGCAATGGCTTCAGCCCAGAGAAACATTGGAACCTTTGAGTAAATCAACATTGTTCTAGCGGCTTCCACAAGAGTTCGATTTTGTCTTTCAACTACACCGTTTTGTTGAGGAGTTCGTGGAACACTTCTTTGATGACTGATTCCAACACTTTCATAAAACTCACTAAGTTGTTTATTAGAAAACTCAGTTCCATTGTCTGCTCGTTGGGATGATTCGGCAGTTTTGTTAAGTCGAACCCGCAGCTGCTTGTTTGATAAGTTTGATGATGATATCCGAGGAGTTTCATCCTTTGTCCTCAAGAACTTAACCCAAGTGAATCAAGAGTAATCATCAACCACAACTAACACATATTTCTTCCCATAATATGTTCGGCACTCTCATGGGTCCACATAAATCCATGTGAATGGTATGAAGAACTTCCATAACGGAGTTTGTAGGTTTGGGTTTGTGGGCATACTTCTTGCTTTTTCCCAATTGGCATCCTGAACAAAGATGATCCTTTTCATACTTTAGTCTAGGTAAGCCTATTACTAAGTCCTTTCTGGAAAGATCATTTATGGTGCCAAAGTTCAAGTGATTGAGACGACGATGCCATAACCATGACTTTGTTTTAGAAGCCTTTGACAACAAGCGAATTGGAGAAGACTTCATCATATCTTCGATAGAGATGGTGTATAGATTTGACCCACGTGTTCCTCTTAAAAGTTCTCTACCATCAAGTTCTCTAACGGCAAGTATGTTTTCGAAGGCCACTTCTAGATCAAAATCACAGAATTGACGAGAGAGAATAAGTTATGACCAAGACCTTCAACGTAATATACCCCAGAGATAACACTATCACACAACATAGTCTCCATAACCCATAATTGCACCGAAATGATCATTCCCGAATCTAACAGTCCCGATGAATTTACTCACAAAGTTCATGAGCCGTGACCGGTCTCTCAGTCATATGCTTGAAACAGACTGAGTCCGGTACCACGAACGATTTGAGCGATCTGCAATTGAACACATACAAGAATGGATAACTTGATAATTGGGATCCCCATGCAAGAATGGGTTCCATTTGGTTAGTAACGGTGATTGGAACACCCACATCAGTAGACTCAATGGAATCATCGAGGGATAGATGCAATGCTAGTGTCAGTATTTGTCCTACTCAAAGTATGTTCACTTCTTAAAGGAATAGTTCTACCGTAGGCATCCATTTCTAATGGCATTGATCAAGATAATTTAGGGCACATCTCATTAAGATTGAATTTGGCCCAAAAGGTATCCATTGATATCCTATGTTACTAAATTTCCTTCCTGTGGGTTTCCAATGTTTTCTAACCTTCTTTCGCCATTGTTTCTAGCCTTCTTAGCTTGAATTTTGTATTACTATCTTAACGGGCATTTAACAGCAATAATCAACTCATTCATACCACATTCATGATTAGTAACAGAAACCAAACAATCATCATTACATGTTTTGCAAAAGTAGCGAGAATTGAATTAATTACAAGATGCGGCTTATAGCTAATACTTGAATCAACACGATTCATTTTATTCAACTCAAACTTAATGTTCCTAGGGTGGTCTTCTACTTTCTTCCATTGCACATTCTTAGCTTGCAGGGTCCTATCTTGCTTTGTATTGCCCTGAAGGCTTTGACCGCTTGCTTTGTGTCACTTGATTACTCTGTAGAGGGAATTATGGGAACATTAGTTGGTTGAGCTACCTTTTGCATTCTGAACTAGGCGGCAGGATCTGAACTAATGAAGGCACTTCAGAGTTCACTTTCTTAACATTGACAGAAGAAGTGTTGGGATCAGTAACCGATGGCATATTAAAATTTACTTTCTTAATGCTAGGCATAGAACAAGGCATCACGGCTTTACCTTTCTCACAAAAAGATTTGGAACATGTTGCTCGTAAACATTCTAACGCACTCCCCTGAGATCGTTTGGCTTGCAATGCAAGCAAACCTAATTTCTCTATCAAGTGGTTTATTTATGAAATCCTCTTCTACAATCTCTCGGAGACATTCTAGACTATCCTTAAGGTGAGTGAAATAGTTATGAAATACAAGTTCGTTATTTCTAAGATGAGGAGGAATGTATTTACTGACAGTCACAAAGATATATTTGCGTGCAGATGACTTTGATGCAACATTCTCATTAAAGACAAGTGGCATTTTCCCTTTTACACGACTCCACTTCAGATTCTCAATTTCTATTTGTAAAGACGTTATTATTTCGTTGTTCTTGTCACGAGTGACTTTCATTGAATCATATAACTCTTTAAAGTGTTGTTTCACCTTTTCATTTTCTTCTAGAAAACTCTCATTTTCCTTTTGTAAAACATTAACCAAGTTTTGAAGATGAAAAGTTTGAGAACTCTGAGAATCTAAAGGAGGAGGCATTTGGGAGCTTGTCACATTGTTCTTTTCACCCTTTAATTGTGAAATTTGGGTTCTCATTTTACGATCGTGTTACAATGAGCTCGAATATGTTCATCACGTTTTGCGATTTCAAAATCTGCATCAAATTCAGGAGCATCCAAGGATGTCTTGATATTTGAGGTTTTAACATTTTCTTTTAGATGTTGATATTTCAATTGCAAAGCAAGATGCTCAACTTCCAATTTAGAAAAATGTTTCACCAGGGTTATATGATCATCCCGTTCAAAATCTTCATGCAATTTAGAGTTAGTTTTCTCAAGCTCAATGACACGATCATGGGA
Source organism: Chrysanthemum makinoi (assembly GCA_910596185.1). Lineage (NCBI taxonomy): Eukaryota > Viridiplantae > Streptophyta > Magnoliopsida > Asterales > Asteraceae > Chrysanthemum > Chrysanthemum makinoi. The sequence continues at coordinate 122,301,036 of OU343225.1, forward strand.
GACTTTTAGGGAAACAGATAATTCATGAAATTGAGATGCATTAATAGAACAATTCGTGGCAGTGTAAAACACATCTTGAGTGATACATTCAAAAATCAGATTCTCATTTAAGGTATGCAAGTTTTTCCTCTCAATCTCATTATATTTTAATTCTCGCTCATAGTCATTGACCTCAACTATCATTGCATCAAATTCCTTTTCCATTTCTTTAATATCTAATCCATCCCCTTTTTAAGACTCTCAAATTGACCTTTTAATTGTTTAAAGAAAGGCATGACTTTGGTTAAATAGCATTCTTTAGTTTGCTCAAAACCCCTTTCCCCTTGATTATCCTCAGTAGGTGTGATCCTTTTCTTACATGTTTTCTCAAAATCAACAAATAATTGATAAATCACATATTGACTGATTAAGGTCTTGCTCTTAGTGGGAATAGATCTAGGAACTAAATGCATTGGTGTATTGGGGGATATACGGTGGGCTGGAAGCATTCTCTACATGGGGATTGTTTCAAAAATCATCGCTTTTATGTCCATATCCTTTTCACAATTTGTTCAGGGTTTTTGTGTTTGAGGTCTAAACTTGTTAAATGCAATCCAATTTTCCTTAGCATAGTTGGGTGTTTTGGCCGATGTTGTTTTCTATGCATGACGGACTTTTAAGTTTTCATCCATTTTCTCCTAGTAACCTCTTCTAATTGCTTATCTTCCTCGATGCACTCAGCAACTAGGTTTTACCTAGGCTTAAGGATTTCATTGCCATCATATATTACCTTATGAGCTTCTCTTGCTTTCTTACCATACTCAGGGTTGGGTTCCTTAATAATGGGAATACTATGCTTATCGCTTAAGACTCTATGCTTAGTGACCATGTGAGGCAGCGATGCTGAATGGTGTTCCCTTATACATACAACTTATTTTCAAGCTTGTTTTTCAAAGTTTTTAGATTAGAAAAGTCATTCAAAAGTTTTGATTCCTTAGCATTAAATTCTTGTTTAAGCACTTTAACATTTTCTTGAAGCTCTTGCTTTTGCTTAATAGTTTTAGAAAGCTTTTCTTGTAAGGAGTTTAACTCTTGTTTTAACACTTCTTCTCTAAAATTTCTTTTTCTAATAATTGTACGCATTTGGTCATCCATTTCCCCGCCACACGGGTAGTTAACTCAAACTTCACACGTTGTTCATAAATAACAACTTGTTCTTTATAGGCATTTAGTTCGTGAGGTAGTAATCATCGAGGGGCACATGCGGTGTATTCATCAAAAACATAATCATTATTGACTGCAGAAGATGCATTACTTGGTACAATCTCACTTTCACTTTGTGTCACATATTGATCATAAGAGACAATATTGCTATTACCCTCTTTATCAATATCTGATTCATATGTTTCAAGAGATTGTACTTCATTATGAATCTTTTGCTCATCAACTTCATCGTATAGTTTTAATACCTCTGAAATGATTGATTCTTTGGATGGACCACTTGTTGTGATGATGAGATCTTTGGAGAGACCATAGATGAGATGCTAGCCATGAAGATTTTTAGCGGTGGGTTCATCATCGACATCTCGAAGTCATATGCATCACAATCGGCTACTTGAAATATTTGGATGATTCTGCCCTATCCATACTTATCTCACTGGCTATTCACCCACATCGACATCATATGTTTTGGCATTTCCTCAAAGAAGAAACAACAACTCTTCTCATCAAAGCCCCACCTGTCTTGAGCTTGCACTAGCAAAGATCTTGTCCTGAAGTACTCGCATTTTGAGGGCGTTTTGGAGATGTGCAGGTTCCTTGCAATGTGTCTATCACCACCACGAGTTGTAGCACTTGATTGGCTTTACTTGTCCACGATTGGCATTTCTCCCACGATTCTGAGTAGCCACATACCCTCCACCTACTCCACCTCTTCCTTGTTCATCTTGCCTTCCTTAAACTAGTTGCACCATAACCTTTCCATCTCGACAACGCATGATTGTGTAGATTTGATGCTGATTCGGTCTATTATTAGTGTGAGAAGACTGTTGGTATGTAGACTGAGGGTCAAGTTTTGTTTAACCATAAGAGCCAGTTGATTAATGAAGTGTTCCATGATCGCATGAGATCGACTTGCTTGAACCTCGGATCGGGAATAAGTTTGTGATTACCATTACCTGTGGGTATGACTTGAGAAGCTTTGGTGGTAATTCCAAATTTGTGTAAAGGCTATTGAATCATTTGAAGAACTTGTTTCTCGGTTTAGTTTTGAAGCTGTTCAAGAATCCTTCGTTCAAACATAGCATGTCTCTCATTATGAAGAAGGAAGGCATACAATTGCTCATAGTTGGTGTTCTTCAATCCTTTGGTTAGCTTCACAGAGGTGAAAAATTTGTGCCATTCAGGATTCATGTTGTTCACAAACTTTGAGTTCAATTGAATATTTGGCATGGTCATTTTGATGTTCCTCATGTCATTTACAAGCTTGTGGAATCTCACGTAATATTCATAAACACTTTCTTATGGTTTCATCTTAAAATGCTCAAATTCATCATACAGTGATTCTCTTCTTCCTTGGTAAGTTCTCAACGAGAGAAGCATCTTGACATTGTCCCAAACATCCTTAGCCGGTGTTGTGATTGATCACTTGTAAATGTCTTTTGGAAGACCACTGAAGTATAATGTTTGAAGCCTGATATCAAAGACATCGAATCTCTTTTTCTCCTTATCCCGAGCTCATCATATGTCTTTGGTCCGTCCAATCCAAAGATCATTGTTCCATCTCAAGTACAATTATGTCTCTTGTAGTCTCAATCGATCGGTCCTTCATCAATTGACTTGAGAATGTTGACTCCATTTTCCTTTCCCGCACAATACAACCTAATCTGCTAAGCCCATGAGTTCTAACCGTACCGCTGAACGCCCCTACTACAAGAGAGATGATTGTAGGCACGGCAGACATGTTTACAGTTTTCACGGGATTTTATAACTCTATGATTAAACCGGGAAATAGATTCTTTCACGGGATTTTACTAAATCAAGAGAAACCGTATTAGAAACAAATATTAACCAAGTCGCTATAACCCTTGAAACAAGTCGCTAAGCACTGTCGCTAAGTAGCAACTCGCACTCAAGTCGCAGGTAATCAAGTCGCTAAGCCACAAGTAAGACCCAAGTCGGCTTTAACACTAGTCGCTCAAGCACCAAATCGCAAGCGGATAAGTCATAAAGAACAACTCGCTAAGTAACCAAGTCGCTAAGAATCAACTCACTAAGAACAGGCCAAGTCGTTAGAAATAATAGAAACAAGTCGCTAACCCAACCAAGTCGCTAGTGGCGGAACCTCCACTAACTTGTATCGCTTGTCGGCTTGTCTCAATAAGTCGCGATCAAGTCAAGCACGACTTTAAACTACAACCTCACCGGAAATACCAGCAAGTCGCCGCCAAAACAAGTTAAAACCCCAAACCCACACTTTCAACCAAAATGACCAAATCAAACCAAGCACTTACAATGATTCTAAACATGTACACTCAAAATTCAAACTTAACACTAAAAAATATCCAAATGATGCAAAAACCACTAAACATTTTCAAACCCCAAAAACCATATAAAACCACTAGAAACCAAGATGATATGTAGAGAGATGATCAAACCATGGCTCGGAGTACCAATTGTAACATATTAGATTTCACAATCACATCATACCAAATACATAAGAGGCGTATATAAGGTTTTGAGAGAGAAAGTTTGTAGAGAGAAATGGAAGAGAGTTGGGAACTATGTGAAACAGAAAAATGGTATCGAAAGCCCAACCCTACCTTGGAGGTAGAGGTATTTATAGTGTCTTTACAATAAACGCCACCTACGGGCCTTGGATCAGTATACTGGGTAAAGAACGTCCTCTCCACTAAGCTCTTAACTAACTTCTTACTAATATTAAATAACTAATTACTACGAGCTTTCTAATGATTACATATACTACTTGAGGTGACCCTACACTTAATGAATTTTCTAATTCCTAACACAATCTCCCCTAAGGAGGTAACAATTACCAATGCTAATACAAAAAGATATTACATTGAGATTGTTCTTGAATTGCGTTTAAGTTCTTTGCTCAAGAGTCGAGTATTTGATTCTTCATGTTATCTATGTATGAATAACGCGAGTAGTTTTAAATGATCCACGGATGATGAGTTTTGGCTTTGAGATCATCGCTTGCATAAATTTTGACTCTTCATTCACGGAGTTGACATTATGTGACGTTGACAAGGGACCCGACATGCTCATTTTGATCATGATTTCTTTCTCATCGAGTAGCGGAAGCTTTGTGATAATTCATGATATTTGCAGCAGCGCAGCGAAACATGGAGTGAGAATATCAGAGTCATTGATGCATTAATCATGATTTCTTTTGAAATGAATGTGTGTGAGCATGCTTATGGATTGACCTCTCCATTCGATCAGCTGAAGCGTTGTGTACTTGCATACAAATAGAATTAAGCACGAAAGTGTCTTTGATCACTCGGAATTGAGGTACACGCCCACTTCCTCGTTGATCGTTAGACAAATACCGCTCGTGATCGTATAATTTAAAGAATCTCCTTGATGGGTTTCGCAGCCTATTCTAGCTGTTCTCAAACGGAACGTCTCAAAGAAAACAACACGGAGTGAGTGAACGTGAGAATAGAGATTCACTGATTGATGGAAAATGATTTGAAAAACAATCGAAAATGCAAGCTCAAAATAAAGTGTTTTTTGCAATACAACGAAAGTTTTAACGAAAATCAATTATCAATCATAAACACCTTTTAATTTTGAAATATTAATACACAATCGATGTGCTAGAGAAAAGATTTTAAGCACAAGAACGGTTTTCAAAGGAATCCAATCCATAACCTAAACTGTGATTGATTCATATGATTTGAATCACCCATTGTTTCTGTCAGGTTGCACATGGTTGATCTATTAGATAGATCTCACATGCCATCTACCAAGAGCTTGTTTGATGTTGGCTCTAGAAGGCTTTCCATCTTCATTGTGAATATGTTTGCATATCACTCGGATGTTCTGGCAATACCATAAGGATAACAAGGACTCATAAGATATAAATTTTCACATTGTGTGAAACAGAGTCTTCATTGATGTGTCCTAATGAGATTTATAGATGATCTCCGGCTCTAGACTCAATTGTGCACATTTGGTTCCATGTCAGAGACTAGGAGTCCTTCTTCAATATCAACCATCTCTAAGAGAAAGTCGATAGATAATGTAGGTTCCTCTGTGAGAATGAAACAAGTCCTTTTAAGAGGAACTTGAGTAGTTTGGGAAGATGGTAGCGCCACAGGGTCCATGACGTCTTGTCTTCATCAGAGTGTTACCCTAGTAACCACACAAGAACATATGTATTGAACCTAGTTTCTGCCCTAAGGTTGAATAATTGGAGGGCTATTTATTTTCACCCTTTCTCATTCAATTCTTTTTCATTCTTCAACCCTTGCGCTTTAGAATCGAGACTCTCTTAGAACCTTGTTGGGTTTATTCCATTCGGCTCCTCTCATCCGCACTTTCCCATATCTAACTTTTCTCTTTTTTTCATCATACCTAAGGACTTCTACACTATCTAGTGGATTATCCCTGGGTAGATCCCTCCGCTCAGCGATCGTGGAAATGAATACCTAACCTAACCATCCTTATAACACCATGCATAAAATTAAATTGGTCGGTCTTTTGGTATTGTTCACGCCATTTGGAACCCAATTGAAAACCATTTGAAAACAATCCAAGTACTTGTGATATATTATCAAAGCATTTTTGTAAATTTAATCGTTTATATTTTGAAAAACGCCCCTCAACATGTGCATCATATGTTTGAGATCATTTTGGCACATGGAGGCAAGAGGAAGAATTCACTTCTTTTGATAAATACTTTCTAAAAATATCGACATCACTTTCACATTAAAATCTGATTCACATACGTTAAAGATATTTTCGGAAAGAATGAGGTTTTCATAATAAAAGCCCCTCAATATGTGCATCGAGTTTTGAAAGAGTTTTGCACATATTAGGAAAAGCTTACACTTTGGAACAAATTAATCACGTTTCAATCCCTTTTTGGTTTAAAATAGATGCTCCTCCTTAGCATGTGCATGGAAAATTTGAAATCGTTTGGCACATGAATGGAGGAGAGTTTGCTAAACACTTTAAAACCATTATCGAAGTTATCAGTTTAAATCCAATTTAAATCACAATTTCTCCCATGATCACAATCTTCAAATCATTTGAGATTTTGATCTTTATATTTAAATTATTTTTGAAGGCTTTTAGAAGAATTGGACTTGTTTATGAAAACACAATTATAGGATCAAATTTGAGACTTTAAACCCATTTAAACATGCATGAGTATCTTTTGAAAACATAACATTAGCAAAGGTTTGAATCATTATATAAAATACTGTTCATTTGATTTTCCAAAAGTAAAACTTTGCTCATTTACGTACAATTATTTGAAAATAACCTTTGATTGAGGTTGAAATCATGATTCTCCCCTCAATCAATGACAAGAGTTGTTGATTGAATGCTAGAGAGTTTGACACGATAAGCCCTATGATGTTCAAAAATAGAGTAATGAGGTATTTTCAAAGCAACTGCTTTCATTAGATGAAAAATATTTTCGAAGAATCAATAGACGGAAAGATATTTTCGAAAAGAAAACTTTTGTCTTTTGGTGACAAATATTTGTTTTAGGAATCGAGTATGAGATTTGAAAATAAGATGTATGGATCTTTTTCTTTGTTTTTAAAACGGTTACGCCTCAAATGACAATAAACCACCATTTTTCTCCCGCCATTTTTTTTAAGCAATTTATGAACATCTGAAGAACATCTAAAGACCTGTGATATTCTTTGAATATCAACACAAAGTCCGTAGATGATATCGAATAAAAAAATATGACAAAATAACAATATTTATTTGGAAATTTTCAAGATTTTCTAATTTTTATGGATTTTTGAAAATTTTATATATTTTTATATTTGTGTTTTGAAATTTTGTATTTTGCTTTTTGAATAAATATATACAAGAAATATGAAGAAAGAAAACCATTTTGCTCGCTCAAGACGTTTGAGTAAGTTTCCGCTGTAGGCTCTTTAGACCAAGTCGCGGGAAGATAAACTCAAACGTTCTCTAGGAAGAGCTTTCTTTGGTGAAGATGTCAATAACGGTATTCGTACCCTAAAAATAGAGTTCCACCACACCTTTTCCACATGTTCCCTAATGAAAATGATGGGTTTGCCTTTGCTCTGAATGTTGAACGCTGTTGCAAGAAAAGAGCAATGGCACTTTTGTTATCACAATAGAGGGATCTGTTGAATTCAAAGCCATAGTCGGATAAGTGGATCTCATCCATAGGATTTGAGCACAACAAGATGACATGGCTATGTATTCAGCTCGTAGGATATAGAAGTGCTCATTTGTTTCTTTGAAGACCGCCTCATAAGCTTATCACCCAAAAACTGAGCACTCCACGTATTTCGACGTGTATCTGACACCGCATGGTCTCAGACTGCATATGCTGTTAGTGACATAATGGCTTCCGTACCAAAGACCCATATTAATGGTTCCTTGGAGATACCGAAAGACCCGTTTAACCGCTTCAAGGTGCTTTTGGTAGGCTTAGCCTGGTATCTAGCACACATGCATACAGCGAACAATATCACATGGTCATGTGTGAGGTACATCAGGGATCCAATCATACTTCGATATTTTGCTTGATCTATCATGATCCTCGGAGTGGTCCTCATCCAGTTTGGTTCGTTCTACCATGGGAGTGTCAACGGTGTCACAAGTGTCAAATCCAAATTTCTTTAAAATTTCATATGCATATTTAGATTGATTAATAAAAATGCCTCCGGACTTTGTGAAATTTGCAATCCCAAGAAAAATGACATTTGTCCCCATCATTATTTTAAATTTGAGCCCATCTCCTTAGAAAAACGGTCACATTCATTGGTGTCAGTCGGGCAAAGATAATATCATCAACATAGATTTGAACGTGAATTAAATGTTTGCTCGACTTTCTCCGTGAACAATGTCGGATCAATCGCCTTGTCAATCCAAAGGATAGAAGAAAATTTGATAGTATCATACCATGCCCTTGGAGCTTGCTTCAACCATAAAGAGCCTTATTCAAGCGTAGACATGAGTAGGATGCTCGATTCATAAAACCTTCATGGCGACGATACAACTTCTTTAAGATCTCCGTTAGGAAAGCCGCCTTTACGCCCATCGATAGACTACCATGTTCTTACTTGCGGAGATAGCCCGAAGATTCTGCATTTTACATGGTGAACTGGAGCAAATGATTCTTCAAAGTCAATACCTTCCTCTTGACGATATCCTTTTGCAACTAATCGAGCCTTGTTCTTTAATACATCACCATGCTCATCAAGTTTAACTTTGAAGATCCACTTTAGAGCAATGTTCATAGCACAGTCAAGCGGTACTAATTACCATACATCTAGTCGATCAAACTCATGAATTTCTTCTTGCATGGCATTGAACCAAATGTTTTCATTCATTGCGTTTTAACATCTTTTGGTTCGACCTTGGATAGCATGTAGAAGCACCATAAGGCATCGTTGCAAGTTGTTTGCGAGTGGATATTGACGAAGAGGATTTCAATGATGTTGTCCAATGGTGATCATGTGTCCATTTTCTAGGTGTTCGTGTTGTTATTGTTGAGGAACTCAAGTAGCAGTCGATTCTCCGATGACGGTTCTCGATGATGATTCAAAGCAAATATGTTTTCAAATGGGCATCTTCAGAGTAGCAGGGATTCTTCCATCAAGGGTGCCAAAACAATTCCATGATGTACACTCGATGATTGATGATTTGTTGAGATGAATGATCTCAAAGAAGCGCTTCTTGACTTAATGACATAGAAACCCAAGGATTAACTTCATTGACAAAATATGAGCGCCTCATGTGATGGATTTTACAGATCATTAGTGATTGGCTCATAGTGTTCATCAAACATTGGATCAAACAGCTTTCAAGTCATCTTTGAAGGAGGTACATAAGGAGTCAGGAAGAATCAGATACAAGAGTAGAATGATGGGACTACTAGATGATGCGGGTCTGTAAATCAAGTTGTCCGGAGCCATTGACCCGGCTACCATCGAACGTAACGTGAATTGTTTCCAGATATTTGGGGTTCTTTTGTTGTAGATTCTATCCTTTCTCGCTTAGGTATATCCTACAAATACTGCTAATGTCCGCTTAGCTTTAAGTTTTCCTAAGTATTGGCCCTCATTAGTTGGATAACACAATGCACCAAACACACTAAGAAATGAAGATTAGAGTTTCATTGTGGTCAAGTTCATATGGAGTTTTTCCATGAGAAGTGTGAATAAGGGATCGATTTTGAGTATAGCATGCAAGGGCAATGGCTTTAGCCAGTAGAAACATTGAACCTTTGTAAATCAGCATTGTTCTAGCGCTTCCACAAGAGTTCGATTGCCTTCAACTACACCGTTCATTGAGGAGTTCGTGGAACACTTCTTTGATGATGATCCCAACATTTCATAAAACTCACTAAGTTTTTTATTGACAAACTCATTTCCATTATTGTCAATCGGATGATTCTCAGGTTTGTTAAGTCAACTCGCACTGCTTGATAAGTTTGATGATGATATATTGGAGTTTCGCCCTTTGTCCTTAAACTTAACCCAAGTGAATCGAGAGTAATCATCAACACAACTAACACATATTTCTTCCCTAAATGTTCTCACACTTGGTCCACATAAATCCACATGAATGGTATGAAGAACTTCCATAATCGAAGTTTGTAGGTTTGGGTTTGTGGGCATACTTCTTGCTTTTTCCAATTGGCATGCTGAACAAAGATGATCCTTTTCATACTTTTAGTCTAGGTAAGCTCTATTACTAAGTCCTTTCTAGAGAGATCACTATGGTGCCGGTTCGTGTGATTTAGACGACGATGCCATAACCATGACTTTGTTTTAGAAGCCTTTGACAACAAGCAGATGGATAAGACTTCACATATCTTCGATAGAGATGGTGTATAAATTTGACCCACATGTTCCTCTTAAAAGTTCTCTACCATCAAGTTCTCTAACGCAAGTAGTATATTTTCTCAAGGCCACTTCTATCGTGAATTTAATTGACCCAGAAGAATGTTATGACCAAGCCTTCAACGTATATACCCTGCAGAGATAAATACTATCACCGACAACATAGTCTCCATAACCCATAATTGCACCGAATGATCATTCCCCAATCTATAAATTCCCGATGAATTTCTCACAAAGTTCATGAGCCATGACAGTCTCCGGTCATATGTTGAATGCCTGAGTCCGGTATTAAGAACCATTTGAACGATCTCTAAATCAAATGACAAGAATGGATAATCGATAATTGGGATCCCCATGCAAAGAATGTCCATTTGGTTAGCAATGTTGATTAAACCCATCGAAGTAGACTCAATGGAATCATGGATAGATGCAATGCTAGTGTCCAGATTTGTCCTACCAAAGTATGTTCAATTTCGAATAGTTCTACCGAGAGGCATCCATTTCCTAATGGGAATTGCTCTAGATAATTTAGGGAACATCTCATTAAGATTGAATTACGGCCAAGAGAGGTATCCATAACCTATGTTACTAAATTTCCTTCCGTTCCCAATGTTTTCAACCTTCTTTTCGCCATTGTTTTCTAGCCTTCTTAGCTTGAACTTTGTATTCACTATCTTAATGGCATTTAACAGCATTGATCATCTCATTCATACCACATTCATGATTAGTAACAGAAACCAAACAATAATCATTATATGTTTTGCCAAAAGTAGCATAATTCTAATTAATACAAGACGCTTTTATAGCTAATACTAGAATCAACACGATTCGTTTTATTCACCTCAAACTTAATGTTCCAATGGTGGTCTTCTACTTTCTTCCATTGCACATTCTTAGCTTGCAGGTCCATCTTGTTGTATTGCCCGAGGCTTCTGACCCCGCTTGCCTTTGTGTCACCGATTACTTCAGAGGGAATTATGGGAACATTAGTTGGTTGAGCTACCTTTTGCATTCAATAGGACGTGCAGGATCTCGAACTAATTAAGGCATCTAGAGTCACTTTCTTAACATTGGGCATAGAAGTGTTAGGACTGAGCCGCCGATGGCATATTAAAATTCACTTTCTTAATGCTAGGCATAGAACAAGGCATCGCGGCTTTACCTTTTCTCACAAAATATTTGGGACATGTTGCTCGAACATTCTAATGCTCAGATCGCTTGGCCTAATGCGCAAACCTAATTTCACTATCAAGTGGTTTATTTATGAAATCCTCTTCTACAATCTCTCGGAGACATTGATATGTGCTAAAACACATCTTTTCATTATTAACTGACCCAAAATAACCAAGAAAAGCCGCTTTTATTGCTAATATTTGTGGTTTTCGAGTTTGTGCTTGGTGTGTACCTGATATGCAAAACACACAAAAAGGAGCAAAATCAGACATAAATCAAAGCACGAGAGATCAAGAGAGTTTGATTGTTTTAAGGTCGATTGTGCATTTTGGAAGATTTTATTCTCTAAAGATGATTTTGAAGTTTCAATCAAGTTTGAAGAAATGACAAGATTAGTCCGCGACTTTCAATATTTGGCAAAAATAATCCCTCAGTTTCTAATTTCAGATTATTCACTTTTGGCCCCTTAAAGCTATCTTGGTTTAAGTTAAGTCCAAAACCCCAACATATACCTCTTGGCCCAAAATGAAAGAACCTGCCAAGCCCAATACCCAATCCCCGGTTTAATAGTCTTACCCTGAGCAAACCAACCCGCCCGCTATTACCCGAAGTCAATCGAACCAAGACCGGTCAAATACCAAACAATAATAAAAATTAACCCCGCCTTTTCTTGCCCAATTTACCTAGCTACTAGAACCCTAATTACCCCGGTAAATTGATCAAAATTCACCATACTAAGTGGTACTCGTACTTTGCCCCGACACCCTGACACATGCCAAGTCACCCATCCGGGTGCTATAGGCCACGGTCGCTTCCTCCCATTGGTGGAAACAGTCATGATCTAATCCAAGGGTTGTTATCGTCGGGATGCGTGGAATTGATCTTATGGTGAAAACGAAGCTCAAAAGAAGCACAAGTCAATCGAGAAGCTTCCCAAGACCTTGAGCTTAGCTATATAGGACCCTATTTCGCTCACAATGAATCTCATCTTAATATCATCTTGTATCTTTCATTTTCTTCATTAGTTTTCTAGAGTATAGTAGTTTTCATTTTTAATGTTTTAAAGATTGTAATTCGTATTTTGTATTCAAGTGATTTAGTTTAATAAAATTCAAGTTTTCATTCTCAAGTTTTGTTTTAAGTTTTATGATTTAAATCTTCTTATGATCTGTGTTTAGTGCTTATTTCAACATTATAAACTTGTTTTTAGATTAACTCTTCAAAAACTCAAAAATACAAAAAAAATCAAATAAAATCATTGAAAAAATAAAAATCATATTAGACTGTTTTGGAGTGATCCATACCTATCTACTATTTTGATAGGTTCATATAAGTTTAATATATTGTGAGCTTATTTTGTTTCACATCAAATCACAAAAAATTTAAGTTCACTACAGCTTGCTACAGCTTTCTGGTTATGATTCACGGGTGTTGGATCTGGATTGGGATGATGCGATGCTCAAGTATTGGGTTAAAAGTTGAGATTAAAGTAGGTTGGTTAGGTTAGAGGTTCATGTTTCATGTTTGCAAGCCATAGTGGCTAGAGAATTGTAAGTTCTTAAACCTGCTTTTCATTCATTGAATCATGTTGGAATCTGTTGTTTAGTTATAATTAGTATTGATTGATCTCGGTTAATGATAGTTTAGTATAATATAGTGGTAATCTGCTTAGTTCTCAAATCGTGAGTATAATTAGTGTTTGGTTTACTGATAAAACTGTGTTAGAGAGTAGTTAATCAGATAATAATATTTGTTTTATGCTTAAGTAGGTATTTGATAGTGATTCAAGGTCTTGGTTATAGCAGTTATACTCATTAGTCAAAAATCAATTTGGAACTGATTTAGAATCATATCATAAAACGCTAGTATAAATTTGCATATTAGTTTAAAACTAGTAGATCTAGCTTGTCATAATCATCATTAGTCTTAGAACATCATAATAGTTCACTACTTTGATCACAAATCTCAAAAAGTCAAAATTCCAAATCGTTCTTCAAAAGTCAACAAGTGTAAAAACTGATTTTCATCAAACTTTGGGAATCTCTCATTGATTCATTTTCAAGTTTAAGTAATTGAAACTTTGGAAATTACATTTTCAATTGGTCTAGTTAGATAACCGCTTTTGTCAAATCATCTAGTCATTTTAAGCCCCAAATCACTGCTCAAATAAGTTTCATTAGGTTCGCTCACACTCCAAGACTAACCGAGTGTGAAACAGTGTTACTTGAAGACTTTGCATTGTACTCATTTCAAAGAGTTAGAACTTTAACTGGCTTAATTGTAGCTTGTCAGTGGACTTAAGGTTTGGCATATAACTGCTTAACTTAGAGCTTATAATTGCTTGTGCACAAGCTCAAACCTAAGGGGTCATTAGTCGTTTGATTAGGGCTTAGTTTAATTCATTGATTCCGAGCTTGTAGCTTGTTAGGAGTAGGTATAATTAGCTGCTAGTAGCTTATTTTAGTTCACTTTAGCTTTAGTAACCTGCTTGATAGCTTATCTCATTGTTAAGCTTATTTTCATTACCATTAGAAACAGCTTTGCACTACAACTTCTATATTTTGCATAAGCTGCTTGTTTCTTATTTTCATAGATTTATAACATCTTTTAGAATTTTCCTGAGATTTTCACAATTTTGGTCACCTTTTACTATTTTTTCAATTAAAATCAGTTTTTAGGTATTTTAAAATAGCTTTATTGCAAATAATTGAGAAAAGTTCCAAAAAATAATTTTTTAATTTTCTCAGTTTAGAAAAAAATATAAAAAGCATATAAAATATTTTTCCTTATTTTTCCCCTTTTATTTGGTATTTTTCACAATTTAAATTAGATTAAAATAGTTTTAAAATTGTAGAAAATAGAAAATTAACAAAAAATACAAAAAATAGTTTTAAAAAAGTCTTTTGAGTTATTTGTGATTTTTAGAAAAAGATTCATTTTTCTCTTTGATTTTCATAATTTTTAGTATTTTAAATTAGTTTAAATAGTTAAATATTAGTTTTTTAATTTTAATAAAATCGTAAAAATCCTAAAAAAAATAGTTTTAATTCTAAAATAGTTTTCATATTACATTTTTAGTATAAAAGTAATTTAGGCATTTTTAGGATATAATTTAGTCGTAGTTGCATTTTTATTTACGTTTTATTAATTACGTTTAGTTTATTCGCACTTAGGATTTCGTGAGATTAGTCCTACCTTAATTACTTTCCCTATTCCCGTAGTTTAATAAAATCAAAATCATTAATCCAAGACATCGAGCATTAAATTCCAAACCAAGAACGACGTTGGCAATTCACGCATCGTTGGGAAACGATTCGGGTTGACTAACCAGATATACCATCACACACGGGATTTGATTTATTTTCTTTTCCTAAGAGAATTTGAATCTATCTTCGGGATTATTTTTGATATCGATATTGAGGTTTTTATCCATACACATAACCCTAAGCTTCATTATCAAACTGTCCGGCGCTTTTAAGTTTCTTACGGTTAGTCATTCACACAAGTGGCTAGCTTTGTGTAGTAAGCTTGACGTGTTTCGCATCGAATCAATTTTTGCCGTCACTGAGGTTGTGTCACGACAATATCGTTTGAGGTTTGACGATTAGTGACTCGAGATCCTTCATTCGGGAAGTTACTATTTTTCTATAAAAAAAAAAGTAAAAAATATTTTCCTTTTTCTTTTATATATATATCATATTAAAAATACAAAAAGATTTTCTCTTGTGTTTTTGCTAATAAATAGAAGACACCAATTATATAACATTCTCAACGGAGGTGTTACGATAAGTTCCTAACTAAAGATCAAAAAAAAAAAAACTTGCCTTTGTGTCGCTTGTGGATTTATTTATCTCTATCGGATAAACAAACCGTGGTGGTGGTATAAGGGGCACTCGACATTAAATGCAAGTGTAGAAGAAGTGGGTTTTAATAAGCTTCTACGACCTAAATAAGCTTCTTCGCTCGCTTGTGCGTTTGTCTTGTAGAAGTGATTTATTCACTTGGGATTATTGGTTAAGTTCATTGTGTTTTCGAATACCGTATCATTTAATTGCCTTGGTTTTTAAGTGCATGCGCACTCGATCTCGATCTAGACGACTTCAAGCAGTAATCGAACGCACTGAAGTTACGTAATATGGCTGCTCCCAACGGACCACCAAAACCCGGTCCTAATCCTCCTCCCGATAATCAACATGTAGCTCCGATCTCCAACGATGGAGGAGTTATATCAACCTACAATGTACGGAGGGAGGACCAATCAGACTGATAATTTTCAAGCTACCGATTTTAGCTTGAAACATCATATGATAGAACAAGTAAAACACAGTTGTCAATTTCATGGTTTACCAGATGACGATGCAAACAAGCATCTTGATAAATTTTTGACCGCCACTGTGAGTATGAAATGAATGGGGTCTCGGCGCCCTTCGCGTATCTTTCCCATACTCTTTGACTCATCATGCCACGTCTTGGTTTGATCGAATCCCGAAGAATTCGATTCATACCTTCGAGGAAATGGTTTCAAGCCGCAAAGTACTTTCCGCCGATGGTGACTAAATTGAGGAACGATATCGTAATTTCCGCAATATCCCACGAATTTGTTTGAAGCTTGGGAACGATATAAACTGCGATTGATCGATGTCCTAATCATAACATGTTGCTTGTCACCAAATTGATACGCTTTTATAATGGTTTAACATTGAGACACCGCGAAACAATCAATCGCCGCTGTGGTACTTTCATGACGCCCGAAATGTGTTACGATCTTATTGAGAACATGACCGCTCATTATAACTATGGGATTCTACCGAAAGGGTGCATCATCTCGACAAACGTCTTCTTCTTCTCGAAATAGCCGCATCTGAAAAAAAGATCGATGATATCTTACGGATTACTCGGATGAACAATCGAATCGGAACCAACAAGTGAAAGCGGTACACCGGGATTTAGGACTTGTGGAGGTCCATATTCTTATTCCGAAAGTGCCCGCCGCCTCGGTGGCTACGCATTACGAGAATGTTTATGCCGCTACACAAAACTTACAATCAACCGCAAGGGAGACGAAATCTTCTTAGCTACCGTTCAAACAATTATCTACCTCCTGTTTCAACCAACCTCAACAACAAAACCATAAGCAAAACCGTTTCAATGGTAATCATCATGTTAATCGATCCCAGGAGCTAATTTTAATCATGTAAATCAACACTACCAAGCTCCTCCATCTCAAGTTTACCAACAACCACCTCCTCCTCAACAATCTTATCAAGGCCTCCTCAAGCAGCCCAACAAAGCGATTTTCTAACTTACATGAAGAACTTCGATTACACCATTAAAAGTTTGCAAAATCAAATTAACGGCATGAGGACGGACTTCAAAAAGGAGATGGAAGCTAAGCAACAAACAGAGACCAAAATAAAGAATATGATGGCTAGTTTTTTCAAGCCAGTCAACCGTCTTATCTTATTCTCAACCTCGGTTCGGTTCTCTTCGGAGCAATACGATTCCAAACCCGAGAGTGACATGAAAGCAATCACTACCCAGTGGTGGTGTTGCTACGATGGACCCACGGTTCCTACCACTAACACTTCTTCTCTCGTGGTAGACCGTGAGACCGGGTGAAAGGACCAAGCTTCCACGATAAGGAGGTCAGAATGTCCAACCCACTTGTCCAAGATTCTAGCCCGAAGATTCCCAAGTAATGTGAAGAAAGCTAATCAAAACCATCTATCCCATATCCGCCTCGTCTTAAAGATCAACAAACTTTCGAGAAGTCGAATCAAATGGAAACGTTCTTCCAAATCTTCAAAGACTTGAATGTGGAAATCGGCCAGGATGCTCTTCTCTTGATGCCTAAACTTGCTTCTACGATTAAGGGATTGCTTACAAACAAGGAGAAACTATAAGAGCTTGCTACATCTCTAATGAGAATTGTTCTAGTTATCCTCAAGAAACTTCCGTAGAAGTTAGGTGACTCCGGAAATTCCTCATTCCATGTGATTTCAAGGAATTGTCTAATGCTCCTTCCGATCTTGGCGCAAGTATCAATCTAATGCCAAATCAATCCAAAAGCTTCGTTTCCCCCTCTACCCCAACGTGATATGACTCTCGAAGCTAGCCGAGTACTACTCACAAAACCAAAGGGTACGAGGATGTCTTTGTTAAAGTGGGGAGTTCGATTTTCCACTGATTTTGTTGTAGTTGATTTTGACCATCCGAGTAAATACCCTTAATTTTTGGAAGAAGTTTTTAGGGACGGGCCATGCTGATTGATGTCTATAAAGGAGAGATTATGTTACGAAGTTAATCAAGAAGCTGGCCACATTCAACATTAATCAAACGATGAGGTAATTCCTCAAGATTTATGCTTCCATCAATCGGAATCGACGTTATTGATGTTTCTTTGAGGAGCACGCTCAAGAAGTTCTCGTTTTGCTCACAACCTAATGATTCACATTTTGAACCATCTTCGAGCTTATAATTGCCGACTTTTCCCTCTTTTTACCTCGTTTGGAGGTGTGACTTCCTTTGGAAGAGATCATGAGTTTCTTGCTATGATGAATCGATTCCACCGGAATTGATGATGGAGTTTATGATTCGGAGAGGGGATATCTTTATCTTGAGAAATTATTGAATGAAGATCCATTACCGTCACTCCCTCCGAAAGAGATTACGATTGAAGAAATCAAAGAAGTACAAACGCTAACGAAAACCTTGAGCCGAAGCTCAAGGATTTACCTCTCATCTTGAATACGCTTTTCAAGAACCGAACAAGTTTCCGTCATCATTGCTAAAAACTTTAAAGATGAGGAGAAAAACCGACACTTTGATATTCTTCTGAAACATAAGAGTGCCATCGCCAGTAAATTTCGATATCAAGGGAATAAACCTCGCTTTTGTACTCACAAGATCTTAATGGAAGATTGATAAACCCGTTATTCAACAACAACGAGGGTTAATCCAAAATTCATGCGCGTCAAAAGGAAGTTCTAAACCTCCTTGACGCCGGAATCATTTACCCAATCTCCGATAGCTCATGGGTTAGCCTATCCATTGTGTTCAAGAAAGGTGGAATGACCGTATCATAATGAAGATAATGAATTGATTTCCACACGCCTCCTGATGGAGGGTGTGTATTGATTATCGAAATTGAACGATGCTACTAGTAAGGACCATTTCCCGCCTTTTATGGATCGATGCTCTAACGCTAGGGAATGAGTTCTATTGCTTTCTCGATGGTTTTTCCTGTTACTTTCAAATTCGATTGATCCCGCGGTGATCTGAAAACGACTTTCACGTGCCCTGGAACGTTTGCTTCTACCGAATGCCATTTGGTCATGCATGCAATGCCCGTGAACAAAGGTGCATGATAGCTTTTCATGACATGACTCGAAAAT
This sequence comes from Chrysanthemum makinoi, assembly GCA_910596185.1. NCBI lineage: Eukaryota > Viridiplantae > Streptophyta > Magnoliopsida > Asterales > Asteraceae > Chrysanthemum > Chrysanthemum makinoi. Next base: position 122,319,676 of record OU343225.1, read on the forward strand.
TTATGGAAGTTTTATGGACCGATTTCTGTTTATGGAGATTCTTACTTCTTCTCTCTCTTATCTAGACCACATGCTCAAAAGGTGTGAAGACACCAACTTGGTCTTGAATTGGGAGAAGTGCCATTTCATGGTCCGAGAGGGCATTGTCCTCGGCCATAAGATTTCAAAATCTGTGATTGAGGTCGACCGAAGCTAAAGTCGACAAAGTTATAGCCTAAACTCTCATCCAACACTAACAGCCAAAGGTATTCGAGTTTTTTCGTCATGCCGGTTTTATCGCCGTTTCATCCAAGATTTTCTAAGATAGCCCGCCTCACCCATCTCCTTGAAAAGGATGCTCCGTTTATCTTCACCAACGAATGCATTGACGCATTTAATTTTCAAAAGAAATTAACGAGGCTCCAATCTTAGTTGCCCCGACTGGATTGCCTTTGAGCTTGTGTGATGCAAGTGATTACGCATTGGGGCGTCTTGGGGCAACGTAAATCGAAACATTTTCAACCCATACACTATGCGAGTAAGACACGAGCCCAACACAATTACACGCATCAATCGGTATGAATTATTGGCCGTTGTTTATGCTTTCGAGAAATTCAGACCCTACATTGTCTTATCGAAGACCATAGTATAAGCACCATTCGCCCTAAAGTATCTTTTGGAAAAGCAAGATGCTATTACCATTGCTTCAAGGTTCTCCTCCTTCAAGAGTTTGATGTTACTATTCTTGACAAAAGGAGCGAGAACCTCGCCGATCACCTTTCTAGACTTGAGAATCCTCATCAAAGTGTGCTCGAGAAAAAGGAGATTACGGAAACATTTCCTCTTGAGACACTTGGGATGATTGCTAAGAAAGACCCAACCACCCCATGGTTTGCCGATTTTGCAAATTACTACGCGGAATTTCATCGTGAAAGGGATGTCGTCCTCAACAAAAGAAAAAGTTTTTCAAAGATGTTAGCATATTTCGGGACTAACTTACTTAAGATGGTGATTTGTGCGGATCAAGTAATCCGCGGTGTGTTCTATGCCAAGAGGCTATTGATATTCTTAATGATTGCCATAACGGACCTACTGGTGGACATCATGGTGCAAGCTACACCGCTAAAAAGGTTTTTGATTCCCATTCTATTGGCCTACTATGAGAGATGCTCATGATTTAGTCAAATCTTGTGATTCTTGCCAACGTCAAGGGAAAATTTCATAGAAGGATGAAATGCCACAAAATGCTATTCAAGTTCAGGAGATTTTTGGCGATGGGGCATCGATTTTATGGGCCATTTCCATCATCTAGAGGTAATAAGTATATCCCTCGCCGTCGACTACTTGTCCAAATGGTGGAAGCGAAGGCGCTCCCCACCAATGACGCCGAGTGGTTGTTAAGTTCTGAAGTTGTTTTCCGATCTTCGAGCACCTCGCTATCATCGTGATCGCGTACCCATTTGTAATGAACAATTTGCTAAAGTTATGCTAAATATGGAGTTCCACCCATCATTTCTATCACGATCACCCAAACAAGCGGACAAGTTGAGGTCTCGGATCGGTTTGAAAAGGATTTAGAGAATCAGAGAGAAAATCGAGCTTCATGTAATGATAAGTTAGATGATGCATTATGGGCCTTCCTGCATCATACAAGACACCCATCAGTGCACCCCATTTGTTGGTGTATGGAAAAATGTCACTTGCCCATCGAGCTCGAACATAAGGCATTACGGGCCTTGAAACATGTAACTTCGATCTAAGACCGGGTGATCACCGAAAAGTTCAATTGAATGAATTAAACGAGCTTAGGGATCAAGCCTACGAGAATTCTTTGATTTTCAAAGAGAAGACTAAGAGGATTCATGATGCTAAAATCAAAACCGCTTTCAACGCTGGTGATCAAGTTTCCTTTTAACTCGATTGAAGATATTCTGCAAACTCAAAACCGTGGTCGGACCATTCACCATCACTCAAGTTTTCCCTATGGAATGTGGAGCTTTCACCATGGCTCAAATTTCAAGGTGAATGGTCATCGTGTGAAACATTATTTTGGAGGGGACATTCCATCCATGGTTGTCCCGGATCTCCAAACTTTCCCTAAGGACAAGCTGAATTGGGATCGAGTCAAGCTAGCGGCCGGTGACCAAAAACAATAGTGCTTCGTGGGAGGCACCCCATGCTTATCTCTATCTTCTTTCTATTTTCTAATAAGTGACGTGAAGGGGTCCGCCTTTCATTTCTGTGTTTGGTTGTTTGTGATGTTGTGTAGGATTTCGATATGAAGACTTCGTACTAAGTTTGTCTTTTCTCCACGAGTTTCATGATCGATGATGGAAATCCGATATCCTAATCTTATCGACTAACGCTATCTTCTAGCATACTTAATAAACGCTTTTAGATTTTCGTGATACTTTTGCTTGCTTTAAACATTGAGGACAATGTTTCGTTCTAGTCTGTGGTAGGGTAATCTGATTTGATTTGATTTGGCTTTGCTTATTTTTTGTTGTGTTTCCTCGTAACCCCTGCTTTTCCTTAGAAAATACAAAATTGTAAAAATGAGAAAAATTTAAAATTTTTGTAAGCCTTTGTTAAGTCTTTTTGATTGAAAAGTTTTGCTAGTCTCTTAGATAAGAAGCTATAAAATGCTTATTCTAGCTCAAAGGCCAAGATTTTGCAAGTTTCCTCAGTGATTTTAAATATGCTTAACTTAATTTCATTAGACGAAGCATTTGCTAAGTTAATATATGTTTTGACACCTTGATTGACTTTCACGGTGAGAGTGGAATAGAATCGACTTGATCGGCGTGTTGAGCCCTAGTTTTCCTTTAACCATAGGTAATCTTAAAAAATTATCGGCTAAGCATCTGCGGATCTCATTATTTGGGATTTTAAATTTGCGTAGATCGAGAAATGATAGAGTTACTTATGAGTTTAGATGCTAAGCGTGGAGTAGTTGGTTCTCTTTTAGAGCCCATCGAAGGTACTTTATGGCTTTTTGTCTCCTACAAAGTTGTTTCACCCCATATCTACGTCTAATAATAATAGAGATGTTGAGTTTTTAAGATAGTTAGTTCTTTTCTTCTTAAAAGAATCTTTGTTTTAAAATCAGTACATCAAGGATCCTAATAAGTACGAGTAATAAGTGATATGAAATGTAATAAGTAAAGTTGTGAGCTCTGTGTCGAGATCGGACCCTTGGATCTTTAGCGGGGATTGAGTGAGGTCTTAGCCTAGCCAGCCGGGATCCTCATTTCATGAAGCCTATAGTCTTGGAATTACCCGTGAAGCTGGTAGTTCACATAGCTTCATACACGCAAAAGTCTAAGTGAATGAAAATGAATGTTAAAAAAAAAAAAAAAATGATGATGAAAATTGAAAGAAGTCAAAAGTATAAGTTAATAAAATTCCTTGATGTGGACCTCATTTTACGACAATGATTCTTGAGGGAAGGCGGATAACTAATTATCGACTTAGCTTTATATCTTTATCGGAATAAAAAGTTATCAAAACGAGGAAATTGAAGAAATTCATTTCTCACAAAAATAAAAAATCTAGAGGAAATAGGAAAATGGGAACAAAAGGTAATTACACAAGTAACTTCCATGGGTAGTGTTAGCATCTAGAGTCATATTTAACAATGATTTTCGTTTTACGCTTTAGTTTGGGGACTTGTGAAAATCGGGATCGATGTATTTCATCCAGATGGTCACTTCACTGCTTGTGTTTTCTACCGTGATCCCTAAAATGTCGTTGGAAAATATTGGATCGATTATGAAAGTTCAACAAACCGTCTCATCGAATATTTAATCGTAATATCTATATGTGAATAAAAGGTAAATTTTTTTAGAATTAAGGCTTTTCTAATCTTTTTTGAGGAACTTTGACTACTTCTTCTAATTGGTTTGTCCATGAAGTTTTTACGGTTAGTCATTCCAACAAGGCTAGCTTGTGTGTAGAACTTTGTATGGTTTGGACATATCAATGGTTTAGTAGAAAGAGATTGAAATCCCTGGTTTTAGAGCGTGAGTTGATTTGCATTGTTGTGACACCGCCATGGTCTCGTGGGTATTTTGATATGTGCTTAAACACATATCTTTTCATTAGTTAATCAACCCAAAATAACCAAGAAAAGGCAGTATTGCTAATATTTGTGGTTTTCTTGAGTTTGTGCTTGTGGGTACTGGACATGAAAAACACAAAAAGAAGTACCAAATCGATGTAAATCCGACCGAGAGATCAAGAGAGTTTAAGTCAGGAAGGTCGGATTTTGCATTTGGAAGATTTTATCTCTAAAGATGATTTTTAAGTTTCAAAGTTTGAAGAAATGACAAGATAGTCCTCGTGACTTCAATATTTTCAAGGCGTAAATAACCTTCGAGTTTTAATTTTCGATTTCACCCTTGATTATTTGAAGTTTAACAAGATTGCATAAAGATTTTCAGAAAGTACATTTAGGTCCTCGGATTTTCTATTCAATTTGGCCTGCCATTCGTTTCCAAGTTAAGTCCAAACCCAAACATATGTTCTGGCCAAAATGAAAGAATCGTTCCAAGCTCCACACCCAATCCCTTCCGGTTAATAGTCTTACCCGATAACTCAACCAACCTATTGGGACCCGAGTCAACTTAACCAAGACCCGTCAAATTACA
>OU343225.1:122324403-122422478 GCA_910596185.1 Chrysanthemum makinoi
GATCCCTACACTTGGTATTTGCTTGTCCCCAAGCAAATGTGCTTTTAGCCAATTGATTTATAAGTTAGGAGTCATGAAGCATTAGTTTAGAACAATTCACAACACATATAAGCCCCGCAAAAGTCATAACAAGCACGGAAATTACATACTAGCACCTCACATGGGGTGTTTGGATACTCACATGTCTTGGGTGTATATGAAATATAACAAGTTGGAAATGGAAGATAAACACTCATTAACCGGTCCTAGTACATAGATTACCATAGGCTTGAGACTAGATCAAACCTCCATCGCTTTGGCGTAAGCACCTAGGAAAGACTATCCAAGAGGTCTTTTAAAGGGTTGAAACGTTAGGCTTACGGTAGGGAAACAAAGGGTTTAGTGGGATAGGCGATTTAGTGGTGGCAAGTCAAAAATCTTTATGTTACAAGCATGCGAAGATTGGCGTTGCTAAGCCAAGACTCGACACTCTAAACTCTAGATAACTGAAATAAACAAACATAAATTTAAATATAGATGTAGGATGGTAGCCCGTATGTTTTTTTTTTCACTCTATTTTTTTCTTTTTCTCTTTTTTTTCTATTTTTTTTTTCATACACTTTTACTCTACCATCCTCTACGATAACATCAAAATGATAGGGATTTATAGGCACATCCCTACACTTGAGTTTTTATTACTCTAACACTAATTTGACCCGAATTGAAAAGATCAAAACACTTGGAGTACATTATTATGCAAATAAAGGGAATTTGAATTTAACGTTCCCTTCCCGTCATTTCATAAAGTTTAACTTTTCCCATGAGTCCCAATCGTCCCAAAACTGTGTACAAAGGATATGACTCGACTTAGCAACTTATGCAAGCAACTAGATAATTTAACTAAGGGTTTAGTGTGATAACAATAATGCACTAAAAGTGAGTGCATACAAGGTAGGCTAAGGCGATTTGGGTGTACATTTGGGGGTGGATTGTAAACAATGCTCTTCATTGATATTTCGGAAAACCGAAACATCACGAGAACCGCGAAAAGGATAGGCTCTGAGGGGTTAACTAGGGGTATCGTGTACTAAAGATGAGTACAACGCAAGGGTGTGGGGAATTACTCAACCGATGTGGAAGAAGTAATTATATTACGGTATCAAACAAGGGTTATCCTAATGCCTCTTATCATTTAGTTATTCCTAACTACACACGTGTAGTCTTACTAGCGATCTCGGAATGCATGACAAAACAAGTTCTAGAATCTATTATACTACCGGTTCACACTCTAAGCATTAAAGATGAACGCTTTAATTCCTACAAATCTAGGGGCGATCCTCACATTTTGGGTGGAATTTAAGTGGTAAAGGGTTTTTGTGCTAGTCATATAATTTCCTATCAATGAGACGCTTTATTAAGACTAATGACCCACTCCTATATGTCATGAAAAATTTTAAATTTGGTGCCAAAATTACCCTAACCGATATTTCTCATGGTTTATTACACAAATGAAATTGGACCAGGAAAATATTCAAGGATAAGCATAGTTTCAAAGTTCCCGTTTTATTTTCCCTCCCTACACTTAAACTGAACATTGTCCCCAATGTTCCCCGAAAGTATCAAAGTTATGATAATGGAAGGTAATTAAAAACGAAAGAAACTAGTACTCCCCTGATTAGCTCGGTAGGATCCGTGTGAGGTGGTGGTTACATCTTTCTTCAAGAAGAATGTTTGTGTGAAAAGCTCCTTCTCATCTTATGTATCTTCTTCTTGATAAATTAAACCTGCACACTTGAAGAAAACAAACGAAACCTTCGCGTAAAATCGGCGGTAACAATATATATATGACTCTACTAAACTAGGATATAATGCTTGTGGAATGGATGTTTACAGATTTTCTGGAAAATTAAGACCTGAAAATTCCAAAAGTTTATAAGTAGCAATGAAAACGAGAAAAAGTAATAAGTTGTTTCTGCTTCTCCTGACGCCGCCAGGTTATCCTGACAGAAATTGGTTTGCGATTTTCTGGAAAAAATTTTGGAACATTTTTATCTTTAAAATCTGGAAAAATTTCCTGCAGAAGATCCATTATGACTCGATACAAGCATTTGACTCGAAAAAACACACATGTATATCTTTTAATTAATTGAAATTCTCATGTTCACGTTTTTTTTAAAACGTGTGTAATCCTCCCTACACTTATCCCTTATGTAATATACCTTTATATGTAATTAAGACGGGGTTAAAGAAAAAATAAAGCATTTTCACAAATTCAAACATGAGAACATACAATAATGAAAAGATATATGACACACAAATAAAAATGAAAAACAAATACACATGGGTTGCCTCCCAAGAAGCACTTGTTTTTGTTCGAGTCACGAGCTTGACTCTACCCTTATTTAACGGATAAAGGGGAAGTTTTTCCTACACTTAAGTTTAAGTGCGGGTGATAGTAGCGATAGACACCCTTAGGGTGGAAATTTGCTACGTGAGAAGACGGTGATGGGTGATTTATATGCTCAAAGGAGTGTGCTCAATTCATTATAACCTTACCTAATTCTATTGTTGTATCGGGTGAATCAAATCGATCTCCTAAAAATGGATCATCTTCTATTAACTTCAAAAGATTCTTAGTTAATGATCCATCTTGACCTAATAAACCCGGTTTAAACCCATAATGTTTCTTGTTATCAACCATGAATAGGTGATATAAGCGTGTAAGGTCATGGGTTACTCCTATATTAGCTTCCACTCTACATGGCCTAGAGTCTACCACCTTTATCAAGCAACTACCCGGATTATTTATTTTGATGGGTGGATTGGGGCCTAATTCAATTCCAAGATTCACATCTAAAGACGGAAAATTGGGTAAGGTTTTTGGTTGAGGCTTCGGTTCATCAAAATTAGGAACTTCCCTAGGACTAAGAGAGAGGTCATGACAACAAGCATCTAAACCTACATTCTCTAGTGGCATTTGGTCCAAAGGTTCTAAACCAATTGGGGTTCCTATAGTCTCTTCTACTTTTTCTGGGTAAGTTATAGGCGATGTGTGTTCCTCAAGTGATGGTAGGGCTTGTGGGCTTGGAGTTTCCACCTCATTCTTCATTATATCTAGATCTCCTAAATTTTCATTAGTATGATCTAACCCAAATACACTCCTAAGCATCTCAAATCCTTCTTTGGCCATTTCAAATTCTTGGTCCGATTCATAAGAATTGTTCTAAAAAACTTGACTACTATGCTCTATTTGCCTAAAGGATTCCTCACGCGTGTCATATGTTTTGAAGTCTATGCCACACATGCAACTAAGTATTTCAACTCTAACCATCTCACAATCTTGTTCGGGTTTAGGTTCCATGTTCTTAAAAACTAGGTCTTTTTGATCATGGTGCCTAAGATCATTCAACTGATGGTTTATGCTTAGGAGGCTTTTCTCAAAATTTTTCTAGATGGTATTACTAAAAGGAGTTGATCCTAACAATGATCGTTGAATAGAAGTCACACAAGCACAAAATTTATCAAATCCATCCAACCTTACACCCGTCTCCTTTTGGATATCTCTAAGATCACTCACAAATTCATTAGAACAATAAAAAGCAATCCAACTTGCGAAATTCAATTGTTCCTCATTTGTTAATGATTCAAATGCAACTTCACTTGCCATAGCGACAAATGAAAAGGGTTTTACGAACACAAACACAAACACAAAGAAGGGGATAGACTACGAGGAAGCTAAAAATTGAGAAAAAATCTTACTTGATAGTAATCAAGCAAGGAAACCTAAGCGAGGTGGACTCCTAACTAGCTATTCTATTCCCCGGCAGCGGCGCCAAAAACTTGATACGCTTACACAGCGCGTTCGGGGTTAAAGGAACTTCCTTTTCGTCGAGCAAGTTTTTCAACACCCTAGGCAGTAAACCTAATCGTTGTAGTGTAGTATTAGGGTAAGCCACGGGTATTGATATCGTTCTCTAGGGGAATAGGAATGCTAGTGAGAAGTTACTACGCTAAGGTTGGGGTTGAGGAAGATTTTTTTTTTATATTTTTTATATTTTTTAGGAAATGAAAGGTACGAATCTCGGGGTTTGGATTCGGGGGTTGGTATTTCTACCGATTACTCTACTATTATCTTTTCTAATTAACTAAGCTAGGGGTAGTTTATGTCTATTGTTGTGTGCTCGTATAATAGTTAAAAATGTGTTTACTTAGGTTTTATTACTCCCTAGTTATCTCCTATTGATGGTTGAATTGTCACCTCCTTATTCTTAACGCGTTGTGTTTCTAAGGTCGTAGGGTATGCGTTTATCCCTAACTCTTTGAAGCTACCAAAGGTTAATGGCTACAAAATCTCTAGGATTCATAAACTTAACACTAAGGTATTCTTTGGATGTTTAGCGTACAATAACTCTAGGTGATTATAAACTAAGGTTCAACAAAGATTAATCAAGCATTAACAACACAACGAATGACCTATCGCAATACTAGGTCAATCACAATTAAGATAAGTGACAACCAATCAATATTCAATAACTAGGTTTCATATTCCCTAAGCAAACACACAAGTAAATTAGCCAGACATGGGGAACATGCAAGCATACACACAATCAATTGAAGACATAATTGAATCAATGAAGTAAAACACTTATCTTGATGTAAGATAGGGTATGGAACCCTAAAATACTGTACAAGACAGCCTTGGTTCGGTTTAGGTTTTACTCCACAAAACTACCTCTCTAAAAACTAAAAAATTCGGATTCTATATATAGTGTTACAAATTGCGACGGCGCCACTCTTTAATTGTGACGCCGTCGGGTCGCCGTCATTAGGGTTTCGTCTTGGCCATGTTATCATTGTGACCGCATCACCTTAGGCCTGTGACGCCGTGTCCTTCAGTCTCTGACGTCGTCTGGATCAAATCTAGGCCGTCTGAGCTGCGACGCCCTACTCTTTTAAAACCTGATGTAGTCACTTGTAAATAAGCAATTTGGCTACTGAGTCGTCACAAAACATGTTCCGACGGCGTCACAAATAGAACCTGACGCTGTCCCCTTTCAATTCAGCAGCTTGAGTGTCTCGATTCTTGACTTTGGCCATTTTATTCGTATATTCGCGCCTTTTCGTCTGAATAAGTGTCATTCCAGCAATTTGCCTTCACGAGACCTAAAAAGTGAAAAGGAATGAAATTAAGTAGTAACGGATATAAAAGTGATCAATTAAGGGCTTAAATGACCCCTCAAAAAGGTACCTTTTAAATCCTTATCAAATCCTCATTCGTAACTAGTTCATCCGGCTCATGGCACAAAGTTTTATCTAATTTAAATTCTACCCTATCACTATAGTATCCCAACGAGTCAAGGAATGGTTTACCAAGAATTAGACGTACCTTCGTGTTTTTCTCCATGTCGATAACCACAAACTCAGGGGCAGAAACAAACCTATCGACCTTAACACAAGTACCACCTGTGATTCCTAGGGGAGTAGCTTTGGTCATATTGGCCACCTCAATCACCATATCAGTTTTTCAAAGATTGATTAATTTGAGTTTTAAGAATATGGAAAGTGGCATGATGTTCATGCTAGACCCAAAATCTACTATCCCCAAGATGTCATGGTTCCCAACTGAACAAGGAATGACGAACCCTTTTGTGCTAACGTCTTTAACTGAAAATACCCCAACTGCCACGGTTTGCTTTCGACTCGGTTACGCCAGAATCGGGAAAATAGTTACGGCGTAACTCCAACTGACGGTCGACAGTCGCAGCTTTTAGATTTTTTTTGGAGAATGGCAATCTTCAATCACTTCCTTCGAATCATTATCAGCAAAAACGGCATTACATGCCACCATAGGTTTAACCCCATCTGGTTCAATGTTACTCATCTCTATCTCTGCACTAAGCTTTTCTACCATGGCTTCAAGGTTTTTTAGGGTTGTGTCGTGTCTGGAGAGGTTTTTATTTGTGTTTTCCTGGAAATCCCTGAGCCATTTATCTTGTTCTTTTTGCTTTTGGGCTGAACTTTCCAGGAATTGGTTGATGGTCTCTTCAATGCTGGTCCTTATTTCTCCATAAGGCCCACGGTTATAATTTCCACGATACCCATTATTATACCTATTATCCCCATAGAACGGTCGGTTTTCTCTATATTTAGCTTCTTCGATTGTGCTATCTTTGTCAATGTGAGGACAATTTTTGGAGAGATGTCTTCCTCCGTAGCTTTCGCAACCTACTTGGATGGCATGAACACTTTCTCTCAGCTTGAGCATATCTCGACCAAGATTTTCAATTTTGTTGGTTATGGCGGAAAATTCCATCATGATTTCCGCCTTGGTTCCTTTTGCTTCCTCCATCGTGCCATTTTTGGGAATGATGAGCCATTTTTTGGATGGCTTCAATTGCTAGAGTAGGAGTCATGCTCGGAATAGTCCTTGGTAGTCCAGCATCTGTCTTGTAGCTACATTGATTCCTTTGTAGAAGATGTTGACCTTTTGCTGGTTGTTTAGATCATGTGTAGGACATTTGTAGAGGAGATCGTTGTATCTATCCCAGGCTTGATACAACGTTTCATCGTCATCTTGCTTGAAATTATGGATCTCCATGAGCTGATTAGATATCTTTGCTGGAGGACAATATCTTTGGATGAAGTGCTTTTTTAAAAGACCCATGTATCAACTGCCCCGGCAGGTAATCTTTCGATCCATCTTCTTGCAGCCCCAGTAAGAGTCATGGGGAACACCCTTAGCATAACAGCGTCATGAGACACACCCGGAATGTTGAAAAGGCTTGTGATGTACAAGACATTATCAACGTGATCATACGCATCTTCGTCCCTGTTTCCTGAAAAAGGGTTAGCACGAAGCTCCCTCATAAATTGATCTTTAATCTCGAAGCGAACATTAGCTCCAATCGCCGGTCGTACGAGCCCCGGCCCTTGTTCTTCTCTTGTCAATGCCTGATAAGGATTTAAAAGGTACACTTTTGAGGGGTCATTTAAGCCCTTAATTGATCACTTTTGTATCCGTTACAACTTAATTTCGTTCCTTTTCACTTTTTAGGTCTCTTGAAGGAAAATTGCTGGAATGACACTTATTCGGATGAAATGGCGCGAATATATGAAGAAAATGGCCAAAGTCAATAATCAAGAAAGTCAAGCTGCTGGAAGTGAAGCTGACGGCGTCACAGCCTAATAGCGATGCCGTCGCAACACACCTTGAGACGACTCAGAGAGAAAATTGCTATTTTGCACTTGACGGCATCGGTTTAAAAAGAGTAGGGCGTCACAACTCGATCGCCTAGATCTGGATCCTGATGGTGTCAAAAGATGAAGCCGACGGCGTCACAAGCATAAGGTGACGCTGTCACAACGTTGACGTGGCCAAGACGAAAACCTAACGGCGGTGACCCGACGACGTCACAATTAAAGAGTGACGCCGTCACATATAGTAAATCTATATATAGAATTCGGATTTTCAGTATTTTAGGGAGGTAGTTTGGTAGAGTAAAACCTAAACCGAACTTTGGCTGTCTTGGGTAGTATCTTAGGGTTCCATACCCAATTTTACAACAAGATAAGTGATTTACTTCATTAATTCAATTATGTCTTCAATTGTTTGTGTGTATGCTTGCATGTTTTCCATGTCTGGCTAATTTACTTGTGTGTTTGCTTAGATCTATGAAACCTAGGTATTGAATATTGATTGGTTGTCTCTTATCTTAATTGTGATTGACCTAGTATTGCGATAGGTCATTTGTTGTGTTTTTAATACTTGAGTAATATTTGTGAACATTAGTTTATAATCACCTAGAGTTATTGTAGTCTAAACATCCAAAGATAACCTTAGAGTTAGTTTATGAATCCTAGAGATTTCGTAGGCAATAACCTTAAGGTAGTCTCAAAGAGTTAGGGAAAAACGCATACCCTACGACCTGAGAAGACACAACGCGTTAAGAATAAGGACGTGACAATTCAACCATCAATAGGAGATAACTAGGGAGTAATAGCATCTAAGTAAACACATTTTTAATCATCATAAGAGCACACAACAATAGACATAGACTACACTCACCTTAGCTTAGTTAAATTAGATAAGTAGAGTAATCGGTAGAAATGCCAACCCCCCAAATCCAATACCCCGAGATTCGTACCTTTCAATTTCCTAAAAAAATATCAAAAAGAATAAAATAATCTTCCTCTACCCCAACCTTAGCGTAGTAATTTCTCACTAGCATTCCTATTCCCCTAGAGTACGATATCAATACCCGGGGCATACCCAATACTACACTACAACGATTAGGTTCACTGCCTAGGTGTTGAAAACTTGCTCGACGAAAAGGAAGTTCCTTTGACCCCGAACGCGCGTTGTACGCGTATCAAGTTTTTGGCGCAGCTGCCGGAGAATAGAATAGCTAGTTAGATTCCCACTTCGTTTAGGTTTCCTTGCTTGATTCCTATCAAGTAAGTTTTTTTTCCCATTTTTAGCTTCCTCGTAGTCTATCCCCCTTCTTTGTGACCTTTATTAGTAACCCCATCACTTTTCATCATGGAAGGTTATAATCAACCACCACTCATCAACCCACCACCAAATGACCCGCCAAGAGGCTGTATTCTTGGTGAATACTCAAGACCAAGCCACCTAGGCTATAGAAACACCATTGAGCTTCCTGACCAAGCCTAAACTATGGCCCTTCGATCCGACACCATCCGGTTGGTGCAAAACGGATGTCGTTCCATGGACTTCGTTCCAAAGATCCTAATCAACATCTTAAGGATTTCCTTAAAATCGTCGATTCCATCGACCTCGATGCTACTACTCGGAAGACCATGCGCTTGCATCTCTTCTAATTCTCTCTACGGGACCAAGCTAATAATTGGCTTGAGCGACTTCCCGCCGGCTCCATCTCAAGTTGGGATGATCTCACCTCTCGTTTCCTTGCCCAATGTTTCCCACCGGGGAGAACTACTAAGCTTAGGAATGAAATCTTGATGTTCCAACAACGTCAAGGTGAATCTCTCTACGAAGCATGGAATCGATTCAAGGACCTACTGCATAGAATCCCTTATCACGGCATTGATCTTTGGCTTCAAGTCTAACTCTTTTATGATCATGTCAATTTCCCAACTAAGCGATCCATTGACCAAGCGGCCGGTGGTAAAATTAGTGACCCCCCGTGAGTGAATCATGGGGTATAATAGAGGACCTTTCCCTTTATGACAACGAAAGTTGGAATGACCCCCGTGAGTTGCCCAAAACCGTAAAGGCAATCTCCTTGCCTCCCATTGACTCACAATCTTCCGATCGTAGGATGCTTGAGCTTGAAGATCAAGTCAAATTCCTAATGAGCTCCTACAAAAATCCTAAGTCCTCACATCAAGTGAACAAAATCACTCTACCTTGTGAGTTGTGTAGTGGTCCCCATGACACTCGTGATTGCACAAGACTCCCCGAACAAGCTTTTGCAGACTACGCCTCAACGAGTACCGACGGAGTGAGAGAGAAGTGGTACACTTTCAAGCCCGAACAAAACAACTTAGGAAACTCATATAACCCCTCATGGAGGAATCACCCTAACCTTAAGTGGAATCAAAATTCAAACCTACCTTAAAGCTCATCTAGTCCACCTAATAGGTTCAACCCTCCAAACACCGGGAACCCCACTAGTCTTGAGGCAATTGTGTCTAGATTCATGTCATTTCAAGAAACTCGATTGACTAAGCTTGAAGCCGATTTCAAGCATTGACAAGGCGAGATGACAAACAAGCTTGATGCCCTCTTAAAAGCCTCCAATGACTGGGAAATTGAAGCACTCCCAAGTGATACTATAAAGAACCCAAAAGTGAATTCGATTTCATCGACTTCATGTTCTTGTTCACCTTGGGAGAGTGCACATCCATGCCCCTCATACCCAACGGTCCACTCGATAAATGCTATCAACAAGGGTTCCAAGCGATCCCAAATGAGGTACCAAGGCCCCGCACCATTGGTACAACCCACTCTTGAGAAACCCGTCAACCAAGAACCCAAACCTAATCTAGAGGAGGAGTACAAGGAACTCCATCAAGAAAAACCGGTTCTTGAAGTCTTAGCTCATGCACCTTATTATAATGCTTTAAAAGAAAAATCTGAGCGAGAACTAAAACTTAGAAAACATGGGTCCGCGTTTGTGCAAAATAATTTACCTAAGAATTTAGACGATCCTGGGCTATTCACTCTTCCGTGTAGGCTTGGAACCTCCAAACCTCTCGATGCTCTAGCCGACTTAGGATCATGCATCAATGTTGTTCCGTTGTCCATCCATAGAAGCCTTAACTTAGGTAAGATAGAACCAACGAAAACTATCTTAGGTCTAGCGGACGGTAGTATTGCATATCCGGTAGGGATAATAAAAGACATGGTAGTACACGTAGGAGAATTGACTCTTTTGGCGGATTTCCATGTGCTAGACATGAATAAGGACCCGACATGCCCATTGCTAGTAGGAAGAGGATTCTTAGCTACCGCTAGTGCCATCATTGATTGTAAGATATCTAAAATTGTGGTACGAGAAGGGAGTGCTAGGTCAATTTACGATGTCAAAAAGCATATATACTACAAGGAAGAAGAAATCCCCCATGTTATTAGGTTGGATAGAACGCCATCTAGATATGGACCTTGGATTAATAAAGACTTCATAGGTCCCCAACGACCTTTCTATCTAGATGAAGCCTTTGCTAGTAAAGCAACTTTCCATGAAAAAGAATTGGCTAGGGACATGGAAGTGAACCCGTTCGAGGAAGCCTTAGTGTTTAGGAAGATGACCGAGTTCCTAGGAAGCTTGCCCGTCAACCTTGTCATGAATAAGTGGAAAGTTGATAGCGATAAGCCTAAGCATAAGTGGAATTGGGATAGACCTCCTAGTGATGGTAATGGAGAGTGGCACATTAGGATAACGATCTATGACCCCGATGGAGAGAAGTTTGAAAAGTCATACCAAACTAAGCGTACCACTAGAAACTTAAATGATAAGTTTGATCCTTATGACATTCTTGAGGATAAGCTTACTTATATAGGTACGTAGGGGCACGACTTCGAGTCTAGCTACAAGACTCATAAATAAAGAAAAGCGCTTCATGGGAGGCAACCCATGCTTAATTGTTTGCTTGTTTGTGTGTCGTATAACTTTTATTGACTGTTTATTCTCATGTTTGAATTTGTAAAAATGCTTTATTTTGTCTTTAACCTCGTCTTAATTACATAAAAAGGTATTTTACAAAAGGGATAAGTGTAGGGAGGATTACACATGTTTTCAAAAAAAACGTGAACATGAGAATTACAATTATTAAAAAGATATACATGCGTGTTTTTTAGAGTCAAATCCTTGTATCGAGTCATAATGGATGTTTTGTAGGAAATTTTTCCAGATTCTAAAGATATAAATTTTCCAGAATTTTTTCCAGAAAATCGCAGACCAGTTTCTTGTCAGGATAACCTGAGGGTCGCAACCTGACGGCGTCAGGAGGAGTAGAAACAGCTTCTAACTTTTTCTCGTTTTCTGTGCTACTTATAAATTTTTGGGATTTTCCAGGTCTTGATTTTCCAGAAAATCTGTAAACATCCATTCGACAAGCATTATATCCTAGTTTAGTAGAGTCATATATATATTGTTACCGCCGATTTTACACGAAGGTTTCATTTGTTTTCTTCAAGTGTGCAGGTTTTATTTATCAAGTTGAAGATACATAAGATTGGATGGAGCTTTTCACGCATACATTCATCTTGAAGAAGAATTTAACCACTACTTCACACGGATCCTACCGAGCTAATCAGGGGAGTATTAGTTTCTTTCTTTTTTAATTACCTTCCATTATCATAACTTTGATACTTTCGGGGAACATTGGGGACAACGTTCAGTTTAAGTGTAGGGAGGGAAAATAAAACGGGAACTTTGAAACTATGCTTATCCTTGACTATTTGCCTTGCCCAATTTCATTTATGTAATAAACCATGAGAAATATCGGTTAGGGTAATTTTGGCACCAAATTTAAATTTTTTCATGACATGTAGGAGTGGGCCATTTGTCTTAATAAAGCGTCTCATGGATAGGAAGTTATATGACTAGCACAAAACCCTTTACCACTTAAATTCCACCAAAAATGTGAGGATCGCCCTTAGATTTGTAGGAATTAAAGCATTCCACTTTAATGCTTCGAGTGTGTACCCGGTAGTATAATAGATTCTAGAACTTGTTTTGTGATGCATTCCGAGATCGCTAGTGTGACTACACTTGTGTAGTTAGAAATAACTAAATGATAAGAGGCATTAGGATAACCCTTGTTTAATACCCGTGATATAATTACTTTTTCCACACCGGTTGAGTAATTCCCCCACACCCTTGTATTTTACTCATCTTTAGTACACGATACCCCTAGTTAACCCCTCAGAGCCTATCCCTTTCGCGGTTCTCGTGATTTTTCGGTTTTTTGGAATATCAATGAAGAGCATTGTTTACAATCCACCCCCAAATGTACACCCAAATCGCCTTAGCCTACCTTATATGCACTCACTTTTAGTGCATTATTGTTATCATACTAAATCCTTAGTTTAATGATCTAGTTGCTTGCATAAGTTGCTAAGTCGAGTCATCCTTTGTACACAGTTTTGGGACGATTGGGACTCATGGGAAAAGTTAAATTTTATCAAATGACGGGAAGGAACGTTAAATTCAAATTCTCTTTATTTGCTTAATAATGTAGTCCAAGTGTTTTGATCTTTTGTATTCGGGTCTTCTCTTGGCTTAGCAACGCCATTCTTCTCATGCTTGTAACATAAAGATTTTTGACTTGCCACCACTAAATCGCCTATCCCACCAAACCCTTTGTTTCCCTACTGTAAGCCTAACATTACAACCCTTTAAAAGACCTCTTGGATAGTTTTTCTTATGTTCTTACGCCAAAAGCGATGGAGGTTTGATCTAATCTCAAGCATATGGTAATCTATGTACTAGGACCGGTTAATGAGTGTTTATCTTCCATTTCCAACTTGATATATTTCATATACACCCGAGAGATGAGAGTATCTAAACACCACTTGTGAGGTGCTAGTATGTAATTTCCGTGCTTGTTATGACTTTTGCAGGGCTTATACATGTTGTGAATTGTTCTAAACTAATGCTTCATGACCCCTAACTTATAAATTAATTGGCTAAAAGCACATTTGCTTGAGGACAAGCAAATACCAAGTGTAGGGATATTTTATAAGGATTTAAAATGTACACTTTTGAGGGGTCATTTAAGCCCTTAATTGATCACTTTTGTATCCGTTACTACTTAATTTCGTTCCTTTTCACTTTTTAGGTCTCTTGAAGGCAAATTGCTGGAATGACACTTATTCAGATGAAAAGGCGCGAATATATGAAGAAAATGGCCAAAGTCAAGAATCAAGACACTCAAGCTGAACTGGCGACGGCACATACCAATAGCGATGCCGTCGCAACACACCTTGAGACGACTAAAAGAGCAAATTGCTATTTTGCACTTGACGGCATCAGGTTTAAAAGAGTAGGGCGTCACAACTCAGACGGCCTAGATTTGGATCCCGACGGCGTCAGAAGATGAAGTCGATGGCGTCACAAGCAAAAGGTGACGCCGTCACAACGTTGGAGTGGCAAAGACGAAAACCTAACGGCGGCGACCCGAGGACGTCACAATTAAAGAGTGACCCAGTCGCATATTGTAACTCTATATATAGAATTTGGATTTTCAGTATTTTAGGAAGGTAGTTTTGTGGAGTAAAACCTTAACCGAACTTTGGCTGTCTTGGGCAGTATCTTAGGGTTCCATACCCTATTTTACAACAAGATAAGTGATTTACTTCATTAATTCAATTATGTCTTCAATTGTTTGTGTGTATACTTGCATGTTTTCCATGTCCGGCTAATTTACTTGTGTGTTTGCTTAGATCTATGAAACCTAGGTATTGAATATTGATTGGTTGTCACTTATCTTAATTGTTATTGACCTAGTATTGCGATAGGTCATTCGTTGTGTTTTTAATGCTTGAGTAATCTTTGTGAACATTAGTTTATAATCACCTAGAGTTATTGTAGTCTAAACATCCAAAGATAACCTAAGAGTTAGTTTATGAATCCTAGAGATTTCGTAGGTAGTAACCATAAGGTAGTCTCAAAGAGTTAGGGAAAAATGCATACCTTACGACCTTAGAAGACACAACGCGTTAAGAATAAAGACGTGACAATTCAACCATCAATAGGAGATAACTAGGGAGTAATAGCATCTAAGTAAACACATTTTTAATCATCATGTTAATACAAATAAACCGTAAAAACGTCTATTAATATTTTGCGAACTCTTTGTGATTTGTTGATAACAAATATAATGTTATCATAAGCAAAATTATAAGGATACATGTTATTTTTGTAATTCATTTACATATAGTCACTTAATACAAATTGTTGTAATAAATCATTTGGTGTAATAGTTTATTAGGATGGGTAAAATTCACAACCCATGGATCATATCCATAACCCATGGTATTGACCCATACCCACTTGACTAGATACATTGTACTCATTAGATACCTTGTATCTAAAGAAATACCCATGGACCAACCCATAACCCATGACCAATGACCCATAACCAAAAAACCCATGGGAAAAGAGGAGCGTCCCACGGATTCCTAGGTTTATACTAGACGGATCCCTTAAGGGAGGGATCCGTGGGATCCGGGGAACAGTAGCAAGTTTTGCCTATAAATAGAGAGCCATTTCTTCATTCTAACTCACCCCTCTTCTTCCTAAATCTCTCATATATTCTTACTCTCTTCTAACAAAAGATCACTTGATCTAGAGAGTTGCTCTTCTTTCTTTCTTTAGTGATTCTCATATAGGTCCTTCTCTAAGGCGAGATCACGAGCATTCTACAAGTCATCCAAGCAAGGGGTCCTTGATTGATTTGTTCCTCCATAAGATTTCTATAGCAAAGATCTTGTATTTGATATTTCACATAGTTGTTGTGTAATAGTCGTGTTGGTTTGGTCCACCGTGTTACGGACTCGGTATTTAGCTTTGTACCGGAAAAAGGTGTAAGTAACGTTGTGAAGGCTTCTCCGCCAAGTTGAAGGAGTTTGTTGACATAGTGCTGGAACTCTCGAGTAGGTGACTTGGGGAGTGGAGAAGGGCAAGGAAGGTTTCCTTGTAGCCGAACCACTATAAATCGGATGTCTCATTTCTATCCTTTACTTTCCTTTATTTACTTGCATTACCATTAGATCTATACTTTCTCTTCATCCATATGATTTCACATAATATCAAATCTAAAGTTTTTGAAACTAACTTAAAATCGGCAAAACTATTCAACCCCCCCCTCTAGTTTTCCACAATTGGCATCAAGAGCTAAGTTTATACAAGGTTTAAAGTAAACCGTATTTTAAAAACTTTTCGATCACTATGGGTTCTGAAAACTACAAGGAAGGGCAATCTATGCAACGACCACCACTACTTGAAACTAATGGTTTTATATATTGGAAAAATAGATTCAAAATGTATGTGAAGTCTAAAGATATTGATCTTTGGTACATTATTGTTGAAGGCGATTTTGAGGCTACCTCAAAAGATGATAAAGGAAATTTAGTTAACATACCTCATGATAAACTAAAGGATGACATGAAGAAAAAGCTTTCCAAAAATAGTGAAGCTAAAATGGTTTTATATAATGCTTTACCCAAAAAGGAATTCGAAAGAATTTCTATGCTTAAAACCTCTAAAGAAATTTGGAATTCTTTAGTTGTAACTCATCAAGGTAATCAACAAGTTAAAAATAATAAAATTGATTTATTTGTTCAACAATATGAACAATTTTCAATATCGGATGAGGAAACTATAGATCATTCTTTTGCTAATTTTAATATCGAAGAGTCAAAAGATTTGACAATCCTCAAAGGTGAAAGAGAAACACAAATCTCTTGCCCTCCAAGCCAAGAAGGCCTCAAGTGATGAAGAGAACTCCTCTTCGGATAGTGATGACGAGGAGTATGCCATGGCGGTAAGGGACTTCAAAAAGTTCTTTAGAAGGAAGGGAAGATACGTCAAACAACCGTATGCCGACAAGAAAGGATTCCGGAAAAGCAAAGAGGACGAGAAGCCAAGGGATGATCGTGCTTGCTTTAAATGTGGGGACCCAAACCACTTTATTAGTAAGTGTCCCAAACTGGATGATCAAAAGGAATTTGTGAGCGGTACATGGGGAATGAGCGAGGAGGAGGACGAAGAAATTTGTCTCATGGAAAATGACGAGGTGTGCTTAAAGGTCGACCTAGATCTGGATGAATGGGCCAAGGATAGCGGGTGCACGAGGCACATGACACGTAATAGAGATCTATTCTCCACATATGAATCCTTCAATGGAGGAAATGTGGTGTTTGGAAATAGCAAAAGTAAAATCATCGGTAAAGGTACGATTTCTAACAAATCTCTAACCCTTAACGATGTGTGTCACGTAGAAAACCTAAACCGTTAGGATATTAATATTATTGTGTTGATGATTCGGGTGGTCTAGGATGGTGGAAATAAATGTTAGCCATTTGAGAGAGAAAGAGATGAGAGGGTGTTTCTTGTTAGAGACTTGCTTTGTGAAAATAAAATGTTAGATTGAGAAGCACCACCCTTCCATGGATGGAAGGGGTATTTATAGTTACAATGAATACGACCTCCTGACGGCCTGTGGATTAGGTATACAGTAGATAAAGACCCGTCCTTCCTCCACGGTGTTACACTACGCTAAACTAAACTAATAACTAACTAATAAGCTGATAAATAATGATATGTCTACGAGCTAACTTATGCTAGATAATATTTGGGGTGACCGATACTTCACTATGGAATTTCTAATTCCTAACAATCTCCCCCTAAGGGAGGTCACCCCATGTTTTACATTTTGAATCTTAGCATTATATTCTTGACTTCGTTCTTGAGCTCGTAGACTTTAATTCTTCAACTTCCGCATCATTGTGCTTTAGCAGTGACTCTTCAAAGTCCGATTACTTTGTACTTTAAGTGGAGGCCTTTAACTGATCCACATCTTTGATGATCTTCGAGCTTTCATTGAGATCATCAGCCACAGTAAATCTCTCTGGATCATCCATAGTTGTGTTGCCTTCATGTGATGTTGTGACTTTTGGACCGACATGCTCACACTTTTGGATCATGACATCTGTCATCAGAGTAGCGGAAGCTTTACTGGTTCATGATATTTGCAGCTATCAGAGCTAGGTTATGTAGATAAGCACTTGTCATGATTTCTTTAATTAAGTGTGGATGCTGTGAGCATGCGGCTTTGCATTGACTCCTCAATTCTGATCAGCTACAACCGTCCAAATGTACCTGCAAACAACAACTAGCAATAAAACACACGAAAGTGTCTTTGATCACTTTCGTTGAATTGAGGTACACGGCCCACGGTTCCCCGTTGATCAGTACAAGTACTGCCTGTGATCAGGTATAATTTCGAAGAATCTCCTTGATAGGGTTTCGCAGCTGTTCTAGCCGTTCTCAAACCGGAACGTCTCAAAGAAGACAACACGGAGTGAGTGAACCAGCGACTTGAGATTCACTGATTGATGAAAAATTGAATTGAAAAATAATCGCGTATTGCTTGAAGAAAGAGTTTTGCAATACGACGAAGGTTTTATGAGGAAGATCAACTTTCAATCAAAAATATTTTTTGTATTTGAAAAAGAATACACATTCGATGTGCTAGAGAAAAGAAGAAATTTGCACATCGAACGATTTTTCCAAAAGCATTTTTTTCAATCAGAGATACTTTTTGAGTTTGAAATATGAATACACTTTCGATGCGCTAGAGAAAAGAAGATTTGCACATCGAACGGTTTTTCCAAAAGTATTTGTCAATTCATTTCCTGGACCAAGGTTGATTCACGAGTGAATCGCTCCATCGTTTCTATCCAGTTGTCACAAGTTTGATCTTTAGAAAAGATCTCACATGTCACCCACCAAGAGCTTGTTTGATGTTGGCTCTAGAAGGCTTTCCATCTTCATCGTGAATATATTTAATATATCACTCGGATGTTCTGGCAATACCACAAGGATAATGCGTAGGACTCTTAAAATATATTCTCACTTTCCACATTGTGTGAAACAGTGAGTCTTCATTAATTGTGTCATATGCCGGAGACTAGGGAGAGGGTCTCCTTCTTCAATATCAACAATCTCTAAGAGAAAGTCGATAGATAATGTAGGTTCCCCGTGAGAATGAAACAAGTCCTTTTAAGAGGAACTTGAGTAGCTTGGGAAGTTTAGTGCAGTGCGTCACTGGGTCCATGACGTCTTGTCTTCAATACAAGTGTTACCTTAGTAACAACCAGTAGCATATGTATTGAACCCGGTTTCTGCTCTAAGGTTGAATTATTGGAGGGCTATTTCTTTTCACTCTTTTTCACATTCATTTCTTTTTAATTCTTCAACCCCTTCAGTGCTTACCGAGACTTCAAAACTAGAACTTTGTTGGGTTTATTCCAGTACTAGCTCTGTCTCAGTCCGCACTCTTCCCATATCTCACTTTTCTCCTTTTTTCATCATACCTAAGGACTCTACACTATCTAGTGGATTGTCCCTGGGTAGATCCCTCCGGCTCTTGCGGGATCGTGGGAACTAATACCTAATCTAACAATCCTTATAACACCATGCATAAAGTAAATTGGTCGGTCTTTTGGTATTGTTCATTCTTCCTTGAAACCAATTGAAAAATCATTTGGAAAATCAATTAAGGTACTTGTGATACGAAATCAAAGCATTTTGTACCTTAATAGTTTTGATCATTTTGAAATGCTCCCCCTCAACATGTGCATATGATCTTGAAATTGTTTAGCACATGGAGGCAAGAGTTCTTTGAAATAATTTCTTGATCTCAATTTCCGTAGAAAAAGCCATTTGATTTTTTTGGTAAATTCTCCCCCTCAATATGTGCATAGGATATTTGAAATCATTTTATCACATAGAGGAAAGAGTTCTTTTGAAGTACATCCGCGATCACAAAATCCATTAACAAACCATTTAGAAAATCAATCAAGGTACTTTATGTTGAAACATAGAGTCTTTTGTACCTTGAAAGTTTGTTTTCTTTTGAAATGCTCCCCCTCAATATGTGCTTCGAGATTTGAAGGCGTTTAGCACATATGGGAGAGCAGTATGCACATTTGAATCAAAATGATCATCTTTAATCAAGTTTCATTATTAAATCACAAATTCTCCCCCGATCAAAAATATCAAACCCTTCGAGATTTTGGATCCCAAGTGATTTAATAAGGTTTAGAAAACATGGGAGAAAATTTGGCCTTGTTTAAATACTCTTCTGGTTTTTGGTTAAATGCTCCTCCACAATCATGTGCATTATGTATTTCAAAATCGTTTGACACATGAAGGAAGGAGTGCTTTGAAACAATCACCCTTTAAAACCAGTTTGAGATTTAAATCACGATCTCTCCCCCGATCAAAAATTTCAAACCAATTGAGATTTTGGATCCCGATTGATTTAAATCATTTATAAAATTTTGGGGAGAGACGTGGCAACATTTAATTTTGAAAAATGACTGATAAGGATCAATTTAAGACATTAAAGATTGTTAGTGTCAGGTATGATAGTTTTTAAGAGATCTTTAAGTAAAATAAAACAATTTCACAATCAAACAAGAATAGAAAAAATTTCATTTTGTAAGATCTTTAAGTTTTAAAGAAAATCATACTATGACATAACATTAAATCTTTAGATCACCACTTTATTTTTGTACAAACCGGACTTTTATGAATAAATATCGTTTGAAAATATTTTATTTTAAATCACTCTCCCCCTCAATCGATGACTGTAGTCGTTGATTGAGTGACTTAGGTTTGATAAAAATGAAGTCCGGTGATTTACAAAATTTTGTCCAATTTATTTTCAAAACCATATTTTCCATTTTCAAAACAATTTAATCAAATTTTTTTTAAAATTGTTTAAAAATGGTATCCTGCACAAAGATACGTTCGGTGGTTGAGAAGCTTATGTTGTTGTTGTAGGGCTTGGAAGAAAAACCGTCTGCTGATGCAGTGAGACTTCTTACGTTGCATTTTAATGCCAACTGATGTCAAATTAAGCTATGTTTCTTCATTTGCTGATGAAGAAAACCATCTGTTGATGCAGTGAGACCTCTTACGTTGCATTTTTCCATGCCAACTCTCCATAGAAGTCCAATTATGCTCCGTTTCTTCATTTGTCAACCCAAGATATAGTTACCATTTCCTTTCGGCATCCAATCATCTTCAATTGTGGGATCCGGATCGGGAATATTCTTATATACCAATATACATGCATACGTTAGTGGACACAAACAGATATATGGTGGTCGACATCACCCAAACAGCAATTGACTAATAACAGTCAATTCAACATATCAATCAGATCATATAAAGCATGGGATTATGTGTACATCAAACTCTAATCATTTAAACCTAACAATCATATCCTAGGCACCTAGTCCTTCAACGTAGGTTAACATCATTTTGCAGTTAAGCATTTAGGATAATTAAGACAGCCCGTTAGATGATATAGATTTGAAAACATTCTCCCCCTCAATCAATGACTTATTTTCTGAAAAGTTTAAAAGCGCTGAAGTCATTGATTGAGTTTTCAATTTTATGAACATTCTGATACTGATTGGTTTTCAAGCAACTCATTTTCCACCAATTTTGTTAAAACAAATATTTTTTTGAAGAATTTTTAGAAGGAAAAATATTTGAGTAGGAACAGCAGTCCTTTGACATACTTTCCTCATTTATTTTAGGATAAGTGCACGAAATATTTGAAAATAATGATTTAGCGCAGCACTTTCCTTTCTTGAAGAACGGGTTGCTATCTGAAATAATAGCAAACCATAGTTTAAGCACGGGTTACAGTCTGACGTAACTGCAAGCCATAGTTTGAAGCCCGGGTTACAGTCTGAAGTAACTGTAAGCCATATTTTTAGACATGTTTTGGAAAAAGAATATTTACACCTCCTGCTCAAACTTCATCTATGGTCCCGTGCCATTGTTGAATGACATTTCTAAGACCGCAGATGTTATCGATACCAGAAGACATGTCATTAGAAAAACTATATTTTTGGTCTTTTTCAAATTTTCTGATTTTTTATGGGTTTTTGATGATTTTATATTTTTCTATTTTGTTTTTGTTGGTTTTAGAATTTTGTATTTTGCTTTTTGAAAATTATATACAACGATAGAGTAGATGATATAATTTAAGAAGATGATGATACGAGTACCGAGATAAGGATATCGAGCAGCCCCGTTGTAGAAGATAGAAGTCATCATCCCAAAAACTTTCACCACCAAAGCTTCCGAGGCTCTTGCATTGAAGAAATAAATTGAACCATCTGAAAGTGAAACTTTGGAAGCTTCTCCCCAAACCGAAAAACCATTAGATGAGCAGATTCAAAGCTCTATTTCAAGCTTGCCTTAGCCAGGTGCACAGAGAAGCACACCATTATCATAAATCCCGCTGCTCCTTTTAAGAACGATAATCGAGATTCTTCGTTCGGGGTTATATCATCAACAAGAACAGCAACGTATCATCCCACACATAAATAACTCTTCTCAAATTTCATTACCACTGAAGTCTGAAGCTATGCATCCCCAACGAGTTGTCAAGAGACCACTTCCTCTAAGTAGATGAATTGATGCAGTCAGTCTCTTAGGCTAGAGCTCACGAACCCGAATACACATACCCGAAGACAAAGAAACTCATACCATCGAAGTAGCAGATTAAGTCCAATAGCCAAAGAATAACCCCGATGAATACTTTTCTCTCCCCTGAAGAAAGTGTATGAAGCTCAAGAACCCGAAGTACCCGAATGCCCAAAGAGAGAATAACCGATAACATTGAAGAAACAGGCCGAATCACTGATTATCTCTGCGGATGACAATCTCTGCGGATGTCCACTCCGGAATAAGTGATTATATCTCTGAATCACTGATTAAGCCCTCAAGTAAAACAACTGATCATCCCCAATGTACACAATCTCTCTCCCCTGATGATTGCGATAACATCAAAATCATCACACACTTGTGTACCTCTTTCATCTTCAGAAACTAACCCTACCATCTTTTCCCCCACATAGTTGGAATAAGAACACTAAACGCCATGAGATAAACATTGAGTTTCTCTGCGGTAAAGACCTTTGTCTTCACGGGATATCTTCAATCACTTAGAAGTATTAAGTTCATCAATTTTACTCACGTTTAGATGCTTGTCTCCTTCCCCCTTGCTGGTTTTGACACTTCAGAATCAGCAACATCTTATCAGCCCAAATACTTGAAATCTGTTTGAGAAAAACACTTGAACTCTTTGTTAGAATCAACTTGCTGAATAATGTGAGCAGGTCTAATTGGGGATTAAATCAGAAGTTTCACCCTCCCTCAATTAGTGCTCTCCCCTAAACCGATAATCTGTTTGATAAATGCCTTGAATAAGAAGAAGTCTTTAGATCGTTAAATGCAACTCGTCTTTAGTCTTCTAACATGTAGCAGAAAATGTAGAGCCGACTGTAGACTCGACCTTCTTCAAGATTGTCCAATTGGGGAATATAAAGTCAACATCTTCAACTCACCAAATGCATTCTCGTTAACATATATATAGCAAATCCCCGTAAATCAAATCCCTCCCAATCAAACAAGAACAGAAAGATGTTCATCAAGGAAATTAGCCCAGCAACAAGACGCACTTTGTCATTAATCAAATCAGCCCGTGTGAAGATGTTAACCAACGACTCTTAGTAGAAAACTCCATGTGAAGATGACTCGATAAGAAGAAGCTCAGTTCTTACATGAGTTTGGAGCCGTTTGACCATTTATTCTCAGAAATCAATCAACCATGCAGTAAATTCACACTTCTTCTCCCCCTCAAGAATTGCATACGGAGTTGTCATTCTTGATTAAACAAGTGATTATCATCCAAATGTATTCTATTCACACTTCTCCCCTGCAAAATTAGCACATGATGTCACCATCTTCATTATATTGAGCAAGTGGAATAAGAGTAATTAACAGTAGTCCGGTTCACTTGATGACTGAAGCGCATGGAAAAAGCATGAAGCATGTTGATGAGAATGGTCATAAATAAGAAGATTTCTCTTCTTACAAAGATAATGCGCACTGAAGCGTACACATTTCTTTTCTTTGAGGAACGAGGCTTGAACTGTTGTGTTCAAACGTCATAATGTTGAAGTACGAGGCCTGAACTGATGTGAACAGACGTCATAATCTCTCTCTTTTCAGCTCTCTTGGAAAACCATGTAATCAACCCCATTATCATTCAGTAGGCTCTTTGAAGTGACAGCTGATGGAGAAAACCCAATATGATGAATTTGAGCCTGAAGTAAACTAACCCGAACTCGTGACTTAAACTTGCATATATGTAACAAAGAGCGGTGCCGAGACTTCATCCTCCATTGAATCTCTTAGTACTCTATACTCTTCATCCAACCAACCATCAAGTATAAGACGTACTTTACCTCTTGAAAATCCACAATTGAATGTGACACTGAGCACTACAACGTAACTCCTTAAAGTGATAGTTATTTTGAGGTGGTATGAGCCTAATTCCCCCAAGTGGTAAAAGAAAAGGTAAAAGTCACCCAACAATAACTAGATTTCCATGTCTTCGTTTTTTATAATAAGCTCGAACAAGGATCATAAAGAATCTTCATCCAACCATCCCCGATACCTTCAGATACTAAGTACACTCGCCCGTGATATTTCACTTCAACCTCAAATAGATAATACTGAATTAACCCCGTTGTCACATCTTCTGGTTAAAAGCTCAACTCTAGCCTCCTTTGACGTTTTAAGTGAACTCTGATAATGGTTTCATCCCGACCATGGTTAAAAGCACATAACCCCGTAAAACCAAGTAATAACCAAACTGCCATGACTAATATCCAAACACACATCCAATTCATGAAGTACACCCTTTTATCCCTTCTTCGAGACAGAAATCGTAGCACCAGCATCAAATAAGATCCCGAAATACACTTTCCTTTCTCCAGGATGATTCCATCAATACGGGATTTTACAATTCTATGGTTTAAACCGAGAAATAGTTTCTTTCGCGGGATTTTACAAAACCAAGAATAAACCGTAAGATAGATCTGGAAATGCACTTTACAATTACCAGGATGTTTCCATTGTCACAAGATTTTACAAGTCTATGATTTAAACCGAGAAAAAGATTCTTTCTCAGGATTTTACAAAATCAAGACAAAACTGTAAACAATGTCAGCTTGAATGTGTTATGACAACTTTGGTTTCGGTGAATATCTGTTTTAGGGGAACATGCAGTGGTTCATCAACGGTTCATTATCCAACAACATCAACATCATCAACCATCCAAAAAACACTTTGGTAAATACATCATTCACGCATTCTGTCGGCTATTGAAGTGATAACATGAAAAAGTAAACCCGATATGCCAAACTTGAGCATGAAGTAAAATTCCCCAGATTTGTTACTTAAACTTGTGCTAATCCTCGTGAAAAAGAAACGGTGTACCCAATGTACATAACCTCTTGACGTATCCTCAACTGCGTGAGACACCGAAGTGATAGCTACGTTGTGGGTTGAGAAAGAATCACAAAAGTAACTAAATAGCCAAGTCTTTATCACACTCAGTAAATGCCCAAACAAGTCATCTTCGCGGAAGGGTAGAAAGAAAGAAGACGAAATAAGTAAACGCGCCCGGAAAATGTCACATCCAATCCAAATAAGAAAATATCGTACAAACAACCCCGTAGTAAACATTTTCCAACAAACACTTCTAGCCGAGACATAATAATCTTTGTGAAAAAGTATACACCAAAGTATCAAGCCTCATAACACAACGAATTTCATCATCAGACCAAATCAAATCTCATTGTCACAAATCACATCGTAAAATCCTTTTAACAAATCTCATCATCAATTCACATAACCCAAATTCACAAGCATGTGTCAATATCCAACGATCGCCCGGTCTATAAATATATCCAATATCTCACAAGCCGATCCAATTTAGCACATAATCAAACATCACTACATGGTTCAACTCATGTAGTATATCCGAATTATAAAGCCCATTACAAAACATTAATGAGTCTGCGGATAACTGATTTGATTAAAACCTAGATCCACAAGTTATCACAAGACCTGTTCCAAAATAAGTTTCATTCATCACATGGTTCATGGATATCATTTATCCCATCCGATCACACAAATAACTCATACATGACCAGTTGCTAATCTCAAACTGTGCATCCAAATAATACATACCCGTGGCTAAATATCACAATCCTTTTAATAAATTGTACCTAGTAGATTTAAATAGATACCACAAGCTTAAATCATGTGGCCCATGCGAAAATACTAATCGTTTAACATATCAAGGCCCATGAGATCAATCCATCCGATCCACTCATTGTTCCACAGCCCATCAATACACGGATTGTCCGTATATTAAGCACACATATCACACACCCTTAATATTTTCACAAACCCTAACTCTTCACAAATACATCCGCCTATCTCTTAACCATTCTCACACCTTCAAACCCTAATCACAGTTATCATCGCCTACCAACCCAGAAGAAAAAAATACGCTCCTCATATCTGCTACACAAATATATCCCTAATAATCCTCTAAGGCAAACCGCCTCCTTTTTTTTCAGAATAATCATGGTGACCTCGCCACAGAGACGGCTTGAGGAATCACACTCGAATAGGCCACAGGGATGGCTTCAAGATCTATATGGTCTCGGGTAGGTTGTATCGATTCATCTTTTCATTTAAGTTTGAATTTATGAACGAACGGAGAGAAGTGGGTAACATAGTTGTTATCAAACTTCTCTTTTGTGTCGGATATAGAACCAGTGAGGCATAGCTTCAACAAAAATGGATCGATGATGGTTTAAATTCTTTTTCGTGATTAAAGACCTTAAAGTCTTGTTATTACTTTGAGTAACACGAAAAAATAGACTGAGATCAATCAATGCTTACTTTTTATATATCAGTTTTGATTAAAGCTTTGATTCGAATGAGATTATTTGGATTTGTTGATGAAGGATATAAATGATAGTAAGATAGGAATTGGTTGAAGATTGTTGTACCGATGATGTTTTGTAACAGAGGTCTAAGTAGTTTGGTATTAAGGTTTTGTGGTCGAGTCTTGTTGTGGTCATTGAGATGTTGTGGTCGTGTATTTTGGTAAATGGTGTTGGTCTTGAGGTTGTGAGTTATTTGTCGAATCATCTTCATCTCCTTTCTTAGCAAGTCGCTACATAAAAGTTGACAAGTTGCTATTGACCAAGTCAACGGATAAAACTATAGCAAGTCACTACTGACTTTTTAAAAACACAACTCGCTTGTCATTAAAAAATGACAAGTCGCTTCCTCTTTTTAGTTAACAAGTCGCTATACAAAACTAGTTAAGACAAATCGCTACATGAGTCCAAGTCCACTCATGACAAGTCGCTATGACTTGTAAAGACAAGTCGCTAATGAGATTCATAGTATCTGGTCATATTGTCAAGTCTCTACGAAGAACTTGACCAAGTCTCTACCAAGAACAACATAAGCTGCAGTTTGCAAAACCAGTAATAACCCACTTTTGAACATAAAACAGCATACCAAGATACTTGTAACCCATTTGACCACTGTTTGGACCTTAAAACCTGACCATATGACCACATGACACAACAGATAATAGACTGAGACATTTTGTTTAAGACCAAATACAGGATACATACAAAGTTGTTTAAAAACTGATATTACTTAAAAGTAGGAAAACAAAATTTTCGACACACAAAATTGTTACACAATCAGTTTTAAAAACAGTTTAAACAAGATTTAAACCCACACAAAATCATCAAAACACAATATACTTGGCTCTGGTACCAATTGTTAGGATTTTAATATTATTGTGTTGATGATTCGGGTGGTCTAGGATGGTGGAAATACATGTTAGCCATTTGAGAGAGAAAGAGATGAGAGGGTGTTTCTTGTTAGAGACTTGCTTTGTAAAAATGAAATGTTAGATTGAGAAGCACCACCCCTTCCATGGATGGAAGGGGTATTTATAGTTACAATGAATACGACCTCCTGACGGCCTGTTGATCAGGTATACAGTGGGTAAAGACCCGTCCTTCCTCCACGGTGTTACACTACGCTAAAATAAACTAATAACTAACTAATAAACTGATAAATAATGATATGTCTACGAGCTAACTTATGCTAGATAATATTTGGGGAGACCGATACTTCACTATGGAATTTCTGATTCCTAACATAAACTTTAACCTCTTAAGTATAGGAAAAATATGTGATAAAAAGTGCAATGTACTTTTTACCGAAACCAGTAGTAAGATATTAAAAAATGTCATAACCATATGAAGAGGAATTAGGAAACATGGAGTCTATGTCATTAAAGTTGTTAATGAACCTAAAGAAAAACTTTGTCTTACTTCTATAGATGATACTTCGACCTTATGGCATCGAAGATTGGGTCATGCCAATATGCGACTTCTTCAATCGCTATCATCCAAAGATCTAGTAAGAGATCTACCTAAATTAAAATATGAACATCACTTTTGTGATGCTTGTAATGTAGGAAAACAAGTCCATTCTAGTCACAAAGCTAAAAACATGGTGTCTACAACTAAGTGTCTAGAATTACTACACATGAATTTATTTGGTCCATCCGCTATCTAAAGTTATGGAGGCAACTACTACACTTTGGTTATAGTGGATGATTACTCTAGGTACACATGGACTAAATTCTTAAAGAACAAAATGGAAACATTTAATTATTTTGAAATATTAAGCAAGAAAATCCAAAGACAACTAGGAAGTGCTATAGTGTCTATTAGAACGGATCATGGTAGGGAATTCGATAATGAAGTGCAATTTGGATATTTTTGTGACGCTAATGGTATTACTCACAACTTCTCGGCTCCTCGCACTCCACAATCGAATGGGGTAGTTGAAAGAAAGAATAGAACCCTACAAGAAATGAGTCGCACCATGCTAAATGAGCAATCCGTACCTCAAACGTTTTGGTGCAATGCCGTTGATACTTCAACGTACATACTTAATCGAGTCTTAATTAGACCAATTTTAGGTAAAACTCCATACGAGTTACTTCGAGGCAAAAAGCCTAAGTTAGATCACTTTAGAGTCTTTGGTAGCAAATGTTTTCTTCTTAACACAAAAGATTATCTTACAAAATTTGATCCTAAATCAACCGAAGGTATCTTTCTAGGTTACTCTCCTAATAGCAAAGCTTACGTCATATTAAATAAAGAAACAATGAAGGTAGAAGAGTGATTAAATGTAAAATTTGATGAAAGTCCACCCAAACCCTCTCCACCTCTTGTCAATGACGAGATTGTTGAAAGTGAAGCTATTGTAATAAAGAAAAAGATAAATGAAAAAGAAGAAGAATCTTCGAATAATGAACTCATAAATATTAAAGAGTCCAAAGATTACCCCGTAGATAAGGTCATAGGAAAGTTAAACGAAAGAACCTTAAGGTCTCAAGTACAAAACCAAAGTAGCCTATTTTGTTTTGTTTCAACCATAGAACCTAAGAATACACAAGAAGCCATAAAAGATGAAAGTCGGGTAATGGCTATGCAAGAAGAGTTAAATCAATTTGTTTCTAATGATGTTTGGACACTTGTCCCTCCACCTAGTAATCAAACCATAATAGGAACCAAATGGGTTTATAAAAACAAGTTAGATGCAAACGGAGTAGTGTCTAGAAACAAGGCTAGACTCGTTGCCTAAGGGTATAACCAACAAGAAGGAATAGACTTTGATGAGACCTATGCCCCCGTGGCTAGATTAGAGTCTATAAGAATACTTCTTGCTTATGCTTGTGCTAATGATCTTAAGCTTTATCAAATGGATGTCAAAAGTGCTTTTCTTAATGGTTTTATTAATGAAGAAGTATATGTAGCTCAACCTTCGGGCTTTATCGATTTTGAAAAACCTAAACATGTGTATAAGTTAAAGAAAGCCCTTTACGGTTTTGAACAAGCTCCAAAAGCTTGGTATGATAGACTCAAGTCATTCTTGATCAAACACAACTACACCATGTGGTTAGTTGATAACACACTTTTTACTAAGAAAAGAGAGTCACACATAATCATTGTTCAAATATATGTAGATGATATTATATTCGGATCCACTTGTCAAGACATGTGTGATGATTTCTCTAAAATCATGCATGACGAGTTTGAGATGATTATGATGGGAGAACTTAGTTTCTTTCTTGGTCTACAAATCAAACAAGTAGAAGATGGTATCTTCTTTAATCAATCTAAATACATTAAAGAGATGTTAAAGAAATTCGATTTAGAAGAGTCAAAACCGATTAGGACACCAATGTCATCCGACACTAAACTCACAAAAGATGAAGACGGCGAATCCGTTGATAACACAAAATATCGTGGCATGATTGGTAGTCTTCTCTACCTCACGGCTTGTAGGCCGGATATCATGTTTAGTGTTTTGTCTATGTGCTAGGTTTCAAGAAGATCCTAAAACATCACATCTAGAAGCCGTCAAAAGGATATTTAGATACATTAAGGGTACAACTCAATTAGGATTACGGTATCCCAAGGGTACCGGAGTAGAAACAATTTTATATGCAGATTCTGACCATGCAGGTGATTATGTTGACCGAAAAAGTACAAGTGGGGTATGTACTTTTATGGGATGTTGTTTAACATCTTGGTTCTCAAAGAAACAAACGGAATTAGCGATATCAACAACCGAAGCCGAATATGTCTCCGCTGGCAAAGCATGCCAACAAGCACTATGGATGAAACAAGCGTTAGTTGACTACTACATTCATCTAAGTGACATAGCCATTCTATGTGACAACAAAGGTGCCATAGATTTAAGAAAGAATCCGATATTGCATTCTCACACAAAGCATATAGAGATTCATCATCACTTCTTAAGAGACAATGTTCAAAAGGGGAACATCTCTATTGAGAATGTAGCATCGGAAGACAACATAGCCGACATCCTCACCAAACCGTTGAAGCGGGAACAATTCAACCTACTTCGTCTTGGTCTCATGGAACAATCGTCGTAATTTACTTTTTAACTCTACAAGGTATGTAAACACTAGCCTTCCTCTTTCTGAGTCTAGGATCTCTATTTCACGCACAACTCACAAGCAATACGGGAATTTTCAAAACCCAAGATAAGTTTTTCACTTATAACTCATACTTTTTCTTATTTTCTTTCAAAATAAGTACAAGTTGCAAACACGTAATTACATTCACATCTTCTTTTTTAAAGAATAAATGCTTTTCGCACATAGAAACCTCTTTTCAAAATGTCTTTCAAAATGATACCTCTTCCCGTATCAATTTCACAAAAGCAATTTCTCACGTCTAGGACAAAATGCTTTTTCATTATTAATACAAAGAAAAAACCCGTTTTCATTGAATTTCATGTCTTTTGAATGCTAAAGAGAACACATAACTAATATGTGTTTTGGGTACATTCATTTAAGAAAAAATGAATTAGGAGCACTCGGGTTATCTCACATAATATTATGCTTTTTCCCTTCTAGTTTATTTTTCTTTTCTTTTTAGGAGTCGGGATAACCGCAACTTCAAATAGTTTATAGGCACACACTAGGCACAAATATTTCTAAAAGGAAAATTTTGAGCTGCCTGAATCACCAGTACAACGGATCCCAGCCTTAATGCTGGACAGATCCCTCAAGGGAAGGATCCGTGGGATCCGTGAAACAGAAGCTATTTTTTACTTCTATTTTTCTCACTTTATTTTGGAGTATGTGATTTAATGCTTGTTTTCTCATGATCACATGCCTTAAATTCATATCTAATCATTAGATTTTAATCCATATTTTGGGTCAAGCATTCACTGCAATGCAAAAAAAATTTCTATAAGTAGGATTCCCAAGATTGCTTGTTATTCATCTCATCCTCACAAACAAACACCACCATGTCTTCTAAAAGATCTTCCAACTTAGATGAATCTCCTAATGCCAACAATCCATTTCAAGAAATTCAAACTTTTGTCCTCCCGCCTTCCAAAATACCACAATCAAAATCTAGGATATCCGCACGGATTAGCATCCGGCCTTGTTGCTTAGCAAAACCATCATCGAATGGCTCATCACCAACCACTAACTCACCACCTAAAGTCACTCTTTTGGAACTCCTTAAGACTCTAACAAGATCTCAACAACCAAAACAAAAAGAAATAGCCTTTTTGACACATCCCACTTCTCCAAACACAATTTTCAAAGACCTTGAAACCTCACCACCCTTTGCTCCGATTGAGCTACAAGAACATCTAGGCTCTTTTCCACCACCACTTCCAAACATTTCGGACTTTGATCCGTATTTTCCTATTTTTCCACCACATCTTCCGCATCTCACAAATCAAAACAATCCGGAAAACTTCCGCACTCATTACCCACATCACTTACATTGTGAACATTGCCAATCCACTAGGGATATTGCAATAGAAGTTAGGGAAGAAATGCGATTCATACTCAACCTCATTCTTGATCGCATCAATACTATTACTCATCAAAACCTCCATCCATAACCTTATGCAAGCATGGAAGGAATCATTATTACTATTTTCTATCTTTAGTATTTTCTTTTCTTTTGAGTCATTTTCAAGAACAAGTCTTGTACTTACTTTTACATGCTTGTATGTGGCATAAATACCACTACATTTTGTTGTTTTATTACAAGGCCCTATTTACATACCTTGGCTCCCAATCTTGATTCTCGTTAATCACAAGATTTTTTATGCATGTTACTACTAACCTTTTCTTTGTAGGATTTTTTTATTTTTCTCACTTGACGCCCCAAACTAGGGGGAGCTACCGTCAAGGGGGAGTAGGCGATACGTGGACTATTTTTCCACATTTTATTTCTTTGTTGGGTTAACTTTTTGTTTCGACAAAAAGGGGGAGAAGAATTGAAACTTAGGCTTTCAAAACATACATCTAATCTTAAGTTTTACTCATCATAACATTATGTTTTGTCATCAACAAAAAGGGGGAGATTGTTAATATAAATAAACCGTAAAAACGTCTATTAATATTTTGCGATCTCTTTGTGTTTTGTTGATAACAAATATAGTGTTATCATAAGTAAAATTATAAGGATACATGTTATTTTTGTAAAGCATTTACATATAGTCACTTAATACAAATTGTTGTAATAAATCATTTGGTGTAATAGTTTATTAGGATGGGTAAAAATCACAACCTATGGATCATATCAATAACCCATGGTATTGACCCATACCCACTTGAATAGATACATTGTACTCCTTAGATACATTGTATCTAAAGAAATACCCATGGACCAACCCATAACCCATGACCCATGACCCATAACCAAAAAACCCATGGGCAAAGAGGAGCGTCCCACGGATCCCTAGGTTTACACTAGACGGGTCCCTTAAGGGAGGGATCCGTGGGATCCGGGGAACAGTGGAAAGTTTTGCCTATAAATAGAGAGTCATTTCTTCATTCTAACTCACTCCTCTTCTTCCTAAATCTCTCATATATTCTTACTCTCTTCTAACAAAAGATCACTTGATCTAGAGAGTTGCTCTTCTTTCTTTCTTTAGTGATTCTCATATACGTCCTTCTCTAAGGTGAGATCACGAGCATTCTACAAGTCATCCAAGTGAGGGGTCCTTGATTGACTTGTTCCTCCATAAGATTTCTGTAGCAAAGATCTTGAATTTGATATTTCACATAGTTGTTGTGTAATAGTCGTGTTGGTTTGGTCTACCGTGTTACGGACTCGGTATTTAACTTTGTACCAGAAAAAGGTGTAAGCAACGTTGTGAAGGCTTCTCCACCAAGTTGAAGGAGTTTGTTGACATAGTGCTTGAACTCTCGAGTAGGTGACTCGGGGAGTGGAGTAGGGCAAGGAAGGTGTCCTTGTAGCCGAACCACTGTAAATCGGTTGTGTCATTTCTATCCTTTACTTTCGTTTATTTACTTGCATTACCATTAGATCTATACTTTCTCTTCATCCATACGATTTCATATAATATCGAATCTAAAGTTTTTGAAACTAACTTAAAATCGGCAAAACTATTCAACCCCCCCTTCTAGTTTTCCACACATTATAAGAGCACACAACAATAGACATAAACTACATTCACCTTAGCTTAGTTAAATTAGATAAGTAGAGTAATCGGTAGAAATGCCAACCCCCCAAATCCAATACCCCGAGATTCGTACCTTTCAATTTCCTAAAAAAAATATAAAAACAAGAATAAAAATAAACTTCCTCAACCCCAACCTTAGCGTAGTAATTTATCACTAGCATTCCTATTCCCCTAGAGAACGATATCAATTCCCGAGGCTTACCCTAATACTACACTACAACGATTAGGTTCACTGCCTAGGGTGTTGAAAAACTTGCTCGACAAAAAGGAAGTTCCTTTGTCCCCGAACGCGCGTTGTACGCGTATCAATGCCTAATATTCCTCAAGAGTGAGGTCATCAATGTTAACAACTTCCATGGTACCTGAAACTTGAAAAGAGTGAGGTCATCAATGTTAAAACAAAAATGAAAGACTTAATAAAAATCCAAATATAACTCCCCGGCAGCGGCACCAAAAACTTGATGCAGGTTTTACTGACCAGGTTTTAATATTTATAAGTTCTCGTTATACCTATAGTCTACCCTAATGCACTAACGGGCAGTGTACCCGGTCGTGTGTAGTGTAGTATTTCGGTAAAATCGAGGTCGTCCCAAGAGCTATGTGTGCGGATTTAAACTAAGTCTAGGTGTCACCGATTTTAATAGAATTTAAGGTGGAAATGATTAACTACTAATAAAACAAGAAAAGAAAGCAAATAGAGGCGAGGGTTGTGATCAATAGAGGAGAGGGGTGCTAACCTAGTTATTCATCCTATCAAGTTATGTTTACATCTAATTACTTCCAATTACTTCAGGTGGGGTGAAAGTCGCTAGGACAGCATTTGGTCAGTTCGTCCTAACCCATCAACAAAGGGTTCCACTAGAGAAATCAGGTGACCCATCATAAGTCCAGTTGTTCTTAGTCCCCTAAGCCAAGTCATTAAGTACCGCTACATGCAAGATTCATAATAATGAGTGCCCGAGCACTAGCATCTTAAACACTCATCCCCGACTTCTTAAGTTCATCCAAACGGTAGGTGATCAGTTGGTCAAATCGCACAAGCAGAAAGGGTCGTCAGTTGGTCATATCTTACCCTTCCCACTCAGTCTACCTACTTAGGGTCAGTTGGTCATATCTCCTAAGTTAGCCACTACCGCCATTCAAAACTACCGAAACAAGGGTAGCTACCAACAAACTATGCATGCATACACTTAGAAATAATTATACGAAAGCAATGTAAACATAAACAAAACAATTAAGGAATTATAACTAGGGAAGTACCAGAGGTGCTTAGCTGCTCATATTAACTAAAACAATCAATTCAATGTTTCACATTACGAAATACATGAATTGAAAGTAAAGAAAAGATAAAATGATAATGCTTATCGTAGGGGAGTGATTTCTCCCTTGGAGATAGCTCCGTATGCTCCTCTAGATCTGCCTTCGACTTCTACTCACGTTCACTGATGTTGTGTGTGAAATGGGATGCTTTTAAATGCTGGAATTCGAGGGGTATTTATAGACCAGATCCGGTTACCTAATGTTAAGAGTTACGCCATAACATCCAATTCTTCGTATTTTGCACTAAAAATGTTGGTTACGGCGTAACATCTGGAAGGACTTACACCGTATCTTCAATAAATCCTGGTTACGCCGTAATTGAGACGATAGTTCAGGTAGCAGTGCGGAACCTCATTTGACCTAGTTGGTTACGTCGTAATCTTGGAAAGAGTTACGCCGTAATCTTTAGTTGAGTTGGTTTTCTGAGTCACGCTTCTATTACGGCGTAATGTGAGAGAGGACTTACGCCGTAACATCTTCAAAATGAGCATACTATGATATATCTTCAATAAACTCTCTAAATCCGCGCCTGTTTAGCTCAAATGCTCGTAATTTACCTGAAAGTGAAATATAGAGGAAAACAAGCGTAAATCCATATAAATGATATAAAATACCAGCATTATCAGGGGAAATTGACACTTAATATTCAGGATTATTTGATGTTATCAGGTACTCGAGGAGTGGAGTAGGGCAAGGAAGGTGTCCTTGTAGCCGAACTACTATAAATCACTTGTGTCGCTACTTTCTATCCTTTTACTTTACTTGCTTTCTTTACTTACTTTACTTATTGCTTTATACTATCTATCCATCCATACGAATTCACATAAGATCGAATCTAAATCTTTGAAACTTAAATTAAAATCGGTAAAACTATTCAACCCCCTTCTAGTTTTCCACAATTGGCATCAAGAGCAAGGTTTACAAAAGTTTTAAAGTAAATTGTATTTTAAAAACTTTTTGATCACAATGAGTTTTGAAAATTATTGAGAAGGGCAATTTATGCAACGACCTCCACTACTTGAAACTAAAAATTTTATTTATGGGAAAAATAGATTTGAAACTTTATGTGAAATCAAAAGAAATTGGTCTTTGGTATATTATTGTTAAAGGTGATTTTCAAGCAACTGTAAAAGATGATAAAACCGACAATGAAGAAAACATTTCTCATGATCGTCTCACCGACGACCAAAAGCAAAAGCTTTCCAAAAATAGTGAGGAAAAAATGGTTTTATACAATGCCTTGCCTAAAAAGGAATTTGAAAGAATTTCTATGCATAAAACCATTAAAGAAATTTGGAATTGTTTGGTTGTAACACACCAAGGAAATCAACAAGTTATAAACAACAAAATTGATTTATTTGTTCAACAATATGAATAATTTTCAATATTGGATGAGGATAGTATTGATAATTATTTTGCTAGCTTTAATACTATTATTACTTCATTAAAAGCACTTGATGAGTCTTTTTCTAGTCGTAATCATGTCAGGAGATTTCTAAGGGCGATTCCATCAAAGTGGAGACCGAAGGTGACGGCCACCGAAGAATCCAAAGACTTGTCAATCCTCACTCTTGATGAACTCATAGACAACCTAAAAGTCTATGAGTTCGTACTCGCCAAAGACTCTGAGGTCTTAAAGGAAAATAAAGAGAAACATAAATCTCTTGCTTTAAAGGCCAAGAAAGTCTTAAGTGATGAAGAAACCTCATCTTCGGATAGTGAAGACGAAGAGTATGCAATGGCGGTACGCGACTTCAAGAAGTTCTTTCGGAGAAAAGGAAGATATGTAAAGCAGCCTTATGACGACAAGAAAGGGTTGTGGAGAAGTAAAGTCGACAAGAAAGTGAAGGATGAACGCAAGTGTTTAAAATGCGGGAATCCAAATCACTTCATTAGTGAGTGTCCCAAACGTGATGAACAAAAGGCGTTCGAGAGTGGTTCGTGGGGAATGAGTTAGGAAGAGAAGGAAGAAATTGTCTCATGGCAAAAGACTCCAACGAGGTATGTTCCGACGCTCTATATTATAGTAGTTCATCGTTAGATGATGAATCCTTACATCTTGAATATGATAAGCTTTGCAAAATTAGTCTCAAGGTGATTAACAAAAATAAGATTTTGAAAAATCAAAATGAAATTTTAGAAAAGGAAGTTCTTGAACTAAAAGATAAATTAAAGAGATTAGAAAAGGGAAAAGAAGTAACTAGCGAATGCAAGCTTTATGTAGAACTTCAAACGTTAGTTGATCATCTTGATTCTAAGATTGCTAGACTAAGTACTAATTACCTTGATAAAATACTTGATATTGTTAAAACTGGTAATAATCAAACGGGTCTAGGTATTCAGGAACACATTGCGTCAACTAGCGAGATTAAGGAAACACAATTCGTTAAAGCAATTGAAAAAACCAACTACTCTAGTCTCGGATCCGACGGATCCCTTGAAAAAGGATCCGGCTAGTGTTAATTTAGGGATATGTGGACCTGCAGCAGTGAACAGTAGAAATAACGCAACCACTTCTTCTAGAACCGATTTTGTTATTGTTAACAAAAAGAAACCAACCCATTTTACAGTTAAAAATGTCAAACAATCACCTCCTCTAAAACAAGGTCAAAGTTTTATAATAAACAAAGGTCCATCGTTTTCTAAACCGAACACAATTATAAGAAGGCCAAACAATATTTATCCTAGAAGTAACCAACATCAAATAGGATGGAATCCTAATACATAAAATGGTTTTCCATTTCAAAACTATACACCTTGGAATGCTTTTTCACCATTTTCATATATGCCTCATATGAATGAAATGTATAACACCAATGGACCCATGAACAAATGGGGAGCAAACTTTTGAGTTAATTGTTTTCTTAGGTGTGCCTAAAGGTTGACTTGGATCCGGAAAAATGGATCAAGGATAGCGGGTGCATAAGGCATATGACCGGTAATAAAGCATTGTTCTCCACATACGAATCCTTCAATAGAGGAAATGTGATGTTCGGAAATAGCAAGAGCAAAATCATCGGTAAAGGTATAATCTCTCACAAATCCTTGACCATTAACGACGTACATCGCGTAGAAAACCTAAACATTAATCTACTAAGTATAGGTCAAATATGTGATAAAAAGTGCAACGTACTCTTTAGCGAAACCGGTAGTAAAATTTTTGAAAAATGGTATTACTATAGGAAGAGGCATTAGAAAACATTGAGTCTATGTTATTAAAATTGGAAATGAACCAAAAGACAAGCTTTGTCTTACATCTATGGATGATACTTCGACCTTATGGCATCGAAGATTGGGTCACGCCAATATGCGACTTCTTCAATCGCTATCATCCAAAGAACTAGTCAGAAACCTACCTAAACTAAAATACGAACATCATTTTTGTGATGCTTGTAATATAAGAAAACAAGTCCATGCTAGTCATAAAGCTAAAAATATGGTTTCTACAGCTAAGTGTCTAGAATTACTACATATGGATTTATTTGGTCCATCCGTTATCTAAAGTTATGGAGGCAACTTCTATACCTTGGGTATAGTGGATGATTACTCTAGGTATATCTGGACTAAATTTTTAAAGAATAAAACTGAAACGTTCGATTACTTTGAAATCTTAAGTAAGAAAATCCAAAGACAACTAGGAAGTCCTATTGTGTCAATTCGAACGGATCATGGTCGGGAATTTGATAATGAAGGGCATTTCAGAGCTTTTTGTGATGCTAATGGTATTATCCATAATTTCTCGGTTCCTCGCACTCCACAATCAAATGGGGTATTTGAAAGGAAAAATAGAACCCTACAAGAAACGAGTCGCATCATGATTAATGAGCAATCTATTCCTAAAAAATTTTGGTGCAATGCCGTCGACACATCAACCTATATACTAAATCGAGTCATAATCAGACCATTTTTAGGAAAAACTCCATACGAGTTGTTACGAGGAAAAAAGCCTTTGTTAGAATACTTTCGAGTCTTTGGTAGTAAATGTTTCATACTTAATACTAAAGACTATTTAACTAAATTTGGTCCAAAATCAATCGAAGGTATCTTCTTAGGATATTCTCCTAATAGTAAAGCATATGTAATACTAA
The DNA here is from genome assembly GCA_910596185.1 of Chrysanthemum makinoi. Classification (NCBI taxonomy): domain Eukaryota; kingdom Viridiplantae; phylum Streptophyta; class Magnoliopsida; order Asterales; family Asteraceae; genus Chrysanthemum; species Chrysanthemum makinoi. The sequence continues at coordinate 122,363,051 of OU343225.1, forward strand.
ATAAAGAAACCATGAAAGTTGAAGAATCTTTAAATGTAAATTTTGACGAGAGTCCACCTAAAACTATATTACCTCTTGTCGATGACGAGTTAATCGAAAGTGAAGTCTCAGAAATCAAAGAAAATATAAACAAAGAAGATGAACCATTAAACAACGAAATCATCAATGTTAAAGAGTCTAAAGATCATCCCGTATAAAATGTTATAGGAAAATTAAATGAAAGAACTCTAAGGTCTCAAGTCCAAAACCAAAGTAGTCTATTTTGTTTTGTATCAACCATAGAACCTAAAAACACTCAAGAAGCCATAAAAGATGAAAGTTGGGTTATGGCTATGCAAGAGGAATTAAATCAATTTGTTTCTAACAATGTTTGGACACTTGTCCCTCCACCTAAAAACCAAACCATAATCGGAACAAAGTGGGTATATAAAAACAAATTAGATGCAAACGGTGTCGTGTTTAGAAATAAAGCTAGACTTGTTGCTTAAGGATATAACCAACAAAAAGGCATAGAATTTGATGAGACCTATGCTCCCATAGCTAGATTGGAGTCTATAAGAATCCTTCTTGCTTATGATTGTGCTCATGATCTTAAGCTTTTTCAAATAAATGTTAAAAGTGCTTTTCTAAATGGTTTTATAAATGAAGAAGTTTATGTAGCTCAACCTCCGGGCTTCATCGATTTCAAAACACCTAATCACGTGTACAAACTAAAGAAAGATCTTTATGGTCTTAAACAAGACCCAAAAGCTTGGTATGATAGACTCAAATCATTTTTAATCAAAAACAACTATACCATAGGGTTAGTTGACAATACACTTTTTACAAAGAAAAAGGAGTCACAAATAAATATTGTTCAAATATACCTGGACAATATTATATTCGGATCAACTTGTCAAGACATGTGTGATGATTTCTCAAGAATTATGCATGATGAGTTTGAAATGAGTATGATGGGAGAATTAAGTTTCTTTCTTGCTCTACAAATCAAACAACTAGAAAATGGTATCTTCTATAATCAATCCAAATACATAAAAGAAATGCAAAAGAAATTCGGATTAGAGGAGTCAAAACCAATAAGAAAACCAATGTCATCCAATACAAAACTCACTAAAGATGAAGACGGTGAATCCGTTGATAACACCAAATACCGTGGCATGATTGGTAGGCTTCTCTACCTTACGGCTAGTTGGCCGGATATCATGTTTAGTCTATGTCTGTGCTTGATTTCTAGAAGACCCTAAAACTTCACACCTAGAAGCAATCAAAAGAATATTTAGATATATTAAGGGTACTACTCAATTGGGATTATGGTATCCCATGGGGACGGGGGTAGAAACTATTGTATATGCAGATTCTTACCATGCAGGTGATTATGTTAACTGAAAAAGTACAAGTGGCGTTTGCACTTTCATGGGGTGTTGTTTAACATCTTGGTTCTAAAAGAAGCAAACGGAATTAGCCATCTCAACAACCAAAGCTGAATATGTCTCCGCCGGTAAAGCATGCCAACAAGCACTATGGATGAAACAAGCGTTAGTTGACTACAACATCCATCTAAGTGACATTGCCATTTTATGCAACAACAAAGGTACTATAGATCTTAGAAAAAATCCGGTGTTGCATTCTCGTACCAAGCATATAGGGATCCGTCAACACTTCTTAAGAGACAATGTTCAAAAAGGGAACATTTCAATCGAGATAGTGTCATCCGAAGACAACATAGCCGACGTCCTTACTAAACCATTGAATTCAACTTGCTTCGTCTAGGTCTTGGTCTTATGGAACAATTGTCTTAAAATAGTTTCTCTCCACAAGGTATGTAAACTTTTGCCTTATCTTGTCTTCTGAGTCTAGGATCTCTTTTTCACACAACTCACAAACAATATGTGGATTTATTTTCAAAACTCAAGATATTTTCTATACAAGAAATTCTTCAAAATATTTTCTAAACGATATTTCTCCCCGTATCATTTTCCTTAAATCACTCTCACGTCTAGGACAAACATTTTTTCATCATTAATAGAAAGTAAAAAACTTTTTCATTGCATCTCATGTCTTTTGAATGCTAAAGGGAATACATAACTAATATGTGTTTTTGGGTACATTCAATCAAGAAAAAGTGAATTAAGGAGTCTCCGGGTTATCTCACGTACATATCTACATACGTATTTTTCCACTTCTATGTTTATTTTTCCTCTTTCAAGAGTCGAGATAACCGCAACTCAGTATGGTTTCCATATAGGCACACACTAGGCACTATTGTTTTTAAAAACAATATTTTTCTGCTGCATGAGAACACCAGTTCTACGGATCCCAGCATTTACGCTGGACGGATCCGTGGGAACCGTGTCACAGTAGCCATTTTTATCTCATATTTTTCATATTTTGGCTTGAAACTTTCAAATTTTCAATATTTTATCTTTATCACTTATAAATATGTTACTTAATACTTGTGCTCTCATGATCACTTGTCTTAATTTCATATCTAATAATTAGATTATATTCCATCTTTTGGTTTTAGCATTCATTGCAATTTCCAAAATGGTTGTATATCCATCATTTTCAACCTCACAAACAATCATCATCATGTCACCTAAAAGATCCTCAAACAATGATGAATTATCTAGTGAAAACAAGCCTTTTCTAGAAATCTGAAACCTCATCCTACCACCTTCCGTAATACCACCACCACCCAAAACTAAGAAAACCGCACGGATTAGCATCCAGGCTTGTTGCTTAGCTAAACCCTTGTCAAATAGCCCATCACCAACTATTCATTCTCCACCCAATGACTACAATGTAGCATTTTCATCATCTCCTAAAAACTTACCACCACATTCACCAACCGAGTCTCAACACGACACTCAATTTACCTTAGCGGAACTCCTTAAGACTCCGAAAACCATTCCACTACCCTTGTCTAGTCCACCACCCGCTCCATCCCAACCATCAAAATCTACCCAACTAGTCTCAAACATAAACCCAAAAGAGCTAGTCTTTTTAACACCTCTAACATCTCCAAATAGATTCTTCAAAGAGCTTGAAACATCACCACCTCTACCACCCATCACCTTACAAGAACATCTAGGCTCTTATCCACCACCAATCACCAACATCATGGAATTTGATCCATACTTACCAACATTTCCACCACCTATTCCGCACTACAAAAATCAAACCTACCTGGAGACCATCCACCCACACCTCCTTCACTATCTCTTTTGCGAACATTGTCAATCTACTAGGGATCTCGCAATGGAAATAAGGGACGAATTCATTCTCAACCATATCCTTAATCGCATCAAAATTATCACTCACCAAAACTTCCATAATTAACTACTATGCAAGCATGGAAGGAATGATAATAATATTTTCTCTATTTTTTCTTTCGGGTCACTTTAAAGAATAAACCCTTGTTCTTAGTTTTATATTTGTATGTGGCATATATACCACTAAATTTTTATATTTTATTACAATGCTTTGTTTACGTACCTTGGCTTTCTATCTTGTTTCTCGTCTTATACAAGATTAACTTACATGTTATTACTAACATTTCTTTTGTAGGTATTATATTTTCTCACTTGACGCCCTATTCTAGGGGGAGCTACCGTCAACGGGGAGTTAGTGCTTTGTGGATCATTTTTTTCCACCATTTATTTTTACTCAGCTCACTTTTTGTTTCGACAAAAAGGGGGAGAAGTGAGTAAAACTCACATACACTTTCAAAACGTACATCTAATCTTAAGTTTTACACACCATAACTTTATGTTTTGTCATCAACAAAAAGGGAGAGATTGTTAATACAAATAAACCATAAAAATGTTTGTTAATATTTAGCGATCTCGTTATGTGATACGCTTACACAGCGCGTTCGGGGTCAAAGGAACTTCCTTTTCGTCGAGCAAGTTTTTCAACACCCTAGGCAGTGAACCTATTCGTTGTAGTGTAGTATTAGGGTAAGCCACGGGTATTGATATCGTTCTCTAGGGGAATAGGAATGTTAGTGAGAAGTTACTACGCTAAGGTTGGGGATGAGGAAGATTATTTTTTATCTTTTTTATATTTTTTAGGAAATGGAAAGGTACGAATCTCGGGGTTTGGATTTGGGGGTTGGTATTTCTACCGATTACTCTACTTATCTATTCTAATTAACTAAACTAGGGGTAGTCTATGTCTATTGTTGTGTGCTCGTATGATTGTTAAAAATGTGTTTACTTAGGTTTTATTCCTCCCTAGTTATCTCCTATTGATGGTTGAATTGTCACGTCCTTATTCTTAACGTGTTGTGTTTATAAAGTCGTAGGGTATGCGTTTATCCCTAACTCTTTGAAGCTACCAAAGGTTAATGACTACAAAATCTCTAGGATTTTTAAACTTAACACTAAGGTATTCTTTGGATGTTTAGCCTACAATAACTCTAGGTGGTTATAAACTAAGGTTCAACAAAGATTAATCAAGCATTAACAACACAACGAATGACCTATCGCAATAGTAGGTCAATCACAATTAAGATAAGAGACAACCAATCAATATTCAATAACTAGGTTTCATATTCCCTAAGCAAACACACAAATAAATTAGCCGGACATGGAGAACATGCAAGCATACACACAATCAATTGAAGACATAATTGAATCAATGAAGTAAAACACTTATCTTGATGTAAAATAGGGTATGGAACCCTTGGTTCGGTTTAGGTTTTTACTCCAAAAAACTACCTCCTTAAAACTAAAAAATTCGGATTCTATATATAGTGTTACAAATTGCGACGGCGTCACTCTTTAATTGTGACGACGTCGGGTCACCATCATTAGGGTTTTGTATTGGCCACGTTATCATTGTGACGGCGTCACTTTAGGCCCGTGACGCCGTCTCCTTCAGTCTCTGACGCCGTCTGGATCAAATCTAGGCCGTCTGAGCTGCGACGCCTTACTCTTTTAAAACCTGATGCCGTCACTTGTAAATAAGCAATTTGGCTACTGAGTCGTCACAAAACATGTTCCGACGGCGTCACAAATAGAACCTGACACCGTCCCCTTTCAATTCAGCAGCTTGAGTGTCTCGATTCTTGACTTTGGCCATTTTCTTCGTATATTCGCGCCTTTTCGTCCGAATAAGTGTCATTCCAGCAATTTGCCTTCAAGAGACCTAAAAAGTAAAAAGGAACGAAATTAAGTAGTAACGGATACAAAAGTGATCAATTAAGGGCTTAAATGACCCCTCAAAAAGGTACCTTTTAAATCCTTATCAAATATCCCTACACTTGGTATTTGCTTGTCCTCAAGCAAATGTGCTTTTGGCCAATTAATTTATAAGTTAGGGGTCTTGAAGCATTAGTTTAGAATGATTCACAACACATATAAGCCCCGCAAAAGTCATAACAAGCACGGAAATTACATACTAGCACCTCACATGGGGTGTTTGGATACTCACATCTCTCGGGTGCATATGAAATATAACAAGTTGAAAATGGAAGATAAACACTCATTAACCGGTCCTAGTACATAGATAACCATAGGCTTGAGACTAGATCAAACATCCATCACTTTGGCGTAAGCACCTAGGAAAGACTATCCAAGAGGTCTTTTAAAGGGTTGTAATGTTAGGCTTACGGTGGGGAAACAAAGGGTTTGGTGGGATAGGCGATTTAGTGGTGGCAAGTCAAAAATCTTTATGTTACAAGCATGCGAAGAAAGGCGTTGCTAAGCGAAGACTCGACACTCTAAACTCTAGATAACTGAAATAAACAAACATAAATTTAAAGATAGATGTAGGATGGTAGCCCGTATTTTTTTATTTTTTATTTTTTTTATACACTTTTACTCTACCATCCTCTACGATAACATCAAAATGATAGGGATTTATAGGCACATCCCTACACTTGAGTTTTTATTACTCTAACACTAATTTGACCCGAATTGAAAAGATCAAAACACTTGGAGTACATTATTATGCAAATAAAGGGAATTTGAATTTAACGTTCCCTTCCCGTCATTTCATAAAGTTTAACTTTTCCCATAAGTCCCAATCTTCCCAAAACTGTGTACAAAGGATATGACTAGACTTAGCAACTTATGCAAGCAACTAGATAATTTAACTAAGGGTTTAGTGTGATAAAAATAATGCACTAAAAGTGAGTGCATACAAGGTAGGCTAAGGCGATTTGGGTGTACATTTGGGGGTGGATTGTAAACAATGCTCTTCATTGATATTCTGGAAAACCGAAACATCACGAGAACCGCAAAAAGGATAGGCTCTGAGGGGTTAACTAGGGGTATCGTGTACTAAAGATGAGTACAACGCAAAGGTGTGGGGGAATTACTCAACCGATGTGGAAGAAGTAATTATATTACGGATATCAAACAAAGGTTATCCTAATGCCTCTTATCATTTACTTATTCCTAACTACACAAGTGTAGTCTTTACTAGCGATCTCGGAATGCATCACAAAACAAGTTCTAGAATCTATTATACTACCGGTTCACACTCTAAGCATTAAAGATGAATGCTTCAATTCCTACAAATCTAAGAGCGATCCTCACATTTTGGGTGGAATTTAAGTGGTAAAGGGTTTTTGTGCTAATCATATAATTTCCTATCCATGAGACGCTTTATTACGACTAATGGCCCACTCCTATATGTCATGAAAAATTTTAAATTTGGTGCCAAAATTACCCTAACCGATATTTCTCATGGTTTATTACACAAATGAAATTGGACAAGGCAAATAGTCAAGGATAAGCACAGTTTCAATGTTCCCATTTTATTTCCCCTCCCTACACTTAAACTGAACATTGTCCCCAATGTTCCCCGAAAGTATCAAAGTTATGATAATGGAAGGTAATTAAAAACGAAAGAAACTAGTACTCCCCTGATTAGCTCGGTAGGATCCGTGTGAAGTGGTGGTTACATCTTTCTTCAAGAAGAATGTTTGTGTGAAAAGCTCCTTCTCATCTTATGTATTTTCTTCTTGAAAAATTAAACCTGCACACTTGAAGAAAACAAACGAAACCTTCGTGTAAAATCGGCGGTAACAAAATATATATGACTCTACTAGATTAGGATATAATGCTTGTGGAATGGATGTTTACAGATTTTCTGGAAAATTAAGACCGAAAATTCCAAAAATTAATAAGTAGCACAGAAAACGAGAAAAAGTTAGAAGCTGTCTACTCCTCCTTACGCCGTCAGGTTATCCTGACAGAAACTGGTCTGCGATTTTCTGGAAAAAATTATGGGAAATTTTTATCTTTAGAATCTAGAAAAATTTCCTGCAAAACATCCACTATGACTCGATACAAGCATTTGACTCGAACAATCACACATGTATATCTTTTAAATAATTGAAATTCTCATGTTTACGTTTCTTTGGAAAACGTGTGTAATCCTCCCTACACTTATCCCTTATGTAAAATACCTTTATATGTAATTAAGACGAGGTTAAAGACAAAATAAAGCATTTTTACAAATTTAAACATGAGAATAAACAATCAATAAAAGATACACGACACAAACAAGCAAGCAATTAAGCATGGGTTGCCTCCCACGAGGCGCTTTTCTTTATTTATGAGTCTTGTAGCTAGACTCGAAGTCGTGCCCCTACGTGACTTCATTACCGTCACCTTCTACCTCATGACGGTCTCTATTGGGGGATTCCATGTTGTAGAAGTGCCCTATGATGCACCTTTCTAAAAGGTCTTCCTCTCCCCACTCGGTTCTATATTCCGGTCCTAAGTTCAAGCAATCCTTATAGAAACCGAAAATCTTGGCTATAACATAATCTACTCCCTTCTCCTTATCCTCCTCATTCCTATAGTAGACCGATAGTTTAAGTTCCTTTTCATCATTGGAGAGTGATGAAAACTTCTCAATCTTAAACGTCATTTGGTAAGCTACATCCTCGGTCTCATCCTTGAATCTCACTATTCCTAACGATGGATCATAAGTCATCCCGGTGTTTTCTATGAAAGGCTTTCCTAGAATAACGTGGGACAAGCTAGGATCTATGGCCGTACTAATATCATTCACCACTATGAAATCCGTAGGAAACATGAAACTACCTACATAAACGGGCAATCCCTTAACTCTACCAAGAAAATTGCAACTAACCTTAGGATTATCGAGATCTTGCCTAGTTGGAATAGGCTTCTTCATTACCCAATTATAGTAGGTGCTAGTCATGATATTTATCGGGGACTTGCGATCAATGTAGGCCTTTGCCACGAAAAGGTATCCTATGCAACATGGTATGTTAAGATTCCAGGGGTTCCCAAACTTGATCCTAGGGCTTCTCCTAACATACATGTGACGGAGGTCACGTACTAAGTGTGTGTGGCGAGAGAGTTCTTCTTCCGTAGGAAACTTATTGAAATAGTCATTGTCTACTTCATCTACTTCCTCGGTTGTTTCATTCCTAGGTGTTTCACTAACCTCAGGTATTGTTTCATGGTTCGCTTCGTCATTTGTTCTATTAGGTTTCACTAAGGTGATGGTATTGACGAATTGAACGTGCTTAGCTAACTTACTTGGGTCCTTAATCTCTACACCAGAAGTTTCAGAAGTTGAGATAGCATTAACCTTCCTATCACTATTGGTCATGGCTTTCAAAAGGTTATCTATCTTCCTATCCATCTTGGCTTGTTATTGGTTAAAACGGTCCGAGAGCTTAGCTATTTGAGCTTCTTGGGATGCGACTAGGTGTTGCAACATCCCCTCTCTGTTTTGTTGGTTAGGGCTGTGAGATGGGGGCCATGAGAAATCATTAGATGTGAATTCTTTGGTTTGTCCCCAATAAAAGTCGGGCTTGCCCTTCCAAGCTTCTCGGGCGTCATTAAACGTCCTAGGTCCGGATGTTGTAGGGAATCTTCCTCCCGCTCCATTAGTACGCGAGAATGCGTAGTCAACGGAAGCTTGTTCGGGGAGTCTTGTGCAAGCGCGAGTGTTGTGAGGACCACTACATGACTCATACGAGGAAGAAACTTTGTTCAGTTGGCGTGAAGACTTAGGATTGTCGTAGGAGCTCATTAGGAATTTAACTTGATCTTCAAGCTCGAGCATCCTACGGTCGGAAGATTGAGAGTCAAGGGGAGGCAATGAGATTGCCTTTACGGTTTTCGGCAATTCACGGGGGTCATTCCAACTTTCGTTGTCATAGAGAGAAGGTCCTCTATTATACCCCACGATTCTTCCGCGGTGAGATCACTAAGTTTTCCACCGGCCGCTTGGTCAATGGATCGCTCAGTGGGGAAGTTGACATGATCGTAGAAGAGTTTGACTTGAAGCCAAAGATCAATGCCGTGATGAGGGACTCTATGGAGTAAGTCCTTGAATCGAGTCCATGCTTCGTAGAGAGATTCACCTAGACTTTGTTGGAATATCAAGATTTCATTCCTAAGCTTAGTAGTTCTCCCCGGTGGGAAAAATTGAGTAAGGAAATGAGAGGTGAGATCATCCCAACTTGAGATGGAGCCGGCGTGAAGTCGCTCAAGCCAATTACTAGCTTGGTCCCGTAGAGAGAATTGGAAGAGACGCAGACGCGTGGTCTCCCGAGTAGTAGCATCGAGGTCGATGGAATCGACAATTTTAAGGAAATCCTTAAGATGCTGATTAGGATCTTCGGAATGAAGTCCATGGAATGCACATCCGTTTTGCACCAACCGGATGGTGTCGGATCACAGGGCCGTAGTTTGGGCTCGGTCGGGAAGCTCAATGGTGTTCCTATAGCCTAGATGGCTTGGTCTTGAGTATTCACCAAGAGTACGACCTCTTGGTGGGTCATTTAGTGGTGGGTTGATGAGTGGTGGTTGGTTATCACCTTCCATGATGAAAAGTGATGGGGTTACTAACAAAGGTCACGAAGAAGGGGGATAGACTATAAGGAAGCTAAAAATGGGAAAAAGCTTACTTGATAGGAATGCAGCAAGGAAACCTAAACGAGGTAGACTCCTAACTAGCTATTCTATTCCCCGGCAGCGACGCCAAAAACTTGATACGCTTACACAACGCGTTTGGGGTCAAAGGAACTTCCTTTTCGTCGAGCAAGTTTTTCAACACCCTAGACAGTGAACCTAATCGTTGTAGTGTAGTATTAGGGTAAGCCACGGGTATTGATATCGTTCTCTAGGGGAATAGGAATGCTAGTGAGTAGTTACTACGCTAAGGTTGGGGTTGAGGAAGATTATTTTTTATATTTTTTAGGAAATGGAAAGGTACGAATCTCGAGGTTTGGATTTGGGGGTTGGTATTTCTACCGATTACTCTACTTATCTATTCTAATTAACTAAACTAGGGGTAGTCTATGTCTATTGTTGTGTGCTCGAATGATAGTTAAAAATGTGTTTACTTAGGTTTTATTACTCCCTAGTTATCTCCTATTGATGGTTGAATTGTCACGTCCTTATTCTTAACACGTTGTGTTTCTAAGGTCGTAGGGTATGCGTTTATCCCTAACTCTTTGAAGCTACCAAAGGTTAATGACTACAAAATCTCTAGGATTTATAAACTTAACACTAAGGTATTCTTTGGATGTTTAGCCTACAATAACTCTAGGTGACTATAAACTAAGGTTCAACAAAGATTAATCAAGCATTAACAACACAACGAATGACCTATCGCAATACTAGGTCAATCACAATTAAGATAAGAGACAACCAATCAATATTCAATAACTAGGTTTCATATTCCCTAAGCAAACACACAAATAAATTAGCCGGACATGGAGAACATGCAAGCATACACACAATCAATTGAAGACATAATTGAATCAATGAAGTAAAACACTTATCTTGATGTAAGATAGGGTATGGGACCCTAAAATACTGTACAAGACAGCCTTGGTTCGGTTTAGGTTTTTACTCCAAAAAACTACCTCCTTAAAACTGAAAAATTCGGATTCTATATATAGTGTTACAAATTGCGACGGCGTCACTCTTTAATTGTGACGACGTCGGGTCGCCGTCATTAGGGTTTTGTCTTGGCCACGTTATCATTATGACGGTGTCACCTTAAGCCCGTGACGCCGTCTCCTTCAGTCTCTGACACCGTCTAGATCAAATCTAGGCCGTTTGAGCTGCGACGCCCTACTCTTTTAAAACCTGATGCCGTCACTTGTAAATAAGAAATTTTGCTACTGAGTCGTCACAAAACATGTTTCGACGGCGTCACAAATAGAACCTGACGCCGTCCCCTTTCAATTCAGCAGCTTGAGTGTCTCGATTCTTGACTTTGGCCATTTTCTTCGTATATTCGTGCCTTTTCGTCTGAATAAGTGTCATTCCAGCAATTTGCCTTCAAGAGACCTAAAAAGTGAAAAGGAACGAAATTAAGTAGTAACGGATACAAAAGTGATCAATTAAGGGCTTAAATGACCCCTCAAAAAGGTACCTTTTAAATCCTTATCATTATGTTTTGTTGATAAAATATATAAAGTTATCATAAGTAAAATTATAAGAATACATGTTGTTTTGCAAAGTATATATATTTGGTCATTTACAGAAAATGTTGTAATAAATAAATTGTTGTAATATAATATGTAATAGGATGGATAATATCCAAGACCCATGACCCATACCCATGGAGCTAATCCATAACCCATGACCCATTGCATGACATCATGCATGAAATCATGTTGGGTATTATCCATGACCCATGACCCATTGTCCATGACCCATGACCCAAGACCCATGACCCAAGACCCACGACCCATTATTTAGATAAATTGTATCTTGTTGGGTACCCATGACCCAAAGTCCAGACTGCCAGATCCCAGGTTTTGCACTGGCCGGATCCCTTGGGTGAGAGATCCGTCAGAACAGTGGGACAGAAGGATTTTATGCCTATAAATAGTGAGCCATTTCTTCATTGTTTCTCACCCTTCTTTTTACAACTCTCTCATATATTTTCTCACTCTCCTAACCTCTGATCATTTGATCATTCTAGTAGTTCTTCTATCTTTTGTTGTGATTCTCATGTAGGTCTTTCACAAAGGCGAGATCACATTATACAACAAATCATCCAAGAAAAGGGTCCTTGTTGATTTGTCCATCCAAGAGATTTTTTTAGCAAGATCTTGTAATTCATATTTCACATATTTGTTGTGTAATAGTTGTGTAAAGGTTTAGTTCTACCTCGTGGAAGAACTCGGTATTTAGCTTTGTACCGGAAAAAGTGTAAGCGACGTTGTGAGGCTTCTCCGCCAAGTTAAAGGAGTTTGTTGACATAGTGCTTCAACTCTCGAGTGGGGTACTCGTGAAGTGGAGTAGGGCAAGTAAGGTGTCCTTGTAGCTGAACCACTATAAATCACTTGTGTTGCTACTTTATATCCTTTCACTTTACTTGCTTTCTTTGCTTACTTTACTTATTGCTTCATACTATCTATCTATCAAAACGAATTCACATAAGATCGAATCTAAGTCTTTGAAACTTAAATTAAAACCGGTAAAACTATCCAACCCCCCCCCTTCTAGTTTTCCACAAAGTCGATTAGTCGACCAAAGGGATTCAGCCCTTTGGTTTTCTTGGTCGACAATCGAAGAAAGAGGAGAGGGATATAGGGAGATTTGTAAGGTTTAGAGGATTGTAAGGTTTTCTTGGTAGACTTTTCTGATTGCACTATAAGTCCCTAATAACTATCCATAGGTAATACAAGTTTGACATAGAGTCAAACTCCCTGCTAAGGGGTTGGCCGAATTCCACATCCCTTTAGGGATTGTGATTTTGCCTTTTATACTTAAATATATTTATCCCAGATTAATATATATACACTTTGGATACTTACCGTTTTACCCCTCTATGAGAATATTTCCATATTCTCATTTCCTCTTTTTATTTCGTCAATCTTTTCTCATTACCAACTAATGTGTTTCGTTTAGTATGCACTAGTGTGACCCATCGATATTTCTATAAGTACAAGTTGTGAAAAACGTTGTTCTTTGCACAATAATTCTTTTAGACTTCCACTTGTGCAAAACAACAACACGAGAACTATTCTCATAGTACGAATAAGTTATTAGAAAAACATTCAAGTACCTAGTTCACAAATGTTGATTCAATAGCCATGTAGTGATTTACAAAAACTACATCAACACATGAGCTGAGTTTAGGTATATGACCATATCCCTTTGCACTTTTCGATATTTCAAAAAGTACTAGACATGGATATGTTAATCTATCAATACTTCCGTCCTTTGTTGAGACCATGACGATTTGTCTCTCATAGTGATCCCCAACACTTTTCTCATGGTCATGCTCCCACAATCATCTCATCCCAAGGGGCCCAAGAAAATATCCTCTCTAGTCTTATTTTAAATTGAAGTTACAAATTGCCTTATTGGACAATCATAATGCTCAACATACCTTCTTTTCTATCTGGACAGATGCCCTTATGGATGCTAAACACCATTAGTTATCTCATAAATAGATAAGTCAATATTTAGAGTACCATATCTCCTTAGGTCTTTAGGATAGTACGCCACGATCCGGGAAAGCCATTAACTAATTAATCCATGTTCTTGCTTCTCGATCTTGGTCACATCCAACATTTGCCCCACACAATGCATGCGAAATATAATACATTCCCCGGAGTATCACAACTTTCAATATAGATGTTCAACTTACCTCGGTCTCCCACCATGATAAGCAGCTTTGGAACCTTGTACAATAACATGTCTTTCATTCACAGAATCAAAATACGAATGAAATCTCATAGTAACGTCTCATCCGATTTTCACGAGTCTACGAAATTACTTCTGATTACTGTAGATTAATTAAACTTGTATCAGAAAGCTCTAGGAGTAATCACTACTTAACCCTTCTGACTAATCCTTTCCTAGGACCCTTGAGCCTCACTTCTTAATTCTTCCATTTTTGTATTCCTGTCAATTAATCTAAGTGAGTTCAGTACTAGTGATTTATTCATACTTTATTATTTATAGACTTAGCTAAATCACGACACAATTGAACTTAGCATTCAATGATGCACTTCATTTTACACTTAAGTAAATGAGAATCGTGACTCCTTGATACTGATTTCTCCTAAGTCCATGAGAACTTCAGTACAAGGCCTTGAAACTACGATGTAGTACCATGATTCCTAATTTGAAATCCCATTCTTTCAAATAATTAAGTCTCGTCGCTTCTTTAGTTGTTCACAACAACTCAACATCTACACGTTCCACATGCTAAACTATCTTGCCTTTAAGGCAATGTACGTTTGTACCAGATCATGATACCTCAAGTTAAATCTTGCAATACTAGGAATTCTCCTTTCCATAGATCATTTCGGATCTATAGTTCCTGTGATACTTTGTATTCTAAGCTCTTCTGATTATTTCATGTTAAGGACTTTTAGCTTAAGCACATTAATTTGATATTTATTTAACAAGTGCTAACCCGCAAATAATTGTTCCTCCTGTCAAGTATCTTTCAACTTTACTTGAACATTCCAAAGAAACACGAGATTTAACTCATGATCTACAAATTTATTTTCTTTCAAGTTGATTTACATATCTAAAAGGCTAACCATCTTATCATATGAGCTTTACTCAATCTCTAGATTTCTAGAAATACCATCACTTGGATATTTCTATTTCACAAGAAATTTTTTATATTAAATATCCATGATATTCGATTATATTGCTCATTGGGTATACACCTTGATTCCATCAAACTCTAGACAGGCAAATTCTACAAGTATTATGGACTCTATACACTTAGATTCTTGTAGAAATGTTTTAGTCATTCCATGACTTTATTTCCTTTGATTCATCTATCTCTGATAGATCCATCAAACTCTAGCACCAATTGGCAAAATATCGACACCTTTACGGGTTTACGAAACGGAGGGCGAGATTGATACACTCTTTGATGGGTATAACTTGGATGAAGATTCCGATAGTGAATATTCTGGTGATGAAGATTTTGGTGATGAAGATTCCGGCGATGAAAAGGATGGTGAAAAAGAACCAGGCCCAGGTCCCAATGATATACCAATTGAGGAATGTGTTGGTGTGAACAGACAACCCGAAAATGACACAGATTTCCAATCTGAGGAAAGGTCAACGTCCAACACTGAGCATGTGGTCAAAGACAAAAGAGACCCACATACCCATGACAACCTACATAGAAAAGAATCTGATCTTATCTCTGCCACACATGTAAAGTCAACTGCCCCATCTTATCTTATTCAACCTGAAAGCACAATTCCAGTACACGTGAACACAAGTACACATCAACAACCCAAGCCCACTGGTTTGAGCCCAACCCATAATCAATTATTTCTAAACAAAGCTCATAAGAACACATCTATCCCAACAATCACAAAACAACCTACTAACACAGGAACCCACAACTCCTTATAACAAAGATCATCAAGTCAAACAAGAAAGAAAACGTTTTCTTCACTGAAGTTATTCAATCCACTTAGCAGAACAATACCCCATCTTAGAAAACAAAATACAAAAAACTAAACTAAATCCCAATCAAAGCCGAAGAGTAATACACAATCCATTACACCTCCATCGTTATCCTCTGCTAATAACGTGTCTGACTCGAATTCCCTCATACGTAGATGTAATCTACGTATTCTCTCCAGGCCTACTGTTAGCTCAGATTCAAGATTCATGGAAGTTAACAAAACCATTAGTATTCGGAAAGATCTAGGCTTTAATATGGAAGGAAAAGAACCCAATGTCGCTAAGGCGTTGGTTACTCGTGTTGACAATGGTTTTCCATGAATCTTCTATCTTTTAAAATTAGACGGTTCGGGGAAGACCATAAACGCAGTTAGGTTAGAAGACTATGTGTAGAAAATCATATCCAATTCTTAGGCATTTAAGAATCGATGACATGTGATGTCAACCCTTTCATGATTCAATCAATATGGGGTCCTTCCTCGTTTGAATATGATGTGAAAAAGGCAATTGGTAAATCGAGGGGAATCATTGTGGTTTGGGATCCATCTATTTTCTCGAAAACCTCCTCAATCACAGGTGATGGATTCCTCACTCTCACTGGAAAATGGACCACCATAGATGTCGAATGTCGAATTATTATAGTATACGCTCCTCAAGACCTAAAAAGCAAACAGAATCTTTGGAAAGATATCAAGACTCTAATCATCTCAGAAAACATTTTATCCATTGTTTTGAAAGACTTCAATGAAGAACGTTCCACTTCCGAACGCTAGGGTCCTCACTTTTGTCAACGAAGTGCAACAATCTTCAATGAGTTTATTGCTTCAACTGGTCTCTTAAACCTTCCTATGGGAGGCATGCTTTTTACTAGGATGAATAAGGTGGGTTCTAAGCTAAGAAAAATTGATAGAATTTTAGTTTCTAATCATGTCTTTAATGTATGGCCAAATTCCTACACATTAGCACTTACTAGGGAATTTTTGGATCGCTCACCAATCCTACTTCTTGACTCAACAAATGATTTTGGTCCAACACCATTCAAGTTCTTCAACACCTGGCTATCTCATAACGATTTCAATGATATTTTAACCGAGTCTTGGTCCACTCAAGTCAGTAGCCATCATACTTGCTTGGCTGTCCGATTTAAATTGAAGTTGCAAAACATCAAAAAGGCAATCAAAAGTTGAAGAATCACAGTAAATGAATCTGAAACAGCTGCTGCCACTGTTCTGCGTGATGGAATCAAAAAAATTGATCAAAAAGCTGAACTATCACCTCTTTCCTCAGCCGATGTGGATCTCAGAACAAACAATGTCAGATTGTTGGCAAACATTGAACACCAAAAGCTAAAAGATTTAAAGTAGAAGGCCAAGTTAATTGGACTTTGGAGGGTGACGAAAATTCTAGTTTCTTTATTGGTATGATTAATAGCCGAATAAACAGGTCAAGAATAAATGTTCTGGCTATTGATGGGTGATGCAGGTTTTACTGACCAGGTTTTAATATTTATATAGTCTCGTTATACCTATGGTCTACCGTAATGCACTAATGGGCAGTGTACCCGGTCGTGTGTAGTGTAGTATTCGGTAAAACCGAGGTCGTCCCAAGAGCTATGTGTGCGGATTTAAACTAAGTCTAGGTGTCACAGACTTTAATATATTTTAAGGTGGAAATGATTAACTACTAAAGAAAGCAAATAGAGGTGAGGATTGTGATAAAAAGGGGAGAAGTGTGCTAACCTAGTTATTCATCCTATCAAGCTAAGTTCATGTTTAATTACTTCCAATTACTTCAAGTGGGGTCAAAGTCGCTAGGACAACATTTGGTCAGTTCGTCCTAACCTATCAACAAAGGGTTCCATTGGAGATGTCAGGTGACCCGTCGAAAGTCCAGTTGTTCTTAGTCCCCTAAGCCAAGTCATTAAGTACCGCTACAAGCAAGATTTGTAACAATGACTGCCCGGGCGCTAGCACTCATCCCCGACTTCTTAAGTTCATCCAAACGGTAGGTGATCAGTTGGTCAAATCGAACAAGCAAAAAGGGTCGTCAGTTGGTCATATTTTATCCTTGTCACTCAGTGTACCTACTTAGGGTCAGTTGGTCATATCTCCTAAGTAACTAGCCACTACCGCTATTTAAAACTACCGAAACAAGGGTAACTACCAACAAACTATGCAAGCATACACTAGAAATAATTATGTGGAAGCAAAGTAAACATAAACAAAGCAATTAAGGAATCATAACTAGGATAGCACTAGAGGTTCTTAGTCGCTCATATTAACTAAAAAATCGATTCAATGTTTAACATTACGAAATACATGAGTTGAAAGTAAAGAAAAGATAAAATGCTAATGCTTATCATAGGGGAGTGATTTCTCCCTTGGAGATGGCTCCGTATGCACCCTAAGATCTGCCTTCAACCTTCTACTCACATTCACAGATGTTGTGTGTGAAATGGGATGCTTTGAAATGCTGGAATTCGAGGGGTATTTATAAGCCAGATCTGGTTACGGCGTAACTAATGTTAAGAGTTACGCCGTAACATCCAATTATTCGTATTTTGCACTGAAAATGCTGGTTACGTCGTAACATCTGGAAGGAGTTACGCCGTATCTTCAATAAATCCTGGTTACGCCGTAATTGAGACAATAGTTATGGCGTAGCTTGCAGCGGCGCGGAACCTCATTTGACCTAGTTAGTTATGTCGTAATCTTTGGCGAGACTTACGCCGTAATCTTCAGTTGAGTTGGTTTTCTGAGCCACGCTTTTGTTACGGCGTAATGTGAGAGGGGAGTTACGCCGTAATGTCTTCAAAATGAGCATACTATCATATATCTTCAATAAACTCTCCAAATCCGCGTCTCTTTAGCTCCAATGCTCGTAATTTACCTGAAAGTGAAATATAGAGGAAAACAAGCGTAAATCCATATAAATGATATAAAATACGAGCATTATCGGAGGAAATTGACACTTAATATAAAGGACTATTTGATGTTATCAAATATCCCCCCACTTGAACTCTACTTGCCCTCAAGTAGACCTTATTAGATAGATTCCTAAAAAGATATCTCCCATTACCTTGAAAATATAAGTTTACAAATCCCTTATGCTAGAATAAAACAAAGTCGAACACCTCACAAAATGGGAACAAAACACTCAAATCTCTCAACTATTCTAAGTGTCAATTTCGGGGAAATCACTCATTGCACAGTCATAGCATGTATTCTATGATAAGCTTGGCTGTTACACAAATCTCCAACACTAGAGTTAAGGACTAAACAATTCTTGAAGGCAATATGGGTAGACATGACAAAGGTTAAGGGGGGAGGTGGACAAAATCAATGATACATGACCAAATCCATGGCCAAGACACCAAAGATTGCTCGCTGCATCACCTAGACATGCTTCATGACTAAGGGTAGGATAAGACATGGGATAAAATTGGTGTAAAGTAAAATCAAGCAGATAGTCTAAATCTACAACTAAGTCATCACCACTTACCGTTCGCCCAAAGTTCAAGTTTCGAAGTTAAGAAACCGGATCAATATATTACCAGGTAGATGTGCCATTAGAGGACGTCATGATGGGCACATTTCCAACTTCATTCTTCAAATGTGACCGAGGTGGCCTCCTCGATACTAAATCTATAGTAAGCTCATAACAATAGTGCTTATAACAACGCACTTTATAAACAAATGAATAACAATAACTATTTTTTTTAACATAACATAATAACATAACATCTTCCCACTTGAGATGAACAATATGAGAATTTAGGGGGTCTTCAATGATCTTTAAGGATATGTCGTCGACTATAGCGTGATTCCCGAACGTTTCCACTTGAACCTTGAACTTAGGCAAATAATGACTTCCCAATTACAAATAAAGACTACAGGGTAGGCTAAGGTGTAATGGTGTATCGAAACAATATGTTGGGTGAACAAAATAAAAGGAATGGCTTAGAAGGGTGTATCTAGGGGTATCTTGTACTAAAGGTGAGTGCAACAAAGGGTTTAACATGGGGGTCGAGAAGTTGAGGTGACTAATCGATAGACACACAATGATAGGCTATTTGGGTGATAATCCTATAATACTGCCTTCTTAAACTGAAAAGTCCAAATACATCGAGCTAACTCAACATACCTCATCTATGGTCTCGAAGTGATGTAAAGGCCAAGTTCTAAAGTTTACAAGCTACCGGCACACTCATAATTTGGTGGATTTGGGGTAAAAATTTGGAAACGAATAAGGCTAATCTCACCATATAATATCAAGGGTTATAATGTGCTCGGCTAAGGTCTAATCTAGCTAGGTTAAGAAAAACATGTCAAATTTTTAAAAATGGCATAATTTTTCAAAATAAACTAGAAAAACGAGGGCAAAATAAAGTTCAAAAGACAATTCTACTCCCGTCCCCTCACTTGAAATGTACAAAGTCCCTTTTGTACTAAGCGTTAAATAAAGGTGAAGAGAATAGTAGAATTAGAGCGAGAACTTCCCTGAAATTTGCTCACCAAAAAGAAAGAAGGCCCACGAAAAGAGTCGTGCCTTCACATAAACATCCACGAGCAAACTTCAATCCCTGAAATCAGACTACTAACAAGCATAATTCAAAAAAAGAAAAATAAAAAATGAAAAAGAAACCTAACTCACTTTCGTAGGAATCACGGTTGCATTTAGCGTATGCAACAAGCCTTTTAAACCACTTGGTGTCCCAATTGGACGAGTGTAGTCTCGTGAGGGCTTACAGGGAACATACCCACAAAGTTCATTTGAAAACTAATACAGGTTATTGTGTTTTTAAAAAGAAAGGAGTGTTACAGAGGATAGTTACGTCGTAACTCCTATAAGGAGTTACACCGTAATTAAGGAAAACCTGGCAGATGCTACAGGAGTGTAGCTACGACATAACCGTTGAATGGGATTACGCCGTAATTGGTATTACTTTGAAGTACTGCTGCAAAAACTATGTTACGGCGTAACCATAAGAATGAGTTACGCCGTAACTATGGACAGATCAGGTCCCCGTTTAGCATGGTGCAGCAAATGTTTCTCGAAATCCTGCAAATATGGTTAAAAACACAAAACCCAACAGAAATGGAAATAAAACAAATGAAAGGGATAATTCGGGTTGTCTCCCGAAAGATCACTTTTCTTTATTTACGAGTCTTTAAGTTAGACTCAAAGCCTCGGGGCTTTATGGTGGCCTTCGGACTTGGCCAACTTCCTCCATGACTTGGCGGCAATCATTCATCTATTCGATAAAAACTCTTTTCCTGGTTGTGTTACCGATGCTACATGTACCAAATTTTTTTGAGAGCCATTCATTGAATGATAAACACGACTTTCCGTAGTCGTCACCTTCTGCTATAGGATCAATCATTGCACTTATGTTTGATCTTTCATCATTGGTCATTTTATCAATAAGGTGATAGTTATCGTAATTGCGTTTTAGTTGTTTCATTAATCTTGTATTAATGTTCGAGTCTCCAAATCTCACCTTTTACCAATCATCAAAGGATAAATTTCCAAATTTTATATCGTGTCTCTCAATCTCGTGAGGGCACGTCCATTCATCCACCCTTATATTTCTATCACAAAATTCACGAAAGGGTTACACGAGGGCCATGCTTTCGTTGATTCCTCATGCTCCGTCATTATAGGGATGCAATAGTGCTTGTTAGGATCCGAAGCTTCTTTAATACCCTCAATCGGGATAATCTTTCCCTGTTCCTGTTCAAAACTATCAAAATTCTCCCTACGATTGTTAGTTCTATGATTATAATACAGAGGTAGGCCGAGTGACGGAATATTAACAACATCAACTTTATTTGAAATTTCTAATCTTGGATTCAATTGTTCTTTCATGGTGAAAGTGATTCGTTCCTTTTCAGTTCCCAAAGAAATTTGTTTTTCAAAGACATCTATATGTGCTCGACAAGTGGCCAGAAAAGGCCTTCCAACAATTAAGTTGTAAGTCTCCCGTTTCCCCATGTCAATAACCACAAAATCAGTAGGAAAAAGGAATTTACCAATTTTAAGGAGAAAATTGTTAACCACTCCCCTAGGTACATCTTTAGAAGAATCAGCCATTTCAATCATCATTGTTGTTTCTTTTAAATTGGTAAGTTTAAATTTATCAAACAATGAGGTAGAAATAAGGTTTACCCCAGCCCCCAAATCAGCTAAAGCGGGAATTTTAAGATTACCAATAGTACATGGTAGAAGAAAACTTTCCTGATAGTGTTCCTTCTCAGGAAGTTGGCTCGGTAGGTCCTCGTCGTCTTCAGATTTTTCATCTTCTTTTAAGTAGTTAATCCCGAAAAGATCCTTAGTGATAGAAGACGTGCACTGTTCTTCCTTCGGTTTATCTTGTGAAAATTGGGTTTGCAAGCAATGGCTTTGTCATTACTGGTTTCAAGATTTTTAGCTAATTGCCCAATTTGGGTTTCGAGGTTTTTAATCGCGGCATCTTGGTTCCGCAAGTTCATATTGGTGTCTTCTTTTACCTTGACCATCCATTCTTTGATTCTATCACTTTTCTTTGTAGATTCTTCGATATGTTTATGCATTATTTCTTTGAGGCTCGGTCTAAGAGGATTGTTGTTGATTCTAGTATAGAACCCTGGGGATTTCTCCCGGTACCTGTTACTATTGTATTAGCTGAAGGGACTTCCACCTCCATATTTTACTTCTTCAATCCTTTTAACTTCCTCGTTAGATGAGCATTCCTTGGTAGGGAGAGTGCCATTATGTTCATTTCGTCCAACTTGTATGGAATGCGCATTCTCCTTGAGCTTTTTCATGTCTCTTCCAAGACTCTCTAGTTTGTTATTTATTGCTACCAGGCCTTCCATATTTCCACTCTTACTTCGATTGCTCCCTCCATTGTGCCATTTGTGAGAGTGGTCAGCCATTTTCTGAATAGTTTCAAGAGCCATAGTTGGAGTCATTCCAGGTATTGGTCCTTGAGAATCGATCATTTGCCTTGAGGAGATGTTTAGACCTTTGTAAAAGACGTTCACTTTTTGCTGGCTGTTGAGGTCGTGAGTAGGGAACTTGTATAATAATTCGTTGTACTTTTCCAATGCTTGGTACAATGTTTCATCACCCTCTTGCATGAAATTATGGATTTTTTCTAATTTCTTTGCAGTCCTAGATGGAGGACAGTACCTCTGAATGAAATATTTTTTTAGGAGTCGCCAGGTGTTAACTGTCCTGGAAGGTAATCGATCAACCCATCTTTTAGCAGCTCCAGTGAGACAAATAGGGAACACACGTAACATGACAACATCGTTTGAGACTCTTGGAATTTTTAATAGGCTGACAATGTACTCTACGTTTTCCACATGCTCGTGAGCATCGTCGGTAATGCTTCCCGAGAAAGGTTTGCACGCAACTCCCTCATAAATTGAGGTTAGATTTCGAATTTAGCATCTTCGGCGATGGCTCGCCTAACGATCCCCAGTCCTTGTTCTTCTCTTGTCAACGCCAGATATTCCTCAAAAGTGAGGTCATCAATGTTAACAACTTCCATGGTACCTGAAACTTGAAAAGAGATCGTGAGAAATTGAGAAAATTTTAAAACAAAACAGAAATGAAAGACTTAATAAAAATCCAAATATAACTCCCCGGCACCGGCGCCAAAACTTGATGCAGGTTTTACTGACCAGGGTTTAATATTTATATAGTCTCGTTATACCTATGGTCTACCCTAATGCACTAACGGGCAGTGTACCCGGTCGTGTGTAGTGTAGTATTCGGTAAAACCGAGGTTGATAACGGTCAAATTGTACATGTTTTTAGTAGCGTTATCCATGCTTTTATGTATGTTATTTGGCTATAATCATATGATTTTGTTGCTTAATCGTACAAAAGTGTGTTTTCTAGTTCATTCGTAGCCAAGTACAGGAAAGTGGAGAAAAAGACGAAAAAAGAAGTAAAATATGAAGATTCCTCCATGTACGAAGAATTCCCGACAAAAGCAAGACTTGCGGAGTATATTCGAGAGGATAAAGTCGTCAAGATAGTGGTCCAAAGACTCAAGAATAAAGTTCAAGAAGGAAAACGAGAAAGAAATGAAGAAAAGAAGCTAAAACGAAGACATATTGGAAACCTCGTTGTTCCCGACACACCTTCACCATTTTTGCCATAACTTTTGCATACGGACTCCGTTTGACCCCCGGTTCGCGGCCACGGAAAACTAAGAGAATGATCTACAACTTTCGAGATTATGATTTTTTGTCAACTTGCTCCAACCGTTCAGTCAGGCCCCGCAACCGAAACGGTTGGAGAGTAGTCAAGAAGACAAACCGAAATGGTTGGAGCCCAACCGATTCAATAGGGAAGCCCTGGACATCCATTTATTCATCACTAAGACTCCAAACTTGTTCTAAACGATTCTAGGTTCTTCCTACATGTATTCTAGTCCCTTCCAAGCTCCTTGGTGACCAAGAAATGCATTTATAACCCCAAGGGCTTGAGAGTAGTATAAATAGACCTCATTTGTGTATGTTTTCATCATCCCTTCTCCATCCTTCTCATCCCTTTCACCCACCACTCTATCTCTAGGTGTGAAATTCGAGCCTCCACCCTTAAGGACGAATTTCCACCTATTAAAACATCCCTCTCTCAACTTATCTTCCCAAAGGTGTGAAATTCAAGCCTCCGCCCTTAAGGACGAATTTCCACCAAATTTATCTCTCCCAAAAGACCACAAACCTCTGCCATTTCCAGAAGTATGCTTGGTTAGAAGTTGTAGTTGATTGGAGGCTTGAAGGAGTGCTATAATCCTTCACCCTTCCCTAATGTAATCTTACTTTGGGTAAACCTTGTTACTTTTATGATGTTGAATGCTATTGTTCATGTTTGGTTCTTTGATTGTGTTGATTATGTGATTCTTGTGAATGTTTTCTTGATACTTGTTTATTTCATATGAGAACTTGTGATAAAAGGATGTTTGGATAATTGTGGTGTTTGTTTGGAATATGTTGATAACATCATATTTGGTTGAATTGGAACTTGTTCTTGTTTATTGTTTTGGTTGATCATTGTTGAGTTCTTTGGATGAAAGTATTCTTAACAATGGTTAGTTTCAATTCATTAGTGACAAATGATTTTGGTCTTGTACTTTGTGACGATTGTATGAGAAACTTAATAAACATAACAAGTAAGGGTTTAATTTGGATTAAGGTCGAAAGAAATCTTTTGAATATGTGTTCTCATTATCTTTCAAGTAAATGGAACTTATCGAATTAATAACATCAAAGTCTAAGGCCGAAAAGATTCTTTGTTGTTGTTAGCATAAGGCTCATGACATGACCATTTGATTGAGGTTTATGCATCTTTGATTTATAAAACACTAGACTATTATTATTGGTTCAAGATGTCGAAATATTACCTTTAATAATATATATTTTCCAAACTAAACATCCTAATATCCTTGTGATCATTTGTCTAAACATGTATGTTATTTGTGTGCTTGTTCTCATATTGCTTTTCTTAGTGGTTTGATCCGTGACAATCATAACCACGACCTTGTTACTTTCTTAAACAAAAAAACGACACTTGAGTGCAACCAAGTCTCTTGGGACGACCTTGATTTACCATATACTATACTACAACTCGACTAGGGTATACTTGCCCGAATGTGTTCCTTGTTAACCGGTAATTCTTGATTATAAATTTAAAACCCCGATGGAACCCATCAGAAGTCGTCCCAAGAGCTATGTGTGCGGATTTAAACTAAGTCTAGGTGTCACAGATTTTAATAGATTTTAAGGTGGAAATGATTAACTACTAAAGAAATCAAATGGAGGCGAGGGTTGTGATTAATAGGGGAGAAGTGTGCTAACCTAGTTATTCATCCTATCAAGCTAAGTTCATGTTTAATTACTTCCAATTACCCCGATGGAACCCATCAAGTTTTTGGCGCCGCTGCCGGGGACTTGCGTTTGTATTCTTGTGTTTGTTTGTTTGTTGAATTGTTTGCTTGAATTGATTGCTTGTTTGCTAGTTTGTTCGAATGATATATTTCTCTTGCTCATGAATGATTGTTTCTTTGCTTTTGATGTTTGCTCATGATGTTTGCTTGAATGCTTGTCTTTTTCTTAAAATCTCTAATTTCTCAAAATTGCTCAAATGGTCTTTGCATCAAAATCAAGTTTTTTATGTTGGGATTTCGTTTCATGTGTTCTAAAATGCTCATTTCAATGATTTCTTTCAAAGTGTGCTAAAAATCGTTTGCGAAAAACCCACCAAAACCACCCCGAATCAACCAACCGATCGGTTGGCACTCCAACCGGATCGGCTGGAAGCCACATACTTAATAAATCAACACGAACCGATCGGCCTGCACCCGCAACCGATCCGGTTGTGTGTTCTGTTTAAAAAAAATATAAAAAAATAATAATAAATAAATAAAAATTATTAGTCCGTATGTTTCTTGTTTCTTGTGTTTGTGTTTTATATGTTATGTGATCTCTTGCATGTTTGTGTTTCTTTTTGTTCGTATTATTCTTGTCTATCTTAGTTTCGTATTAATTCTAAATAAGATTATCTTGTTTTAGGTTGTCTTGTTTTGATTTGTGACGTGACTAATTGTGTGTGCTTGCATCTATGTGATTGTCGTTTTTTATATGATCATGATTTTATTTGTTTTAGGTGTCGTTTTTTTTTGTTTTTGGTGTTCTTCTAGTTTATGTGTTAATGTGTTTTATTTGTTGTGTTTATTTTTGTGTTCGTAACCTTTTGTGTCCTTGTTTTATTTTATCAATAAAAGTTTTGAAATAAAACTTGTGTTTACCAAAAAAAAAAAAAAAAAATCTGTTTTTATTTTTTGTTTTTGTGTGTTTGTGTTTAGATAGAATAAGTTTAAATGTCTTTTTGTTTTTTTTGCAAGAGTATCACTTCTTTTATTCTACTTAAATTTGTCATTTTGCCATTTTTAAGTTTTGTTAATTTTTAGTACATTGTAAATAAATAAGTACATGTTTTTTAAAATAAAATTGTTATGAACTTTGTGGGTATGTTCACTGGAAACGAGGGGTTTAAAGGCTTGTTGCATACGCTAAATGCAACCGTGATACCTACGAAAGTGAGTTTCATAATTTTACGTGTTTTTATAGTTTAGTTTATTTTTGCAGATTTAATAAGCTCTTGGAGGAAGGATTGATTGGATTATTGGTGACGTTATACTTGGGATTGGACATGTTTGAAAGAGGAATCGATTGATCTCACGCGCTTATGCTAGCGTTTGCTTAGCATCTTATCATTTGGAGTTCGATCATGATTTCTTTGGCCCGGGAGGTTTCGTTTCACTTAGACTTATAATATCAATTTTCCCTATCTTACATGCTTTGAAATTTTCACAATTTCTTTATTTTGTTTCTTTGTTATTTTTCCTTTGTTTGTTTTTTTGGTAGATTATTTTTAAATTGACTTCTTTTAATCCCTCGAAAGTAAGGCTCACCCATTGTAAACAAACTGTGTGAGAGGTATAAGGCGGGTCTCCCTAATTCCCTAAAGAAGTTGGGTTTTTAATATGCTTCGCGCTGACCTGCTTCTCCGCTTTTTTGTGCGTTTCAATGGAGCTACCGAGAACTCGTGGGAAAAAAATAAGTCATGTTTTTTTTTTTTTTTTTTAATTAAAAATAAAAATAAATAAAAAAAAAAGAAAAAAAAAATCGTAACTAGTTTATTTTTCAAAGTTTTCTAGTAAGTAATAGTAGTAATAATAATAGCAATATTTTTATAGTCGTTATGTTATTTTTCTTTTGTGTGGTTAACTTAAGTGTGGGGGGAAAATATTATAAGAAAGCGGAACTAGTTTTTAAATTCCAAATTTTTTTTTTGGTCAATTTTTATAATTTTGTGAACTTGTTTGCCCTCATGATCTAGTTGTTTTCACGCTTATACGTTAATATATTAGAATAACTGGATCAACCCACTGGTGAAATCAGTAAATTTTGAAAAACTTGAGATGTGTCCCGATTAATATTGCAATCCATTCTAGGATCGATGACATTTGCTAGCACATATTATAGCCCTTTCCACTAAATTGTGACGATTTGAGCCTATTTCTCATTAGCATACATCTTTTATGCTTGAATCTTTTGCTATGAGTGTGCCGGTGATTATATTTATTCTATAACTTGTACTTGTAAATCATTACCAGACCGCCGTAAGATCACATTCGTGTGATATAAGTGTATTCGTGTGATAAAGAGGCAACCTTAGGAATAAAACCAAATGGCCTTCCATTTTACATCTAATGATATATTAGCTAACCACATCGGTTAGTTAACCACCCACATGGAACCATTTGTTTGCGCTCATCTTTAGCGCTAGATACCCTTAGTTACACCCTCCGAGCCATCCTTTTCATTTTTGTTAAATCCAGAAAAATACAAAAATATTTTACACTTTAAACCTTGGCCTACCCTTGCCAATGTCTAAATGGTTGGTTGCTAGTTGCTTGCTATGTTGGATTGTTTTTTATGATTATGAGTTAGCCACACTTTGTCATTCGTGTGTACCATTTCGACAAAGATGAAGGTGGCCAACTTCTTATTTGTATTTTTGTGGTGTGTGCATATACGAAGTGTGGGGGAGATGTGATGTATGAAAAAAAAGTAAAAAAAATAAATAAATAAAATAAATAAGTCATCGAAAAAAAAAAGAAAAAAAAAATGAAAGAAGAAAAAAATGTATGTGATGACAATTATAGTCAATCTGCTATATTATAAGGAAGATGAAGTATGTTTGAGATATCGATTAGCCAATGTGCTAAGACGTGATATATATATCTGGTGATCGATATGTGAAGAGAAGTTAGTAACTATAATCATTTTCGGGTTTGCGGTTTGTTCGGTGACTAGCAACATGGGTATTAGACTTGACTTTATTTTTCTTTTAACACCAATTTCATAAATATTCTCATGCCTTATCCCTTCCCTTTTGGCTTTGTGAGAATATGAAGTGCGTGAATATTTTAGTGACCATCCGGTTCTTGAAGGATCGAATAACGCGCCAGCGATCCAAAGTATAATCTAGTGACCATCCGTTATTTGACTTAATTAAGAATTCGCGCCAGCGATCTATTATATTCTTGTATGTAATGTTTGAGCATAATCCTGGTTAACCCTTAAGCCTAACCCGAATAAAATCCCTCTTTAGATGTTTAGACTTGGTGCTTACGCCACGTTGGTAGAGTTTTGTTTCTTGTACAAGCCTATGGTAATATTTAGATCATGGTAGCTATATGAGTGTACTATTCCTTAATACTATCCATCACCAAATAAATTGACTGTTGAGTGAATTATACATCCGTTCTTTTTCGTGAGGTGTTTAGCAATTTTATCAAGCAAGAGATCCATATGGTGTTGTCAAACGATGAATCTTATCTTGTACTTGTACTTGGTAGATTTGCATCGCATTTTTCTAATCATATTTCATGCACCATGTGAGATTTTTATTTTTCTTAATTTCTAGATTTGCTTGAGGGCAAGCAAACCCTTAAGTGTTGGGGAGTTTGCGCTCATTTTTCGCTTATTTTTTTGTTTGTTATTTAAAAAAAAAAGTAGAAAAAATGCCAAAAATATTTCGATTTTAATTTTGTCATTTATGTATGTAGTTTAAATTTTTTCTTTTCTTAGATTTGCTTGAGGGCAAGCAAAGTTTAAGTGTGGGGAATTTGATAACGGTCAAATTGTACATGTTTTTAGTACCGTTATTCGTGCTTTTATGTATGTTATTTGGCTATAATCATATGATTTTATTGCTTAATCGTACAAAAGTGTGTTTGCTAGTTCATTTGTAGCCAAGTACAGGAAAGTGGGAGAAAAAGACGAAAAAAGAAGTAAAATATGAAGATTCCACCATGTACGAAGAATTCCCGACAAAAGCAAGACTTGCGGAGTATAAAGTCATCAAGATAGTGGTCCAAAGACTCAAGAATAAAGTTCAAGAAGGAAAACGAGAAAGAAATGAAGAAAAGAAGCTAAAACGAAGACATATTGAAAACCTCGTTGTTCCCGACACACCTTCACCATTTTGGCCATAACTTTTGCATACGGACTCCGTTTGACCACTGGTTCGCGGCCACAGAAAGCTAAGATAATGATCTACAACTTTGGTGTTTAAGATTTTTTTTCAACTTGCTCCAACCATTCGGTCAGGCCCCGCAACCGAAACGGTTGGAAAGTAGTCAAGAAGACCAACCGAAATGGTTGGAGCCCAACCGATTCGGTTGGGAAGCCCTGGACAGCCATTTCTTCATCACTAAGACTCCAAACTTGTTCCAAACGATTCTAGGTTCTTCCTACATGTATTCTAGTCCCTTCCAAGCTCCTTGGTGACCAAGAAATGCATTTATAACCCCAAGGGCTTGAGAGTAGTATAAATAGACCTCATTTGTGTATGTTTTCATCATCCCTTCTCCATCCTTCTCATCCCTTTCACCCACCACTCCATCTCTAGGTGTGAAATTCGAGCCTCCACCCTTAAGGACGAATTTCCACCTATTACAACATCCCTCTCTCAACTTACCTTCCCCAAAGGTGTGAAATTCAAGCCTCCACCCTTAAGTATGAATTTCCACCAACTATCCGATCCCAACTTGTGTGTAATTCTTGCCTCCACCCTTAAGGACGAATTTCCACCAAATTTATCTCTCCCAAAAGACCACAAACCTCTGCCATTTCCAGAAGTATGCTTGGTTAGAAGTTGTAGTTGATTGGAGGCTTGAAGGAGTGCTATAATCCTTCACCCTTCCCTAATGTAATCTTACTTTGGGTAAACCTTGTTACTTTTATGATGTTGAATGCTATTGTTCATGTTTGGTTCTTTGATTGTGTTGATTATGTGATTCTTGTGAATGTTGTCTTGATACTTGTTTATTTCATATGAGAACTTGTGATAAAAGGATGTTTGGATAATTGTGGTATTTGTTTGGAATACGTTGATAACATCATATTTGGTTGAACTGGAACTTGTTCTTTTTTATTGTTTTGGTTGATCATTGTTGAGTTCAATGGACGAAAGTATTCTTAACAATGGTTAGTTTCAATTCATTAGTGACAAATGATTTTAGTCATGTACTTTGTGACGATTGTATGAGAAACTTAATAAACATAACAAGTAAGGGTTTAATTTGGATTAAGGTCGTAAGAAATCTTTTGAATATGTGTTCTCATTATCTTTCAAGTAAATGGAACTTATCGAATTAATAACATCAAAGTCTAAGGCCAAAAGGATTCTTTGTTGTTGTTAGCATAAGGCTCATGACATGACCATTTGATTGTGGTTTATGCATCTTTGTTTTATAAAACACTAGACTATTATTATTGGTTCAAGATGTCGAAAGATTACCTTTAATAATATATAATTTCCAAACTAAACATCCTAATATCCTTGTGATCATTTGTCTAAACATGTATGTTCTTTGTGTGCTTGTTCTCATATTGCTTTTCTTAGTGGTTTGATCTGTGACAATCATAACCACGACCTTGTTACTTGCTTAAACAAACAAATAACACTTGTAGTGCAACCAAGTCTCTTGGGACGACCTTGATTTACCAAATATTATACTACAACTCGACTAGGGTATACTTGCCCGAATGTGTTCCTAGTTAACCGGTAATTCTTGATTATAAATTTAAAACCCCGATGGAACCAATCAGAGGTCGTCCCAAGGGCTATGTGTGCGGATTTAAACTAAGTCTAGGTGTCACAGATTTTAATAGATTTTAAGGTAGAAATGATTAACTACTAAAGAAAGCAAATGGAGGCGAGGGTTGTGATTAATAGGGGAGAAGTGTGCTAACCTAGTTATTCATCCTATCAAGCTAAGTTCGTGTTTAATTACTTCCAATTACTTCAAGTGGAGTCAAAGTCGCTAGGACAACATTTGGTCAGTTCGTCCTAACCTATCAACAAAGGGTTCCACTGGAGATGTCAGGTGACCCATCGAAAGTCCAGTTGTTCTTATTCCCCTAAGCCAAGTCATTAAGTACCGCTACAAGCAATATTTGTAACAATGAGTGCCTGGGCGCTAGCATCTTAAACACTCATCCCCGACTTCTTAAGTTCATCTAAACGGTAGTTGATCAGTTAATCAAATCGCACAAGCAAAAAGGGTCGTCAGTTGGTCATATCTTACCCTTCCCACTCAGTCTACCTACTTAGGATCAGTTGGTCATATCTCCTAAGTAACTAGCCACTACCGCCATTCAAAACTACCGAAATAAGGGTAGCTACCAACAAACTATGCAAGCATACACTAGAAATAATTATGCGGAAGCAAATTAAACATAAACAAAGCAATTAAGGAATCATAACTAGGCTAGCACCAGAGGTGCTTAGCTGCTCATATTAACTAAAACAATCGATTCAATGTTTAACATTACGAAATACATAAATTGAAAGTAAAGAAAAGATAAAATGCTAATGCTTATCGTAGGGGAGTGATTTCTCCCTTGGAGATGGCTCCGTATGCTCCCTAAGATCTGCCTTCAACCTTCTACTCACGTTCACAGATGTTGTGTGTGAAATGGGATGCTTTGAAATGTTGGAATTCGAGGGGTATTTATAGGCCAGATCTGGTTACAGCGTGACTAATGTTAAGAGTTACGCCATAACATCCAATTCTTTGTATTTTGCACTGAAAATTCTTGTTACGTCGTAACATCTGGAAGGAGTTACGCCGTATCTTCAATAAATCCTGGTTACGCCGTAATTGAGACAATAGTTACGGCGTAGCTTGCAGCGGCGCAGAACCTCATTTGACCTAGTTAGTTACGTCGTAATCTTTAGAGAGAGTTACGCTGTAATCTTTAGTTGAGTTGGTTTTCTGAGCCACGCTTTTGTTACGGCGTAATGTGAGAGGGGAGTTACGTCGTAATCTCTTCAATAATCTCTTTAGCTCCAATGCTCATAATTTACCTGAAAGTGAAATATAGAGGAAAAAAAGCGTAAATACATATAAATGATATAAAATACGAGCATTTTCGGGGGAAATTGACACTTAATATTCAGGACTATTTGATGTTATCAACGGGTCTTGGATATCAGACCCTGTACCTATCAAATCCCACATCTTTCTTTCTTTTTAGTCTAAGTTCAAAAAATGAATCACAAGAGACCCTCGTTTTCATGCAACCTCTTCAAGCAGTTCTCAACGGAAGATAACACCTTTCATGAAAGCCCGTTCACCTCTCAAGAAATCAAAGAATCCATTTGGAACTGTGGGGGTGAGAAAGCACCAGGCCCCGACGGGTTCTCCTTTAAGCTTATTAAAAAACATTGGAACACCTTTGGCAACGAAATCACCGCTTACATTAACGAGTTTCATTCCACATCCTTCATCCCAAGAGGTTGTAATTCTTCTTTCATTACACTTGTTCCTAAAGTTGATGATTCGATTACCATTAGTGATTTTAGACGAATTAGCTTAATTGGTTGTCAATACAAAATCATTGCTAAAATCCTAGAAAATCGCCTTGCCCGTGTTATACCGTCAGTTATTGGTGAAACCCAAATGGCATTTTTCAAAGGTAGGCAAATTACTGATGGCCCTTTAAAGGTTAATGAAATCATTGCATGGGCCAAAAAACATAAGAAAATCTTCTTCTTCTCAAAGTGGATTTTGAAAAGGCCTTTTGGACTTTCTTGAATTCCATCATGAACCAAATGAGGTTTAGTGCAAAATGGAGAAGTTGGATTCATTTGTGCCTTAATTCGGCATATGCCTCGGTACTTATCAATGGATCTCCAACTAAGGAATTTAAAATCAAAAAGAGCCTTAGACAAGGTGACCCCCTTTCCTCTTTCATCACCAAATTACCAAGAACAGTTTATGGCAATGACGCTATTTGGGTAATCGTAGATCGTTTGACTAAGTCTGCTCACTTCTTGGCCATTAGCAAGGTCGATAGTCTCGACAAGCTCGCTCGGCTGTATATCAAGGAGATAGTATCGCGTCATGGAGTACCGATATCTATCATTTCTGACCGAGATAGCCATTTTACATCCCACTTATGGAAATCCTTACAGTCAGCATTCGGAACAAAATTGGATATGAGTACTGCTTATCATCCTCAATCCGACAGTCAGAGTGAAAGGACCATTCAGACCTTAGAAGACATGCTTCATGCCTGTGTCATCGATTTCGGCAAAGGCTGGGAGAGATACCTACCTTTGGCCGAATTCTCCTACAACAATAGTTATCATTCTAGCATTAAGGCCGCACCATTTGAGGCATTGTATGGCCGAAAATGTCGTTCTCCAGTTTGTTGGGTGGAAGTTCGCGAGAGTCAGCTTACCAGTCTCGAACTCGTTCTAGAAACCACTGAGAAGATAGTTCAGATTCATAATCGTTTGCAAACCGCTCGCGATAGACAAAAGAGTTACGTCGATAGGAGACGTAAACCCTTAGAATTTCAGGTAGGAGATCGTGTTATGTTGAAGGTTTCTCCTTGGAAAGGAGTGATACGTTTCAGCAATCGTGGAAAACTCAATCCCTGATACATTGGTCCCTTTCCAATCCTGGAAAGAATCGGACCAGTAGCTTACCGTCTAGAGCTACCTTCGGAGTTGAGCAGTGTACACAATGTCTTCCATGTTAGTAACCTTAAGAAATGTCTTTCTGAAGAAGACTTAGTTGTACCCATGAAAGATATCCGTATTGATGAGAGACTGAATTTCGTTGAGGAACCGATTGAGATCATGGATCGTGAGGTTAAATAGCTGAAGCATAGCCGTATTCCGATTATCAAAGTTCGTTGGAACTCTTGCATGGACCAGAGTTCACTTGGGAACGTGAGGACGTATTATGTAGGAAGTACCCTAAACTCTTCGTGACATCAAGCAACTCGGAGTGAAACCCGGGACGGGTTTCTTCTGAGGCTGGGAGGCTGTGACAACTGGCAATTAGGGAGCCCATTTTAGGTAACTGCATTACGCTAAGTTAAACCGAGTAATTGCCTTTAGAACTATTTCGATTAACCATGACTTGTTTTAAGATTTTTTATTGGCTTTTATGATTTATTTTATATTCGTACGAGTAGTCGTATGAGTTTTAGCCCTTTTCGTTAAGCACTATGTGATTCGGCACAATAAAATCCTATAACGAGAGATAACGTAACTTTTAAACCGTAACACGAAACTTGAAAAATAAATAATCAAAACTCGTGGAAAAACGTAAATAAAATCGATAGAAAGTCAAAGGAACGTCGTGGGACACTCGTAGGAAAATGTATGAGCTCGGGAGCGGGTGATATGTGCCGTTTTACACATATCTTTTATATAATTTGAACCTACAAAACGACCAAAAACACACAAATGACTCACAAAAGGATACAAAATCATAAAAATGTGTTTTTATGTGACTCGGGAACAAAAAGATTGAAAAACAAGTGAAAAATGCGCAAAGTTCACACAAATGTCAGTTCACCCTTGAGTTACACCAATTGTCAAAACTAGTCCCTGGTCATTCCAAAACTTATAAAAAGTCATAAAAGGTCCTTGGGATTCACAAGTTGTAAGAAATTGTCCTTTGAAGTTTAAAAATCACAATTTACAACTTTGGTCCCTCAACTTTACAAAATTGGTAAAATTAGTCCCTGGGTGTTTAAAAATGGAAATTATTCAAACTACACCCTTGTACTATTCAAATATAGCATATTTGGTCCTTATATGATAAGTTTTGAGAAAATTACAAGTTTGGTCCCTGGAGTTACAAAGTTGGCAGTTTTGGTCCTTGGATTTATAAAAATGGAATTTTATGCATTATTGGTCCTTGTACTAACCATTAATTGCAGGTTTAGTCCTTGTGTGATGTTTGGGGAAAGTTCAAATCAGCCCCTCAAAATCGGAAATTACATGAATGGTCCTTGTGCTTAACTTATACCAAACGGACCCTTTTTAATTATTAAATCCAAATCCAACCCAATACCCAGCTAGCCCAACACCCCAAGGCCCAAAAATAAACCCACCCCCTTTGTTAAATAAATAAAACAGACCAAGCGTACTGTCTCCTTCTTCCTTCTCCTCCACCTTTACACTGTAAAACACCACCTCACCATCTCCACTCACCCCTACTTTCCGACCACTTTCCACCACTTCTTCCATTAGAACACACCACCATAAATGCCCTTCACACCCCTTTTCCCCCAAATCTACCACTGAGTCAAAACCAGCACATGGTATTGCTTAAAACCTCCCCAAGTTGGCTAAAATATCACAAATGTCTCATTTGTCTTCTGATACTCCAAAAAATCTTTAATTAGACTCAAACCGCCACAAATCCACATGTAAGGTTTTGGCGCCAAATTTCATTTAAATGGTTGGGATGAGTTTGACTGAATCAATGGTCAAAAATGTATGTGGGAAAGGCAAAGGAAGCTGGAAAGAAGCAATTGGGTCATCTATAAAGAACAAAGAAGGCAGAAGGAAGAAAACAACTTTGGACTAGCCATTGTTCATGTAGTGTAATTTCACAATGCTTTCTTTAAATTAAATGTCTTTTAATGTTTTAATGTTGTATTTCTTCTTAAACTAGTGTAATAGAACTTAATTTCCAGTTTAATTTCAGTCTAAATTTCAGTTTCAAGTTCTTGCTTAATTACCTTTAATTTCTTGTCATTTAAATTAATGTTGATTATGGTTCTTTATTGGACTCCATTAGCTCATGTAGGCTCCTGAAAAAGCTCACTAAGCTTTTAGATACATCAAAACAGTTATAGTTTTTCAAATCCAAAAATATCAAAAAGAAATCAAGAAAATAGAAAAATAAATAAAAAAATCAGTTGGCAAGATGATCAATGCAAGGAGCAGAGTAAATCCTGGATGGCTTTGGTTTAGAAGCTTTATGGAAAGCTATAGGTGTGGTATGGTCTTTGGTTTCTTTGGTTCTCAGCTTGATGCATCTTGTAAGCCATTTTTATCATTTTTTTGCAATTTACTGTTTCAGTCCTTCTCATGCTTTAATTCTTATGTTTTCATGTTTCTTTGTTGTTATTTAGTGTTATTATAGCTTAATCTTAGGTTATCATGTTTTGGATTTGATTGAGGTTTGAAATGGTATTTGGACTGTCATTATGCTTGTTTTTGAGAAACCTAGGTTTAGACTTGAGTGACTACTTGTTTATGCTTAAAAAGGTCTATTTTGACACAATATGATCTCTGGATTTGATGAAATAAGTTTATGCAGTCTTTTGCTTTGAAAAACTTCATAACAGTCTATTTTAAGGTTGTTTGGATTTGATAATGAAACTGTGTTTAAGGCTGTGTTTGTGGTTGCTCTTGTTTGATGTACTCTTCATATGGCCTAAGTAACTCAGTGGAATACTAACCAAAGGGTGTAGCATGGTAGAAAGTCAATTTGACACTTGACAATCTCATTATGAGCACTGTGAGGTTGTTAGATCCTAGAATCTTGCATACTTGTTCAATTCTTGTGTATCTTTGTTTATTTCATGTTCTTATAGCTTAATATAACATATTAAATCAGTAGATTAAGTTTTAAATTCAGTTTAGTCAACTTTTTAGTTTTTAGTTAAAAGTCAAATTTTCCTTTTTGTCATTTTTGAATAAACTAGATAATTTTCTCTAGGCTTTAATATTAAATTTCATAATCTGTGCTTTTAGGATGTTTTAGTTTTGTTGCTAATCTTGCTTATTCTATTTTTGTTAATTTTTATATGTCATGTTTAATAGCTTATTTATGTGCTTATTCTTAGCTGTTTTTGCCCTGTGCACTGTCTAGGCAGTCAATTGCATAAACCTTATGGAATTGATTTTAGCCTGAGTATTTGGCTTCTTTGTGTTGCCTGTGTGGCTTATTTGTTATGTTTATGCTTGCTTTTACATTTGTAGCTTATCTAGATAGCTTAATCACTTTCACCTTTTTGTCCCACCAAACTCACTTTACTGAAGCAAACAGTGAAGTTGAGTTGTTTTTCCCAAGCTTATAAAAAGCTCCTTACTGAGCTTGATGTTGTGAGTTTTGGCTTTTCACAAAGCCAAGCAACCATAATCTCTAGTTTAGTGCTTGTTGAGCTATTACAAGTTTATTTGATAAGTCTATAGGAGCTTGTTGTTTGCCCACTCATAACAGTTCACTGAGTAATTCATGAACTTACACCATTTCCAACAGATCCTAAAAAGCTCCTTAGTGATCATAAGCTTAAGTGTTTTAGCTTTATGTGAAGCTCATCCACCCAACTCCTTGATCCAGCACTTAATTTTCCCATTCTAGCCTATTTACTAGGGCTGCAAGTAGCTTATACTTATCATCACTTCACTGAGTATGCTAAGAACTCAGTAAACCATAGCTTCTTCATAAGCTCCTCAAAAGCTAATCTGTGGACCCCATAGGTTGAGCTTTGGCTTTTTGGAAAGCCAACCAACCCAGCTTGCTACTTCCATACTTAGTTGGTACTTGTGAGCTTATTCTTTTAGCTTAATTTGCCAATCAAGTCAGTGGTACCTTGCAATGGTTCAGCAGTACTTTTGATTTGGAATTGCTTATTAAGCTTATGTGAGCTTATTTGATGAAATCCAGTACACTTGCTTGTTTATACTTGTCCATATAACTTGTATACATATTACTTTTCTTTTACTTTCCTGTGTGGAGCTTATACCAAGCTTTCACTCCATCCAAGTTAAGTCATAACTGTCTAAACCATAAGCTCACACTTGTGCACCATTTCAGTCCATTTTCCTGTTTATATTTATCTATTGGACTTGTACACATATTATTTTACCTTTTGTTTCATGTGTATAGCTTATTTCAAGCTTATTATGAGCTTGAGTTCCAACAGTCAAGCCAAAAGCTTAACTGTTGGACTCATAAGCTCACAATTTGCTTATTTTTAGGTTTGTAAAGTTTTGTTTTCATTAAACATGTATAATATCATTGTATAATTAATCCAGAAAAAGAAAAGCCAAAAAGAATCCCTTTTAAGCTAAGTGATAGCTTCTATTTAGAAGCTTATTTGCTTATTAGCTTATTTCTGTTAATAACATATAGTTTTTATATTTTTCCTAGCTTCTTTTATTTATTTTTGAATTTTGTAAAAAGTTTCAGATTTTTTTTATTCATTTATTATGTATCATAAATCAATAAAAGTTTTTAGTAATTAATAATAGTAAATAATTCATAATAAATAGAATAATTGTGTAAAAAATACATTTTCAGTTTCAAAAATTATTTTATAATATTTTAGATTTTTCAGATTCTTTATTTCATTTATTTAAGTTAATTTTAGATTTTCTTATTATTTATTTCATTATTAAATAAATTTAATTCAATTTTTAATTAATAATAATTAAATAAATAGTTTAAAAAATAATTTTCTTTTTCTAAAAATTTTCTCTTATCATTAGGTTTATAAAAATTTCATTTTTATATTTTTAGGATTTAAACTGTTTCAATTTCATATTTTCTTTTGTATGTAGACGTTTATTTAAAAACATAAACAGACGCATTTTAGATTTTAATCGTTAAACTATTTTAAATATAGAATTAAAATGACTTCAAAATTTTTATTAGATTTAATTTCCTTAGTATAATTAATCATAATCCCTTTCCTTTTTATTTTGTTACATTTACGTAATTATTACGTACTCGTACGCGTTTTAGTTTTTTAGGTTTTCTTAACTTTTATATAAATTTGTAAATTATAAATAAATAATTTAATTCTATTTAATTTGCATTTAAGTCGCTAGAGCATGCAAATCCCTACTATAGTTATAATCGTTTTATTTTTATACGTTTACGTTTAATTAAAGTTAAACGTACGTTTGTATATCTTTTACGTTTTTAGGTTCCTGATTGCACGTTTTTAACGACATAGCTGTGACAGAGCTATCACTATTCACATTCCTAGTGTTAGTCAATCAGATTCCTGTTTTTTTTTTGTATATTCAATATCATTTCAGCACACACAGTCGTTGTATTACAGTTTTCACACCTCGTTGGGACTTAACGACCCGGGAATCCACTATACTCTCCTGGACTTAATTGCATTTTGTTCTAGACTGTTTGGACTTTTATTACGGTTGACCATTCACAAGTGGTTGACTTGTGTGATAAAACCTGACCGTTTGGGACCCGATCAAATTTTGGCGCCGCTGCCGGGGAGGTGTGCTGCGTATAACGTACTTGTATATATATTATACATAATATCATATTTCACTTCCAAAAACAATATAAAATACAAAAATATTTTTCTTTTCTTTCTATATATATAAAAGATAAAAATACAAAAACATTTTCACTTTTCTTGTTTATATTATAAATCAAAACCAAAATATTCTCCTTACATTACTGTTCATAATTCTGTGAGTGGTGACCCCACTCCAATTTCTCATCCAGTCATTTCCCCATGAAACCATTTAATTCGGGGTCGAGTCAAGCTAGCGACTCGGTAATCAAAACAGTAGTTAAACATGGGTTTTCACCCGTGTGTACCACTAAGTGTGGGAGATGCCCACATGTTATATATAGATCTAAAAAATGAATGAAAATTATAAATATTAAAAAAGAGAATAATTGTTGTGTTTCTACACTTAGCTAGTAATGTTATTTTTTTACGTTCAAGGATTCGGCATAATAGCCGGGACTTTGAATATTGAGGACAATATTCATTTCTAAGTGTGGGGGAGAAATTCTGGCGAATTTGATCATAAATGTACCCTTTTAGTCCCTTTTTCCCCCAAAATGGCCAAATTTTAAATTTTTTTTTTAGTGGAAGTACTATGTACTAAACACAACAAATGGTAATCAGTCCACCATGTCTAATAAACATAAGGATTGGCTAATCCAGGAGCAAACGGCTCTTGGTAAAGATATCTCAAA
The DNA here is from genome assembly GCA_910596185.1 of Chrysanthemum makinoi. Lineage (NCBI taxonomy): Eukaryota > Viridiplantae > Streptophyta > Magnoliopsida > Asterales > Asteraceae > Chrysanthemum > Chrysanthemum makinoi. The sequence continues at coordinate 122,403,323 of OU343225.1, forward strand.
TCCGTTTACGGCTTGCAATTTGCCCAAAATTGTATGGTGTTCAGCTCACCATATCTTTAATTAGTGAAAAGTTGGCTAGTCCGCAAGTTTATGGCTTGTGGTAAAGGCAGTTGGAAAACCATAATTGGTAATCGACTCACCAAAGATAATATTGATAATTTATCTAAGAGTTGGCTAGTCAAGAAGCAAACGGCTTCTGGTAAAGACAAATCAAATCCGTTTACAGCTTATGATTTGCTCAAAATCATTTGGTTATCATTGTACCAAGGTTCTTACTTGAACTGAAACAATTGGCTACTCCAGAAGTAATGGCTTTTGGTAAAGAGTTCTTTAAAATCCATTAAAACTTCATAAATATTGCTAGGGACTAGCAATAGTTTAGTGTGGGGGATTTGATATGTGTCGTTTTACACATATCTTTTATATAATTTGAACCCACAAAATGACCAAAAACACACAAATGACTCACAAAAGGATACAAAATCATAAAAATGTGTTTTTATGTGACTCGGGAACAAAAAGATTGAAAAACAAGTGAAAAATGCGCAAAGTTCACACAAATGTCAGTTTCAGTCCCTGGAGTTACACCAATTGTCAAAACTAGTCCCTGGTCATTCCAAAACTTATAAAAAGTCATAAAAGGTCCTTGGGATTCACAAGTTGTAAGAAATTGTCCTTTGAAGTTTAAAAATCACAATTTACAACTTTGGTCCCACAACTTTACAAAAATGGTAAAATTAGTCCCTGGGTGTTTAAAAATGGAAATTATTCAAACTACACCCTTGTACTATTCAAATATAGCATATTTGGTCCTTATATGATAAGTTTTGAGAAAATTACAAGTTTGGTCCCTGGAGTTACAAAGTTGGCAGTTTTGGTCCTTGGATTTATAAAAATGGAATTTTATGCATTATTGGTCCTTGTACTAACCATTAATTGCAGGTTTAGTCCTTGTGTGATGTTTGGGGAAAGTTCAAATCAGCCCCCTCAAAAATCAGGAAATTACATGAATGGTCCTTGTGCTTAACTTATACCAAACGGACCCTTTTTAATTATTAAATCCAAATCCAACCCAATACCCAGCTAGCCCAACACCCCAAGGCCCAAAAATAAACCCACCCCCTTTGTTAAATAAATAAAACAGACCAAACGTACCTGTCTCCTTCTTCCTTCTCCTCCACCTTTACACCTGTAAAACACCACCTCACCATCTCCAGCTCACACCCTTACTTTCTGACCACTTTCTACCACTTCTTCCATTAGAACACACCACCATAAATGCCCTTCACACCCCTTTTCCCCCAAATCTACCACTGAGTCAAAACCAGCACATGGTATTGCTTAAAACCTCCCCAAGTTGGCTAAAAATATCACAAAATGTCTCATTTGTCTTCCTGATACTCCAAAAAATCTTTAATTAGACTCAAACCGCCACAAATCCACATGTAAGGTTTTGGCGCCAAATTTCATTTAAATGGTTGGGATGAGTTTGACTGAATCAATGGTCAAAAATGTATGTGGGAAAGGCAAAGGAAGCTGGAAAGAAGCAATTGGGTCATCTATAAAGAACAAAGAAGGCAGAAGGAAGAAAACAACTTTGGACTAGCCATTGTTCACGTAGTGTAATTTCACAATGCTTTCTTTAAATTAAATGTCTTTTAATGTTTTAATGTTGTATTTCTTCTTAAACTAGTGTAATAGAACTAATTTCCATTTAATTTCAGTCTAAATTTCAGTTTCAAGTTCTTGCTTAATTACCTTTAATTTCTTGTCATTTAAATTAATGTTGATTATGGTTGTTTATTGGACTCCATTAGCTCATGTAGGCTCCTGAAAAAGCTCACTAAGCTTTTAGATACATCAAAACAGTTATAGTTTTTCAAATCCAAAAATATCAAAAAGAAATCAAGAAAATAGAAAAAGAAATAAAAAAATCAGTTGGCAAGATGATCAATGCAAGGAGCAGAGTAAATCCTGGATGGCTTTGGTTTAGAAGCTTTATGGAAAGCTATAGGTGTGGTATGGTCCTTGGTTTCTTTGGTTCTCAGCTTGATGCATCTTGTAAGCCATTTTTATCATTTTTTTGCAATTTACTGTTTCAGTCCTTCTCATGCTTTAATTCTTATGTTTTCATGTTTCTTTGTTGTTATTTAGTGTTATTATAGCTTAATCTTAGGTTATCATGTTTTGGATTTGATTGAGGTTTGAAATGATATTTGGACTGTCATTATGCTTGTTTTTGAGAAACCTAGGTTTAGACTTGAGTGACTACTTGTTTATGCTTAAAAAGGTCTATTTTGACACAATATGATCTCTGGATTTGATGAAATAAGTTTATGCAGTCTTTTGCTTTGAAAAACTTCATAACAGTCTATTTTAAGGTTGTTTGGATTTGATAATGAAACTGTGTTTAAGGCTGTGTTTGTGGTTGCTCTTGTTTGATGTACTCTTCATATGGCCTAAGTAACTCAGTGGAATACTAACCAAAGGGTGTAGCATGGTAGAAAGTCAATTTGACACTTGACAATCTCATTATCTCATTAAGCATGTGAGGTTGTTAGATCCTATAATCTTGCATACTTGTTCAATTCTTGTGTATCTTTGTTTATTTCATGTTCTTATAGCTTAATATAACATATTAAATCAGTAGATTAAGTTTTAAATTCAGTTTAGTCAACTTTTTAGTTTTTAGTTAAAAGTCAAATTTTCCTTTTTGTCATTTTTGAATAAACTAGATAATTTTCTCTAGGCTTTAATATTAAATTTCATAATCTGTGCTTTTAGGATGTTTTAGTTTTGTTGCTAATCTTGCTTATTCTATTTTTGTTAATTTTTATATGTCATGTTTAATAGCTTATTTATGTGCTTATTCTTAGCTGTTTTTGCCCTGTGCACTGTCTAGGCAGTCAATTGCATAAACCTTATGGAATTGATCTTATCCTGAGTATTTGGCTTCTTTGTGTTGCCTGTGTGGCTTATTTGTTATGTTTATGCTTGCTTTTACATTTGTAGCTTATCTAGATAGCTTAATCACTTTCACCTTTTTGTCCCACCAAACTCACTCTTAAAAGCAAACAGTGAAGTTGAGTTGTTTTTCCCAAGCTTATAAAAAGCTCCCTTGAGCTTGATGTTGTGAGTTTTGGCTTTTCACAAAGCCAAGCAACCATAATCTCTAGTTTAGTGCTTGTTGAGCTATTACAAGTTTATTTGATAAGTCTATAGGAGCTTGTTGTTTGCCCACTCATAACAGTTCACTGAGTAATTCATGAACTTACACCATTTCCAACAGCTTCTAAAAAGCTCCTTAGTGATCATAAGCTTAAGTGTTTTAGCTTTATGTGAAGCTCATCCACCCAACTCCTTGATCCAGCACTTAATTTTCCCATTGTAGCCTATTTACTAGGGCTGCAAGTAGCTTATACTTATCATCACTTCACTGAGTATGCTAAGAACTCAGTAAACCATAGCTTCTTCATAAGCTCCTCAAAAGCTAATCATGGACCCCATAGGTTGAGCTTTGGCTTTTTGGAAAGCCAACCAACCCAGCTTGCTACTTCCATACTTAGTTGGTACTTGTGAGCTTATTCTTTTAGCTTAATTTGCCAATCAAGTCAGTGGTACCTTGCAATGGTTCAGCAGTACTTTGGATTTGGAATTGCTTATTAAGCTTATGTGAGCTTATTTGATGAAATCCAGTACACTTGCTTGTTTATACATGTCCATATAACTTGTATACATATTACTTTTCTTTTACTTTCCTGTGTGGAGCTTATACCAAGCTTTTACAAGCTTTCACTCCATCCAAGTTAAGCCCAAAAAGCTTAACTGTCTAAACCATAAGCTCACACTTGTGCATCATTTCAGTCCATTTTCCTGTTTATATTTATCTATTGGACTTGTACACATATTATTTTACCTTTTGTTTCATGTGTATAGCTTATTTCAAGCTTATTATGAGCTTGAGTTCCAACAGTCAAGCCAAAAGCTTAACTGTTGGACTCATAAGCTCACAATTTGCTTATTTTTAGGTTTGTAAAGTTTTGTTTTCATTAAACATGTATAATATCATTGTATAATTAATCCAGAAAAAGAAAAGCCAAAAAGAATCACTTTTAAGCTAAGTGATAGCTTCTATTTAGAAGCTTATTTGCTTATTAGCTTATTTCTATTAATAACATATAGTTTTTATATTTTTCCTAGCTTCTTTTATTTATTTTAGAATTTTGTAAAAGTTTGATTTTTTTATTCATTTATTATTTATAATAAATCAATAAAAGTTTTTAGTAATTAATAATAGTAAATAATTCATAATAAATAGAATAATTGTGTAAAAAATACATTTTCAGTTTCAAAAATTATTTTATAATATTTTAGATTTTTCAGATTCTTTATTTCATTTATTTAAGTTAATTTTAGATTTTCTTATTAGATTTTCTTATTATTTAATTATTATTAATTAAAAATTGAATTAAATGTATTTAATAATGAATTAAATAATAAAGGTAATTAAGCAAGAACTTGAAACTGAAATTTAGACTGAAATTAAACTGGAAATTAAGTTCTATTACACTAGTTTAAGAAGAAATACAACATTAAAACATTAAAAGACATTTAATTTAAAGAAAGCATTGTGAAATTACACTACGTGAACAATGGCTAGTCCAAAGTTGTTTTCTTCCTTCTGCCTTCTTTGTTCTTTATAGATGACCCAATTGCTTCTTTCCAGCTTCCTTTGCCTTTCCCACATACATTTTTGACCATTGATTCAGTCAAACTCATCCCAACAATTTAAATGAAATTTGGCGCCAAAACCTTACATGTGGATTTGTGGCGGTTTGAGTCTAATTAAAGATTTTTGGGAGTATCAGGAAGACAAATGAGACATTTTGTGATATTTTTAGCCAACTTGGGGAGGTTTTAAGCAATACCATGTGCTGGTTTTGACTCAGTGGTAGATTTGGGGGAAAAGGGGTGTGAAGGGCATTTATGGTGGTGTGTTCTAATGGAAGAAGTGGTGGAAAGTGGTCAGGAAAGTAGGGGGTGAGCTGGAGATGGTGAGGTGGTGTTTTACAGGTGTAAAGGTGGAGGAGAAGGAAGAAGGAGACAGGTACGTTTGGTCTGTTTTATTTATTTAACAAAGGGGGTGGGTTTATTTTTGGGCCTTGGGGTGTTGGGCTAGCTGGGTATTGGGTTGGATTTGGATTTAATAATTAAAAAGGGTCCGTTTGGTATAAGTTAAGCACAAGGACCATTCATGTAATTTCCTGATTTTTGAGGGGGCTGATTTGAACTTTCCCCAAACATCACACAAGGACTAAACCTGCAATTAATGGTTAGTACAAGGACCAATAATGCATAAAATTCCATTTTTATAAATCCAAGGACCAAAACTGCCAACTTTGTAACTCCAGGGACCAAACTTGTAATTTTCTCAAAACTTATCATATAAGGACCAAATATGCTATATTTGAATAGTACAAGGGTGTAGTTTGAATAATTTCCATTTTTAAACACCCAAGGACTAATTTTACCATTTTTGTAAAGTTGAGGGACCAAAGTTGTAAATTGTGATTTTTAAACTTCAAAGGACAATTTCTTACAACTTGTGAATCCCAAGGACCTTTTATGACTTTTTATAAGTTTTGGAATGACCAGGGACTAGTTTTGACAATTGGTGTAACTCCAAGGACTGAAACTGACATTTGTGTGAACTTTGCGCATTTTTCACTTGTTTTTCAATCTTTTTGTTCCCGAGTCACATAAAAACACATTTTTATGATTTTGTATCCTTTTGTGAGTCATTTGTGTGTTTTTGGTCGTTTTGTGGGTTCAAATTATATAAAAGATATGTGTAAAACGGCACATATCAGCGGGTAAACGAGTTAGTTTTACAAAAATTACAGGTTTGGCCCCCCGAAAAGCCTTAGGCCGGCGCCCCCACCCTTTCTATTATTTTTGAGGTCCCCAACACTAAATATATAAACCCCCAACCCACCTCATTTACCCATTTACTTTCTCTCACTAAAAACACACACACACTCTACTTTCTCTCACTACTCATTCTCTCCTCACCATCAAAACCCTAACTCTAATATAACACCACCACCGCCGCCCACTATCCGGACACATTCCGGCCAAAATTCGGTGAGTGGCATCTCACCTCCACCACCTTTAGATAGATCTTTCTTTCCTCTTTCCATCTAAGATGAGTCACGTACGAGCCCTATTTGGCTCGTACATGTGGCGACCTAAGTGGGTTTTTGATGAACATGGATCTAAAACGAATTTATAACTAATTAAATATGTAAACAAGTGATTTGGTATCGTGTGTTGTTTCATTTTATTGTGTTTTTGTATTTTTATCATTGTTTCATGTTCTTGGTATAGATTAGTTGATGGGTTTGATGATTGGATGTTGTTTGATTGTGTTTGGTTATTAGAGAAGCCATTTGGGGAGTGTTTGGATGGAGATACTAGGTGGAACGAGCCACTAGGGACTCGTTCGTGGGTTGTTTGTGGCGTACATGGTGGTCCGGGTCGAGTCGTTGTGGTAACTTGTTGGTAGTTATTGTTGGTGTTTGGATGAGACGCGTGGAGCCGAAAAGCTTCTAGAGCTTGTTTGGTTCACGTGGTCTTAACAGGGACCGTGTCAAGACCATTAGGGTCGTGACATTGGTTACGGGTATTTTTGATAGTTTGTTTGGATGGCGAGATTGATATGGGTTTATTGGAGATTGATTTGAGTTATTGTGATTATTTACTTGGACTTATATTATAAATTGTCAACTTTGAGCAACGTCGGTGTTACTTTGACTTTTTAGTCATACTTAACCCCGACAACGCCGTAACATGGACTTTAGTATATATTGGACTATAGAATGTATAAAAGCCGAGATGTCATGAATCGTGCTTGTGGACTCGAAACGAATAACGATTTGAAACTAATATTGAAATTAACGTAATATATATATATATATATACTAGTTTTCGAAGCCCGCCCAATGGGCGGGCATGACTTATAATTATTTGTTTGTTGTTTTTTGTTAACTGAAATACATTTTTAAAAATTGTCAAACAATATTATAAAACAATGTGCTGGTAAGAATGATAATCAATAGTTGTCGAAGGCTATAAAAGAATTATCACATTTCTTGGTTCATGGTCTTAAATGTAATTCTTGTTGTACAACACTATACTTGTGTTACCGTATCTAACCAATGTACGCAATGATGTTTTTCCATTCTTCCTCACTATCGTTATGCTTCTGACCCATGTTTGTAGTCCAAGTCATGTAGTTATTGGTAAACATATGTGTATGGCTTCTCTACTAATCCCTGTTTATTTTAAGCGTGCACTTATAATCATTTAAAATATATATCACAGTAGATATTGATCTAGATTTAGTCTTATTTCATACCTCACCATCAATAGTTTTTGGTGGCTTAATGATCTTTGGTGTACCTTATACACATGCTTAAAAAGTAAAGAACTTAATGGGTCATATTAAATCTTAGTAACAATCAAAACCGTGCTTAATTTTGTAACATTTTTTCAATTAACAAATAGCTTTTTTTTTTTTTTTTGTCTATAATTATGGTTAGAATTTGATTATAAAGTGTCTCAACAAACGGATATCACTCATACTTAAACTAATAACAATGTTAATCCGAACTTTAAAGCATCGTAAGATATTGAGACAACACATATGATATAAAAATAACGTTTTGTATGTGAGTATTCAGACAAAACAGTGGTTAAGTAATATATAATACTAATTAACTAAAAAAAAGAAGTGGTCAATCAAGTTAAACGCTCAGTGATTAACTACATATTTTACAACATTGATTACTTAATTGTGGGGAAGTAACAACTGAAAAACACTAAAAGACCAACTAAAGACGATACAGAAAACAAACTACCAACTTTAATTTGAAGATTATTATAAATTAACTCCCAAAAGACATTGATGGTCTAATTTGTTTGGAAGAGAACCTTAGTAAGGCATATATAACTAAACCACCAAATAACACTTAATGTTGAAGTTTTATTGTGTGGTTTTAAGATATATCCATTTCAGGAGTTGTATAAAATATATAAATGCATACAAAGCATAACAATAGTAACACATTTCTTTTCTTCACCAGAGACATCTTTTATCATTTGATCGCCGACAATAGCATCAGCATACGTTTCCAAGCTAAGTATCTATCACGTTAGTATCTTCAGCTTCTTATATTAATCCTAGTACTGCATAAATTACAAAATAGAGGTTCTTAATATATAACCACAAAACCAAATTTGAAACAACTTGACCACTTAGAAATAAGTTCCGACGGCCATTTACAAACAATACAGATTCGATTGCATTTACTCTACAATATGCCGACATGTACCGTTCCTACAGCGTTCTAGCGACTTAATTTCATACGTAGGGGTCATAAATAGTTACGTACAACTAAAATGATCATGGGTACAATGGGTATGGGCATGCTACATTGTACCGTTACTATAGTGAATGAGATTGCATCAATTCGATCACACTTTGACACGATTTGTCCTATAATTTAACTTTATTGGAATAATGCTCCTTTTACCATAGACGAACCAACTGACATAATTACATGATTGTTAAACGCTGAAACTCAATCCATTTGGGCTATTAGGCAGAGCATATATGTTAAAAATATAACTGCAAAAATGAAAATTATCTTAACACAACATCTAGGTTATGAAAGAGTGTACGGTTAGTAGATGCTTATTACCTACTAATCTGTTTTAAATAGAAAATAAGTAACAAATATCAAATTTATATTCATTACATCAAATTCTACTTATGTTCTTTACCCAGGTATGTTTACTTGTCTCTTAAGTTCAACATGCCACAACAGAACGAAAAACATGGAGCATCAGTAGCCTTACATGCTATATACAATAAACATTAGGCTTGGTTCACAAATTGGCTTTCTTGATGAGATCTATGTACAAATCCCTTGATTTTTTAGTATGGTACCTGGAGCATTATGGTTTTACGCATTATTAACCCTTTCAGGAATATCAGCATCTCTTTGAGGCCTCATGGCCTATGGATGCAAAACCTACAGAAAGAGTGAAAATAAAAATAACCACTTCCTTTTAAGACGACTATTTAAAATAAAGGGTAAAAGATAAGCATAAATGGAAATTTCAATCTATTGGGTTATGAGTTGGAAATTTTTAAATTCTTAACTACTATAGATATTATACCTATTACAATTTGAGAGGTTAACACCAGGACCATATATTTGTTCGTACATATGTATTTATCAGGTCCCATGGGGATATTTAAGGCACTTGAATTTAAATAGGTTCTACCCTCAAAACAAAATTAGCTTATACTGTACATTGTTTAATCTACCTATGTTGGAGTGATACTCAACGGAGGAAAAGTGGATGGAATTGATCAAAAGGGTCAAAAGTAAATATCTGAGCACCAAAATATGCAAGTTTAACAGCTTCATCATACATTAAATATGGCACATGTTCAGTTCCTGGATATGTGTTAGGGTCACATGTCAATACACCATTCACGTCTTTCCAAACCTGCATAAGACAAAAAGACTAAATTAGAGCATATGTTTAAGCTGTAATTAACTTAAACATATAGCGGCTGCAAATACAGCTAAAGCAGCAGTAGTGGCTGCAAATAAAGCTTAGTGTTTCATCTTGTCATTTTAATAGATCTTTTTAGATATTTTAATTTCCAATTAGCATTGGGCGGGTTAATTTTGAGAGGCAGGCGGCCAAACAATGGGCACAAAGCGAACTATTCTTTCGCCTTTTACTAAAGAATACCGTGTGCTTGTTGTAAGAATTGGCATGAATATTGATTCGAAAACATCCTAAAGGAAAAATGGCCTACAACTGCAGATGGAACAGTTTAAGAACCAAGCAATAGGCTGTTGACATTCCCAAATAAAGTGACCATGTTATAAACCAAAGTGCTAAAAGTTCCACCCTCTTTAATGAAATAAAAAAGAGCGAAGTTGATGACACTTACGTCTGCGTGATGTTGATGCTATGGCTGGTGACTCTACATCTCTTGTCGAAGGTTGGGCGTGTGGATCAGGAATACCTAGAATGATTGAAACAAAAAATAATTAAGAAGGTGTGAAACCAAGTTCCGATAAAAAATTTAAGTTGCACGTGCATTAGTATTCTAACATACTCGATACCACTCTGTCGAACCTCCTTTTGCGCAAACCATATGTATGCCGGCCAGTTGTAACCCATTAGTTACGGTGACCATGTCATTACACATATGAATGTCCTAAAAGTACTGGAAGCTGGTAATGGATGAACATATCATACCTGAATCTAAACCCACATGGGCTTGTGGACAGTTGCCAGAGGTGTGAGTAGAAGTAGCCATATTCGTCACAAAGTAAATAGGTGATATTCACCTGCTTGTGACAATCCTCCACGTGATCACTTCCACTTGAACAATTTTCATTTACTTCCTTATTTTTAGTACAGATGTTGTCAAATGTTATTAAACTGCACAATATTTACCATGTTCTTGACCGTCTGCTGGCATTTTTTCACTACAATGTGAAACCCCTAAATAATTTTCAAACTGTGGTGAGAAGATTCCACGGGACTTTTCCATCTCTGCTAAAAAAGGTGATAAGATTATAAACTGAACAATTAGTAGATGTGGTAGAATATACTAAAATGCATATTTGTCTACCACTATATTTGTCTACCCATAACACACTTCTTTTTCTAAATGACCTGTTACCAGACCACTTATACATGCCAGTGTGCCACGTATAGTTACAACCAAGTTTGTCAATACAGATCACTAATATTAGTTAAACGTTGAACATAACTTTTTGTGGTACAGGTAGTGTGCTTACTTGAACCTTGTAGTCCTGAATACTTGCATGACATTAGTATATCATGTGCACGCTTGCGAAAATGCCCAGCCAGAAAAACCTCAAAGTGTTGGATGCATCATACAACATCTAATAAGATAAGCAAATACTCATAAGCAAAAGTAGAAACAAAATGTTTGTTTTGATTACCTTGGGTGGTTTGGCCATGGTACACACCATTGTTTCTAGCGATTTTATAAGGATGTTCTTGTTGTATTGTAAGGAAGGTGATAGTGATACTCCAGACGTGTCACCCAACGATGGAAGCCCGTTACACAAAGGCATTGTATTCAAAATCAGACCCTGTATGGAGAGTAGATATTGGAGCATGTTCGAAGTGCCAGGCACCCACGTCTTTTCCAGTGCAGCAGTTGTAAACATGCGGAATATTTGATCTTCACCGCAGTTGTTCAAATTTGGATTGACACCAAGAACAAAAGAGTGAGAGCACAGGAGCTGAAACAAAAAAGATCAATCCCTAGTTAAATTACACGAAACTAAGCAAGATTATACTTTGTATATATATATTCGGATCAAGTAGGTAAAGGAAGAGGGCGACATACTGGCGGGCTATCAGGATAGTTGCTCCGGAAACACACGTCAAAAAAGACAATGTATCCTGGTAAGTGCAACCGGACCCAATTCAGTTCTACAAAAATTACACTTTTAACTCGTTACCAACCTTAACATTTTTCCACCTCTATAAATGGTGAAAGAGCACAAAACTGAACATTAAATGTAATTACGATGTAGAAATCAGGTTGTTGCAATTCAAGCAATATTTTTTTCAAGTAAAAGAGACACTCACTGACAATGCACACCAAAAACATGAAATATGGCCACACGCTGCAAAACAGAGACAAAAGAATCTCAAATATTGGCACATACGTAACGTTAAACGTATGAATTTTGAAATCTTTTCGTACCTAATACGACTGGCTTGTAGATTAGATCCCTGCAAAATAAAAAGATTACGCGCATCAAGTTTCAAACCGAAGCAGCAAATATAACTCAAATTAGTTTTGAAAGGAATAATTAAATAGCGTTTCATAAATCCATAAATCCATCAAAAAAAACTGCTAACTTTGTTACATAGGGTGAAGATGATCCAATATAAGTTCGTCCATATGTGTCAACAACTTTAAACTCTTTCACCCACTTTGACCTCTCTTCTTGTTATGTTTGTATTTCTTCAGCATGAAGTTGAAAAGACCCCTGCATGCCAAACATGCCACTGTTATATTTTTATACCCTACATATGACTACATGTTTAAAGATGCAAAAATATATGACTGGTAAGCAGTTAATCAATACTTAAATCCTTTCAGTAAGCAATTGAAACAAACCTTGTAAAGTATTTTATAAGAAGTTTCAGTAAGTTTTCATGATAATTGAGTCAAGGGACACCACATCCAAATATATAAACACATATAGAAAAAGATGATAAGCTTACCGCTTCATCAGCCTCTCATGGGAATGTAATCTTCAGGCTTAAAATTTTTAAAGAACACATTTATTAAAGCATCTGACTTTGAGATCCCTTTTTACCTGCAGTAAAAAAATGCAGTTAGACCTTTTGACTTTTGAGAGTTTAATCAACATTTTACATAGAATAGGAAGTAATATGCCTGCAAGATTTCCAACCAAACCAGAGTACAAACCCTTCAAAACAATTTGTCATCCACCATGAATTGTCTACCATATGGAACAAATAAGAGCAAGAATTTGTACCTAGATCCTCAAAAATTAGGTGCAGAATTGTGTAGATCCTCTAGCTGGTAACCTGGGACTATGAAATCCGGCGTATGTGATAGCAAGTTCTTTCTTCTCGGTGAACTCTTAAAATCCCCTCTTAACATAGTCGCCCAATTCCCTTCACCATATATTTGGACGGCAGCAAGCAGTTCATGTTCCTCTTCTGCGGACCAAGGTTTTCTTTTTCTTCGAGGCGGATAAATGTTCTTCGAAAGTACGTTTGCATTATCCAACCCTTCAGCAGAAGAGACTGTCAGAATCCCATGGGTTCACTTTTTTCTGCATGGTGTCCAAGTGGACTTACCATTGCAAAGGCTGAATTAAGCTCCCCTTTTGCAACTTTCTCAGCATGACTGATGAACACATGATGAATGTAGATGAATGATAGTTTGTGAAATATGAATGAATGATATTAGGGTTTTGAGAAAAAGGATATATGATAATGAATTTAATTATACGGAATTTTAGGTTTTGGTTAAACCATAATCTCTATTTGACAATCAATATCAATTATGACTTGCAAATTTTATAACAAACCATTAACATGCTCCAATGGTTGAGGTGTTGTTTATTCGTGCCTCCCATCCCAGGTTCGAATCTTGGCAACATCATTTTTACACAAATTAAATAAAAATCCGAAATTACAAAAATAAATATTAAAAATCCGCTTAGTTAGACAACAAATGATTATGTGACATTAAATTGGATGAGGTGGCATTGAGGTGGCATTAATGCCAAATGCCTCCTGTTATATAATATATATATATATATATATACATAAACATGTTAATAAACTAAGAAACATAAATAATAAATGGTTTTTATACTAAAACCTTCGATAACAAGACTTATCTTATTATTTGCTATTTTAAATGGAAACTATAGACTAAAAACGGAAAGGTTTTCTAATTAATGAGTATTTAATGTTTTGAGTATACGTTTATCACAATGTGCCATTTATGAGCATTTAATGTCATTTTCAAGCATTTAATACTATTTACGTCTTGTGCATGGGTTATGGATGACCTAACATTAATAGCGTTAATCCACGTGGATAGCGGACTTATTAGGTTGACGAATCTAATAAGAGCCCGTTAGGCACGTTGGATAACATTATTAATGGGTGAATTATCCTTATGAATCGTTAAGATGCGACCGGTTTATGGAATAATAAGCGACACGAATAAATGATTGAGTTTATCGAGTTGACGAATTCGATAAGGTCTAACTATTTATTCCGAAACTTAATGGACTATGGAGCTTATCGCTTAGACGTCTCATTGTGTTGCATTGAGTCGCATTGTGGTTATTTTGAGTTCATTCATAATGTCTTGTTGAGTCGATACACACACACGATGATACCAAACGCTAGGATTAAACGGTGAAATAAGATATTTTTGGAGATAAAGAAAAGGAATACATTGGGGTAGATAACGTTGAATTTGGAATTATATATTAAGAATTGGTTTATATTAATAGGTTGTGCCGAAGTGAGGTTGATGAGTCGTGGCATGGTTATCTTCGTTTCTAGTGTTTGTTTGTGCGTTGCTTGCTTGAGGTGAGTTTCATAGCCCCACTTTTATCTCTGTTTTAACTAAATTGGGGTGAGAAATCATGCTACTCTTTTGGACCTTTTAAACTCTTTGATTTGCTTATGTGTTGACCGTTTAGATAGATATGTGGTAGTTGTTGCCTTAGTCTAGGGTAGCAATCATATTGCTATGACACTTGCCTAGCTAAGTATAGACTTCTACCTTGACCTAGTCCAGGGTAGCATTTGTGTTAGGAATTAGAAATTCCCAGTATTAAAGAGTCGGTCACCTCAAGTATATGTAATCGTTAGAAAGCTCGTAGTCATAGTAATATTTAGTTAAGTAGTATTTAGTTAAGTAACACCGTGGAGGACGGACGGGTCTTTACCCACTGTATGCCTGATCCACGCCCGATGTGTGGCGATTTATAAGACTATAAATACTCTACCCCCAAGGTAGAGAGTTGGAGCTCATAATAATATCTTCACTTTCTCTCACTAAGTTCCCTAAACCTCTAACTTTCTCTCTCTAGAATTCCATCTATATGTTACTTTGTGTTATGGTTTGATGTGTTTGTGAAATCCAATATCCAACAATTGGTATCAAGAGCCATGGTTAGATCATATCTTGCACATCTTTGGATTTCTAGTGGTTTTTAGGTGGTTTTTGAGTTTGAAAAAGTTTAGTGGTTTTGCATCATTTGATTGATTTCTAGTGTTAAAGTTTGGATTTTGGTTGTACTTTTGTGTTTAGAATCATCACAAGTGTTTAGGTTTTGATCTAGAAGGTTTGAATCATAGTGGTTAGGATGTTTTTGGATTGAAAAGTGGTGTTTATGTGTTTTTCATGCTAGCGACTTGAGCACGGAAAGTTTCTTCGTAGCGACTTGCTTCACATTTTTGTAGCGAGTTACAGTTTTAAAGCTAGCGACTTACCTAGCGATTTAGTTAAGTAGTGGACTCTCCACTACGGTAGCGACTTGGTGGTAGCGACTTGGTTCAGAGCGAGTTGCTCTTTAGCGACTTGTATTCCTAGCGAATTTGAGTAGCTTAATTGTCACAAACTACAATACTGAGGTTAGCGAGCTACTACTAGTTTACTTGCATTTGTCTAGCGACTTGGGAATCTAGCGACTATGCAAGTGTAGCGAATTGCCGTTAGCGACTTAGTGCATTATCTCTAGCTAACTTAGTGCATTATCTTCTAGCGATTAGGCATTATCTTCTAGCGACTTAGTGCATCATCTTCTAGCGACTTGAGTGATTGTTTACGGTTTTCTCTTGATTTAGTAAAATCCCGTGAAAGAATCTATTTCTCGGTTTAAATCATAGACTTGTAAAATCCCGTGCATTCCACCACATCATGTCTTACTCTCTATCGACCCGTGATTTCGAAGTGCTTAAATTGTATGATGCTGTGGACAACAATGATAAAGTATGCTCCCCTGAACGGTTAAAGATGTTTGAATTGAACAATGAGGATGTGAGATCTTCATGTTCTGAGTACAATAAGAATGCCACGCAAATGGAAAAGCATTGAGCCATCATGCTACTTCATCTGCACCTCATACAATGTTATCCATAGTGGGATCGAACATGTATTGCTCTTTTCCGCCAGGACTTACCTACATTGACAAGAAGCTTGTTGTTGAACTTAGAACACTTAAAGCTGCAACTTACCAATAAAGAGGTTCAAAAGGATGGTTCCAGTGCAACTCTTCAAGTAATCTACAAACAATTTCAGCCATTCATCGGTGGGGAATATTCAGCAGATTACGATCAACACTTGACTGGAATTTCCTTCAAAAACATACTGGAATGGAAATTCAGGAATTCATTGAGACATTTATCCAACTCATGGATAATGTGAAAAAGTACATTGAAGAATCTGCTCAAAAGAATGAAGACGTGAATGAGTGTCGTGCGGTTGAAAGATTGTTGTGATAAGTTGGGTAATGTATATGTTGAAGAATCGGGTGTTGCTGAATGCGAATGTCGTGACAACAAAAATTGAAGAGTCGGATAATGGAAAAATGGAATCTTCGTGCTCAAATTCACAAGAGAGAGAGGTGCACCGCATAACAACCTGCAAGTTAATGCAAAGGAACGCTCCATGGAAGCTTCGGATGTACCCAAGATAGAGATGCACGTCACACGCCGTATGTCAATGCCTCGTAAGTTGCATGGATTTTTCTGCTGTACCTAGTTGTGCATCTTCTACTCAAAATGATGATTATGAACTGCATGAGTACGTTACATTTGTGCCTGATGATTCCCTTACCACTGAGCTTAACATATATAAGGATCAGGTTGCTATTTATGAACAGCGTGCTAAGTTTGAGTTGACCACCCGTGAGCGGGAAATGGATGTCCAAATACGTACAACTATTAGAAAAAGTAGGTTTAGAGAAGAGGTATTAAAACAAGAGTTAAACTCCTTACAAGAAAAGCTTTCTAAACCTGCTAAGCAAAAATAAGAACTTCAAGAAAATGTTAAAATGCTTAAGCAAGAATTCAAGGCTAAGGAATCAAAACTTTTGAATGATTTTTCCAATCTAAAAACTTTGAAAAACAAGCTTGAAAATAAGTTGTACGCACAAGGGAATACCATTCAGACTGCTCACATGATCACTAAGCACAGAGTCTTAAGCGATAAGCATAGCATTCCCCTTGTTGAGGAACCTAATCCAGAGGTAATTAAAAAGGCTAGAAATGCTCATAAGGTATGATGGTAATGAGATCCTTAAGCCTAGACAGAAACCTAGTTGTCTGAGTAACTGAGGAAGATAAGAAATCGATGAAGTCACTAGGGAGAAAATGAATAAGAAGCTAGAAGATCCTGTGTAAAAAGAACAAGATAACGATAAAACCCCATGATTACACTAAGGAAAATTGGATATCCTTAAACATGTTTAAGCCTCGACTCTGAACAAGTGTTCTGGAAAAAGGATATGGACTTGCAAAAGCTGAAAATCTTGTTGAAAAGAATCCCCCTTGTAGGAAATTCCCTAAAGCAACTGTGTATCCTCCAAATACACCAATGCATTTAGTTCCTAGAACTATTGCCACTAAGAGCAAGACCTTAATCAGTCAATATGTTATTCTTCAACTATTTACCGATTTTGAGAAAACTTGTAAGAAAAGGATCACACCCACCGATAAATGAAGGGAAAGGGGTTTTGAGCAAATGAAAGAATGTTATTTAACTGAGTCATGCCTTTCTTTAAACAACTAAAAGATCATTTTGAGAGTCTTAAAAGGGGATAAAATCAGATATTAAAGAAATGGAAAAGGAATTTGATGCAATAGTAGTTGAAGTTAGTGATTATGAGCGTGCACTAAATATAATGAGATTGAGAGGAAGAACTTGCATACCTTAAATGAGACTCTTATTACTGAATGTGTTGCTCAAGATATCTTTTTCACCAAATTGCTCTATTAATGCTTCTAAATTTCATGAACTATCTGTGGCCCTAAAAGTCTCCCATGATCGTGTCATTGAGCTTGAAAAACTAATTCTAAACTAAACGAGAAAATTGAACTGGATGATCACGACAATTTGGTTAAACATTTTTCTAAACTAGAAGTTGAGCATTTTAATTTACAACTCAAATATCAACATCTCAAAGAAAATGTCAAAACTTCAAATATCAAGACATCTTCAGATGCTCGAGAGTTTGATGCAGTTTTTCAAATTAACAAATGTGATGAAGATTCAAGCTCATGAACACGATCGAAAGTTGAAAGCCCAAATCTCTCAATTAAAGGGTCAAACGAACAATATGACAAGGCTCCCAAATGCCTCCTCCTTTAGATTCTCAGAATTCTCAAACGTTTCATCTTCAAAACCTAGTAAATGCTTTACAAAAGGAAAACGAAAGTTTTCTAGAAGAAAATGAAAAGGTTAACTGACATTTTAAAGAGTTATATGATTCAATAAACGTCACCCGTGACCAAAACAACGAAAAAATAACGTCTTTACAAAGGAAATTGAGAATCGAGAAGTGGAAATGGGAAACTCCGCCACTTGTTTTCAATAAGAATGTTGTCTCAAAATCACCCTAGATTGCAAATACACTGGATGTTAAATATATTCCTCCTCATCATAGGAATAATGAAAATGCTTTTCATGACTACTGTGCTCACCTTAAGGATAGTCTAGAATGTCTTTGTGAGATTGTCGAAGAGGATTTCATTAACAAACCTCTTGATAGTGAAATTAGGTTTGCTTGCCTCCGGGCCAAACGATCTCAAGAGTTGCTAGAATGTGTAATTGCAACATGTCCAAAACCCTTAGGTGAAAAAGGCAAAGCTGTGAAGCCTTGTTCTATGCCTAGTGCCAAACAGGAAATCCGTTCTATGCCTAAAGCCAAGCATGTGACCCTTGATATGCCTTGTTCCATATCTAAATTCAAGCAAGCAACTGTGATGTGCCTTCTAGAATTTCAGATCCCAGCACTTCTAGAACAGGAATGCAGAAAGTAGTGAAGCCATGTAATGTTCCCATCGTTACTTCTACAGATGTTAAGATTGACACTAAAGTTACCGGGTCAAAACCTAGACGCTATGCAAAGAAGGATAGGATTACGCAAACTAAAAGTGTTCATGATAAGGAAGTGAAAGAACACCATAGGGACAAGAAGTTTGATTTGAAAAAAAAGAATCGTGTTAGTTCTAGTATTAGCTCTAAGCTTACTAAAATTAATTCGAGGCCTTATGTTGTCTGCAAAACATGCAAAAATGTTTAATTTCTGGTAATCATGATAAATGTGATGTGTTATTTCTGAGGTCTAAGATTCATAACCCAGTTAAGAAAGTTGGAGAGCGAAACGATTAAGCAATCCCGAAACCCAGGAAGGTTTTACCAATATAGGATTTCAGTGGAAGCCAACAGTCGATATTAACGAATGGCAAACCTTGCCCCTAATCTAGATCCACCATGCCTAGAGTAGTGCCC
>OU343225.1:122422578-122565192 GCA_910596185.1 Chrysanthemum makinoi
TTCTGTTGGAGGTGGTATCATGATGAGTCTAGTTTGATTGTCATGGACTTATAGCAATTGTAACATTTTTGTATTATATTTGTCATACATAATTTATACTTGTGGTAAAGTATTAAACACATTTACATAAACTCTATGAACTCCACTCAACCTTTGTGTTGACACTTTTTATAATGTATTTTCAGGTAACTAAGGCATTCACTTCATGACATGCATGTGGACATATCACTCTGATCGGTGTGACAGCGTCACATATGGATTTATACATTTTAAAACATCGTTTGACTTGTACCAAACTTATTTTCATACATGTTTGATTTTCATTTGGGAACTATCTTTGTAACTCTGAATGTTTTTAATATATCAAACGATGTTCTTTTCAAAACGACACTTTAGAATTAGTTCAATATACTTGTGATTGTGGTGCTAGGGCGGTCATCCCAGAAATTCCATTCATTTGCAAAGCAATTGTAATTTGGGGGTGTGACATATATATATATATATATATATATATATATATATATATATACTATATATATATATATATATATATATATATATATATATATATATATATATATATATAATATTAGATTGGTTATGCTAAAATTAATGTTAAGTTTTATGTTTATTATTTTGATAAATTTTGAATTGGGGAACACCTCAATAATATTAATGAATCAATTATGTCCAATTTGGTATATTTTAATTATGGCTACGTAATCGATTAGATCGATGTATGTGGCTCACTTTCAATTGTGCGAGTGAAAGCCCTAGTTAATCTATACGTTAATTAACCTAGACATTGATTATTAATAGGTTTTATCAAATAAGTTGCGTAGTGGCTACTATTTAAGTATTTAATTATTGTTATGTCGCATTGTTTTTAGTTATTTATTTTTATTTGTTTACTTGTTTGTTTTATTATGTGTGACAAGTTTTAAGCAAAGTGAATTTAGAAAAATAAAAGGATTAAACATGGTGAAATTTGATTTGTTTTTGAAGAGTTAAGTTTTCAAATGTTTAATTGATTGATGATGTTGGTACAAATAGTGAGAACGGCTCACCCAATTTGACGGTGTGTGGGGGGTTATAAGGAGGGCGCATTAAATTGTGACCCTAAAGAAGAA
Organism: Chrysanthemum makinoi; assembly: GCA_910596185.1. Taxonomy (NCBI): domain Eukaryota; kingdom Viridiplantae; phylum Streptophyta; class Magnoliopsida; order Asterales; family Asteraceae; genus Chrysanthemum; species Chrysanthemum makinoi. The sequence continues at coordinate 122,423,709 of OU343225.1, forward strand.
GGTTATTGCTTGTTGACGAATTCTCCGCTTCCTTCTTGAGTCAAATTGAGCTACCAAGTAAGCCATAAATGTACAAAATCATCTTAAGGTAGCTTTAATTCCATAAGCCACCCGATTGGTAATTACGAAACACTAAGTCTTTAGAATTATGCAAAAGTACGGTATGATGGATGATAATTAAAGGTAAATTCCTTTATTGGCGAAACCAATACCTCAATCAAAACTTTGATAATTTAATCTTTATGAATTGGTTAATAAAAAGTTTTTTGTTAAAATTTATGCTACAAGATGAATGCATGACATATTTGTACATATTTGATTTGACACCATAAAATCAAAACTAGTACCCTTTATAAATTAAGTTTATGCCATCTAGTTAAAGGAATACTTGAAGTTGCAATTTACGTCATGTCAGAACTTGGCGAGATTGTGATGGAAAGGTAAATCTTTATGTAAAGTCAGACCTTACATGAACATATTTGCAGTTCTTTAAGTTAGACGACTTAAATTGAGTAGTAAGTGAGACATGGACTCAAGGCACAAGATGGGATAAAACATGTTTACATTTGCAATAGCGTTGGAAAATGTAAAATCCCATAATGATCTAGGAATTGGAAAATTTTTGCCAATTATTGTTCAATGAATTACCTTATTATGTGCTTTAGATTTAAGCGATCAACGATGTAATGGAACTATGATAATTTGGATCCAAGTTTTCGAGAAAGTTCTATGGTTATATGAATATTACCTTGGGTATTTTATTTTCTTGAAAAGTTTAATTATCGAAAATACTAAAATTGAATTTTGAAAATTCTTTAAATGTATTAATGCAACATTAAATCGTAAGCGTAGGTTATTCCTGTATTGGTAAATTGATCTACACCTGTAAGGGTTTTGGTAGAGTCAACTTTGCTAAAAGAATAAACCTAGTCCTCTTTTCATAAGAAAGAGTGTGTATCAATCCTATTCCTTTTCATGAATGAAGAAAGGTATGATAGGACAATTTGAATTGTCTAAATTCTAAATTCATAACTCGTAAGCAAATTTTAATAGTTAAGAAATTTGCATATTTTACAGATATTAAATTAGAAGCTAGACTAATTTACTATAAAATTGGTAAAAATCAAACTAACATATTTTATCTAGTTGTTTTGTTTTGACCATTTAAAAGTAGGGAAAATAACAAAAAAATGCATCGAACTTGACATTTGTTGTCATTGTGTGTAGCTAACTATTTTTTTTTCATTGTAACACAAACCTTTTGAATTTTTGTCATTGTATGCAGCCAGTTACGTGAATTTGTGTTATTGTATGTACCCAGTCAGGCTTAGCGTTACATCGTTAGTCCTTTTATATTAACGGTCGTTAGTAAATAACTTAAAGTTTCGTTCTCTTACGTTTTTATTCGTTTTCATCCGTTATTATACGTTTTTGTCCGTTTTATACTTTTAGATCCGTTGCTTTTTCCGTTTTTACATTTTGTCTGTTTTCTTACATTCTCGTCCGTTTTCTTACGTTTTTGTCGCTTTTATCGTTTTCATTCGTTTTTATCGCGTTTTAGTCCGTTTTATAAGTTTTCATCCGTTTTATATGTTTCGTCGTTTTCATCTTTTTATCACGTTTTCAATCGTTTTCATCCGTTTTATATTTTTTCGTCCGTTTTTATCACGTTTTAAATTGGTTTTAAATAATGTATTCGATTTTCTACGCGTTTTAGATACGTTTTTATATGTTTTTAGATACATTTTATCACGTTTTCGTCTTTTTAAAAGTTTTCATCTGTTTTCTTACACCTTCATCCATTTTTATACGTTTTTGTCCGTATTCGTAAGTTTTATACATTTTAAGTCGAAAAAGTAAGAAAATGAATGAAAAAAAGTAAGAAAACTAACGCGTATAAAAAAAGATGAATGTTAGAAAACGACTTTAAAAAAACGAAAATATATGCGGTTAACAAAAAACGGATGAAAACGATATAAATAGGATGAAAGCGTAAAAAGCGGACAAAACGCATAAAAGCGGATGAAAGCGTAAGAAACGCGGCGATATAAATATGGATGAAACGAGCAAAGATGTAAAACGGGGCGGCGTATAACGGACTAAAACTGAAAGCGTCGAAGCGGCGTAAGTAAACAGCGAAAATGTAAAGCGGATGTAGACCAAAATGTATAAAAGCGGACGAAAAGTATAAAAGCGGACGGCACGTATAATAACGGACTAAAATGTATGAAACGTGGGAAAGCGTAAGTAAACAAGCGAAAATGTAAAAATGGATGAAAAGCATTGGACCAAAATGTATAAAACGGACGAAAAGCATAAAAGCGGGCTAGCGATATAATACGGATGAAAACGAATAAAAACGTAAGAGAACGAAACTTTAAGTTATTTACATAGTTGTCAGGATCTCGATTCTGATCTTAGGATCTTACGATTTTACGATACTGCAAAAGCAAAACGATCCAGATCCTACATAGGATCTTTGCAAGCTTAAGATCTTATAGGATCCCGATCTTGACCATACGATCTTATGATCTAATCCGATCCGATTTTACTTTTCTCATATTACAAACTAAAAAACTACAAATTTATGGGTTGTTTGTTTGTAGAATTCAGAAAACAACATTTTAATCTTTTTAAACATTTTATAATCATAATTTAGGACAACATTTATATGAAACATTCATAGTATTTGTGGTTATAATGTATTATAATTTGTAGATTTGTATAAAATTACATAAACTATTAACGAATAACATTAGAGTAGGATCTTAAGATCCCGATCCGATCTTACGATCACGATCTTGCAAAGACGAAAACGATCCTGAGTAGGATCCCGATCTTGACAACCTTGGTTATTTACTAATGACCGTTAATATAAAAGGACTAGATGTGCGCTAAGCCTATTTGGGTACATACAATAATACAAATTCACCTAACTGGCTACATACAATGACAAAAATTCAAAAGATTTGTGTTACAATGAAAAAAAAAATAGTTGACTACACACAATGACAACAAGTGTCAAGTTCGATGCATTTTTTTATCATTTTCCCTTAAAAGTACTACTTACAATTGTTGGAATAGTAGAACTATTAAGAAAGAAATTGCATGCCTAATTTTTCAAGTTAATAGCATTGATGGATAATTTATCATCTACATAGTAGAATACACTCTTTTAGTACATAAGTAATTGTTATGTATGGACTTTCTCAAAAGTGTAGGGAAGTAAATAGAACACTATTTTCTTTCACCGGTTAATGAAACACTTACAATGTTGTCAAATCCAGTGGGAGTATTGTGTTCTTATTACTGAATAAGGAATTAATGTAATGATCTCTAATTCAATGGGAGTTACAAGCTTTGTCATCTTGGTAGTAACCCAGATTATCTCTAGAATGTGTTAAGATAATTACTTTCCACTTGTAGACACTTATGTTTTCAAGGATAGTCATGTGCGTTTCCTTATTAGACAATGAAGTGGTTCTACATCTACTAGTTATGCTAATATCAATGACACAATCATATTAGTCACATAAACAAACATATGTCGTGTTGTTTATCTGCTACATGATGTTGTTCCGTGCACAAGTGGGAGAAATCTATATTGTGTGCAAGGTACAACATATTGGTATATGATTTAGCAGTTCTCTTGACGCAAGGTAAGAGACTAGCTTCTAATATGACTTGTACATATCTAATTCAAGAACACTTGGTGTTGCAATTTACGTCATGTGAGAACTTGGCGAGATTGCAACAACAAAGTAAATCTCCATGTGAAGTCAGATCTTGCATGGACATATTTGAAGTTTCTAAATTAGACAAGTATTTAGAACATGTGTCAAAATGATATATAAGACTACTTCGAATTAAATATTTATGTATCATTAGAATGACATAAATAAATGAAGTAATCTAATACTACATAAATTTGTTTATTTATGTATTTTGGAATGACATAAATGAAAAATAATGTAGTCCTACATTATTGTGAAGTAAATAAATTAACTTGAAATTACTATTGAAACCAAGAGTTGTGTTCATAATTACTTTAGTTAAACATGTTTATGATTCATTGTAAAGACATAAACATAAAGTCTTTTAAGACTTATAATAAAGTAAGACGTTAACTTGTTATGTTTTTTAATTAAGACATATACAAGAAGTCATTGAGTTGATCAATGATTTATAACGTATAATGGGATTATAACAGTTTATGTTTTCTTGATGAGACATGGATATGAGTGACTTGGTTAAAAAGTACTTGTGTTATAAAGCATGCAATTGGCTTGAAAAGTCTGTTATACCATTAAGTTGACTTAGTTGGTAAATAGGTAAGCCAAAAGGATATGTTTATCTTATATATTGTTAGATTGTCTTACAATATTAATTCTAATGAAAACCACAAGTTGATGGTATGTTCAGTTAGGAGAATCAAACTCTATTTGATTTGTTTGATTCAAGATAACCATAACTTCTTTCTTAAAAAGTAACAAGGTTAGAAAATTGAGTATGGATTGAATATACTCAATATGACTCCAACCTAGAAGATTGATAAAACACCATTTTATTATGGAATGTGATGAATCACATTAAGTTTTAAAATTGAAAATTATGAATTTGTTAAACTACTTATGAATAGGTTATTAACAAACTAAAGCCATGAATTATCAATGTGTATTTGTAATGTCCCAAAAAGAGAACAATGTAGTTTTGCTCTAATTGCTAAATATATATAGATAGTCTATATATTACAAAAGGCAAGTGGGAGTTTTTTTATCTTGAAAGATAAAATTACAAGATACATAATCTTCTAAAACACACTAGTAAATATCGTGATGAGGTTAGACATGTAAATGATAGACCTCAAGATGATGGAATTTTCATTCATAGATCTGCAAGGATATCTCAAATATTTGACTTATATCTTTGAGAAATATGAGTTACAGGATTATAGTAAATCTGATAATCATTATGATGGATTACCAAATATTGAATTGGGTAAATTACTCATACTATGAATGTTAAAGATGTTGTCCATAAAGATAATCAATTTTGCAAATTTGGTTTCTCTTAATAGTTAGACTAGAGAATGAAGATGAGTTTCTTCAAAGAGATGAAAAACTCTAGTGGTTTAAATCTCTGTATAGAAATCATATGGAAAAAATTGTACACATATTTAATGCATGTTTTATGACAAGATTATTAATCATACTTAAGCAATTAATGTGATTTAATATTCTTTCCTAAGACACATTAAATATATAAAGATGATAATTGTCATACTTGGTTTCATTAATATGAAATATGACAATGGAATATCAAAACTCTTTCTTGAGAAATTACTTGAGCGAGGACGGTAAGTAATCGAAAGGTTTTTTTGAATTCATATAATCTTTAGATGTGTACAAACTGCAATAATTCATGAATGGATAAATGCATGCATCTATGAAACTATTCTTATGTTTAATTATTAAATCCTAATTTTGATTTATAATTGAAATAAGATAAATTTAAAGTATTCCTGAAAGCTAGTGGGAGTATTATGTTAAGGTTTTAAATCTTATATGTTGTGTAACACATAGGAAGTAACATTCCTTGTAAGTTAAATGTTAATTCTTAGTATGGAATAAAACTTCACTTGTAAGATTTAAGAATTAAAAAATATAACCTTGGAATATATGTTTAATAAACATGTGCAATAAAATAAATGATTCTAATAAAACATGATATATCATTTGGGAAATGGATAAATATATTTTAACAAGATAGAACATGAATGAAATCTAAGTTTAACATGTAGATTCATCATGTACATCATGTTGTGTATTAAAATTGTTGTATCATTCTTGAATAAGAAGTGATTTGATAATATTGATATCTAAGTAAAAGTTATTAGATAACTTGTGTAATGAATATTCTAATAGAATTACATCCTTTGGAATTGCTCTAGATTCTATGGATGAACAATATGCCAATTGTTGTGCAAATTGTCATCAGTTACAAACTTGAAAGTTTGGAAGACATCAAAAAACACACAATAAGATATTAAAGTTCTTGAGTTTTAATGAGCATATTGTTGTTTGTATACAATGATGCTGGTTTAATTGATATAACACTCAAATACTAGTCATGGTAGGATTACATCCTTGTTAATGGCCATGTGAACTAGTTGTGCTACTAAAAGTGCAGTCGTATTATACATTAAAAGAATAAGAATACTTTAAACTTTAAAATGTTTGAAAGTTTAAATTGTCCTAAATTGGTGATAGAGGATGTCACACACTTTATGAATTATTATGTGAATTAGTGAATGAAAACATACAAAGACTTCACTAATTGAATTCTTAAAATAAGTATTCTCAAAATTACGATAGATCAAGTTGGTTGATTGATCCGCTCCGAACGGTCTATCTTTTATTAGTCAACCACTTGTGAATGGTCAACCATAAAAGTCAAACAGCTCAGAATAAAATGCAATTAAGTCGGTATAGTGTATCCCCGGGTCATTAAGTCCCAACGAGGTGTGAACACTGTAATACAACGAATCTGTGATCGGGTGATATTGAACAGGAAAAGGTGATGATTGATTTTACACTAAGGAAATAAAATCTAATAAAGACTTTGAAGTCATTTTAATTCTATATTTAAAAAACGATTAACGATTAAAACCTAAAACGTACGTTTAAATAAAATTACGTAACGTTCGAAATAAAACGTGAAAATAAAGAAGTAAAATACCTACGGATATGGAAATTATATTTTTACAATCCTAAAAATAAAAGAAAATTATTGGAAAATTAAAATTATTTTTTTTGGATTTTTCTTGATTTAATTTGAATTAAAAACTAATTTTGAACATTTAAAATGTAGCTTAAAATGCTAAAAATTAGGAAAATATGCAAGAAAATTACAAAACTATTTTTCAAAAATCAAATTTAACTAAAAAGATTTTTCAAAACTGGAATCACATTTTTTTGACTTTTTCTCTATTTATTATGAATTTAATACTATTTAAAACTAATTAAAATGCTAGAAAATACTATTTAAACTAAGAAAATTATGGAAAAATATTTTTTTGTCTTTTTATATTTTTATAAAACTAATAAAATTGAAATTGCATTTTTCTGATCTTTTTCTAATTTATTTGTATTAAATAATTAAAAAGCCTAAAAATATGAAATTAAATGCGAAAAATTAAAATAAGCTTGGAAAATTATGAACACTTCCAGTAAATTATAAAATAATACTGAGAACTAGGTAAAATTAACAGAAACAACTTTGGGGTAGTGGAGATATGATTTGGGCGCACAACTAATGAAATAAGCACATGTAAATAAGCTAAAATCTAACCATAAGCTACTATAAGCTACCCTAGCCTTAATCTAACCTAACTTATGCTAATGCAACTGAATGGTACCCTAAAAGCACAGGATAGAAGCATTAAAGCTCAAAAACAAGTTCTAACTCTACTATGCCAAACGGCCCTAACTAGCTACTTTAAGCCTAGATTAAGCTAGCTAGAAAAATTCCTAAAAATTAACTAAAATGACCAGGCAGTAGACAACCAACCAAAGAGCTAGAATCCAGAATTTCATCTAATTTGGCCCTATATTGAAGGAATGAAAAATCAAAACTATAACCTATTTGAACATTATTTGGAATTTTTGACTTTTTCAAACAGAATTGGAATGTTGACTCTATTGAACTTCCAATGCAATTTAAGGACTGATTTCAATGTTATAAGATGTAATAAGACTAAATTTAGCTAACTTAACTGATTCTAAACCTAAATGAAGTGTTATACTAATCTATTCCTAACTGATGTGCAAATGAATTAGATATGAAAATGATTTTGACTTTTAAAGAGATGCAAGTGCAGTTTTATGATCTAAATATCCTATATGCAACTAAATATGACTGATGCAACTAACCTAAATCACTGAGCTAACTAAAGGCAGACTTAATCAGATTATCCAAACACTACTTTAAGTTTTCTACAAAGCAGGATAAGCTATCTATCTATATCTAATCATGCAGAGATTAAAACAACTATAATTCTAAGATTCTAGGACTGAAATAACATCGAATCAAGCACAAATACGAGGCAAACATGATCAAATCCATGACAGGTTAAGTGAGATTTGAAGATAAATACTCACTTGAGGTCCGGCTTATTTTTGGGCATTATAAGAAACAAATCAATCAAATCCAACACCAAACATGAATCAAACCCAAGTTAACATCAAATCACCCCATTTCCATTTCAACAAAGAATGATCACAGTTGACTTTAGTTGACTTTTTTAGAAAATCACAATTAAGACCAGGCAACCCTTCTAATTTGCCTAAAACACTTAAAATCAGTTAAAAGAAACTTATTTAAGCTACTTTGACACTTTGAAACTTAAAGCGAGGCATGATTACTTTTGGCGGAAACATGAAGACAGAAAACGGAAATTAATTGATAACACTTTTAAATTAAACTAGAATTAACTTAAGCAATACAATAAACTTGAAACCTAGAAATCTTAAACATCAAAACATTAAAAACGATTACATTAAAAATAATAAAAGGTCTAAAAACAGTGACACTTGATTTCTCTGTCTTCATTCCCATAAATAGTCATCCAGAAATCATCTCTCTTCATCCCTAGCCATTGGATGGCTTTAATTAATCCAAACCGTTGATTTTCATTTTTGGCGCCAAAACTATATTTGCCGGTGGGGGTTGAGTGCAAGGAGGGGGGAAGCATTTAATGCTTCTTGGATTTTTGGGTGAGGTGGAGTGATAAGGGTGGTGGGATATGAGCTGGAGGTATGGAGAATGGAGTGTGTTGCAGCGTGGTTGAGGAAGACAGTGAAAAAGGAGGAAAAAGGTGGTGATTGACCAATGTTTGACGGGGTTTTATTAAAGACAGGGGTTCACAAAGGGGGGTCAAGGTTGTTTTGACAGGGGGTCATGGTACAAAAGGGTTTGGTTATAAATAAACAAGGACCATTTTTGCAATTCCACAAACCAAGGACCAAATCTGCCATTTTGCAAAGTTATGCCAAGGGACCAATTATGACAAGTTTCAATAGTACAAGGACCATAAAAGACATTTTCAAACTTCCAAGGACTATTTTTGCCAATTTTGAAACTTGAAGGACCAAACTTGTAAATTCTCAAAACTTTTGAAATTTTTCACCCAAGGACTAATTATGACAACTTATGATTTCAAAAGGACCTTTGGTGACTTTTTCTTTAAAATAAGTGCTCAGGGACTATTTTTGACAAGATTTGAAAGTCGGGGGACTGAAACTGCCAATTATGAAAACTTAGCTCGTTTTCATCGATTTTAAACATTTTGCATAAAACATATAAAATGCAATTTTGAGATATTTTCGTATTTTGATGCATTTCTGGCGTTTTTAAATGTTTTGCATTCAGTTTGACCAAAAATGATGAGTATTTACACACTCATCAATCCCCACACTAAACTATTGCTAGTCCCTAGCAATCTTTTATGAAAACTTAATGGATTTGAATCTCTTTACCAAAAGCCATTACTTCTGTAGTAGCCAATTGTTTTGATTCAAGTAAGAACCTTTGTACAACGATAACCAAATGATTTTGAGCAAATCACCAGCTTCTAACGGAATTGATTTGTCTTTACCGAGAATCCGTTTATACGGACTAGCCAACTCTTAGATAATATATACTATCTTTGGTGAGTGATTACCAATTATGGTTTTCCAACTGCCTTTACCACAAGCCATAAACTTGCGGGCTAGCCAACTCTTCACTTTTAAGGATATGGTGAGTTGAATACCATACAATTTTGGGCAAATTGCAAGCCATCAACGGGTTTGAGATATCTTTACCAAGAGCCGTTTGCTCCTGGATTAGCCAATCCTTTAGTTCATTAGACATGGCGGATGATAACCGTAGTGAGTAAGTGCAAAACACTTACTCCAAAAAAAATTTGGCCAAAATAGGGGGTAGGTTGTAATTACATGATAAAATTCATGAGAATTCCCCCCACAAAGCGAATATTGCCCTCAATATTCAAAGTATCAGCGGTTATGCCGAAACATAGAACGTAAAAGGGAAATACTACGGCCATTATTTGAATTTTTTTTTTTTTTATATACAACAGCGGGGCAACTCCCCCACACTAGGGTGGTACACACGGGTGAAAACCCATGTTTAACTTTTGTTTTTGATTACCAGATTAAGCTAGCTGACTCGACCCGAATTAATGGTTCATGGGGAAGTAAGTGGAAGAGACAATCTCCATCGGACTTTCATTCAAGATGTTTATATAAACATTGAAGTGCCTTGAAAGTTCCACACCGATGAGATATAGAGAGATCCGGCTTACAAATAATAAATGAAAATGTCGGGGTCAAAGATAGTGTCCTCACTCCCGAGCAGTGAAGAGGAAGTCACCGGTAGGTGAAGAAAAGAAGGAAAATCATGATGACGATCATGATAAGATCTTCTTCCTCCGGATCAAGTGCAGTTGCACTCGTTTGGATTTTATCGGTTGAGCTCTTTGGTGTGGAAAGCATCTCGGGGGAGGAGGGTTGGAAAATTTGTCATAGAAATACAAACTCTCATGATTGAGAACTTTTCCCCGATCATGATTTTTGCCATCCAAGCGATCATACTCCGGCGGAGTCATGATATGAGTGAGTTCACCAGCGAACTTCTCATGAAGAGAATCATTCACATGATGTGAATTTGTGAACTCTTGTTCCATTGTAGACTCATTACTATCCTGTCGACTATCAAAGAGTGGATTCTCAGAAATTAAAGTGAATTTAGAGTCGAATTCAAATAGAGGATTGGTGAAAGTAGCTTTGAATGTTTTGGGAACAAAGTAATCAACATTCTCTATTGGTGGGATAAGAAGTGAGTGAGCGATCATTATCAAGGAGACTTTCGGTCTCCCGGATCGCTTTGAAATCAAAGAGACTATCATCACTTTCAGATGAAAGTGGATTGATGTGAGTTCATCGGTGAACTCCTCGAAGATGATCAGCATCGACGTGGAAGTGATGCCACAACATACTCAATGTTTCCATAAAAGACAGTCTTCGCTACCATCGGAGAAAGTCTCAAATTGATCGTTTGAACACTCAAGAGGGGAATAAGAATCACACATATGATCGAAATTCCACTGGACTCTCTCCGGATTGGGACAAGGTTCTCATCAGACTTTATGAATTCATCCGATTCCTTTTGGGAACAATGTCAAGAAGCTCGTCCCCCATGTTGGAGGTGAGTGGGAATATCGGTGTGATAACAACAGTGAGGGAGTTGAGAAATATTATCTTTAAAAGGATAAAAACTCTCCTCGTCATCATCATATAGAGTTGCCTTAAGAAATTGGGAACGCCAGAGGCTGCATGCTCTAGGATTAATAATTCTTCCCTAGATTTCGAGCCTCTCGTTCTTGACTAGCAATTCTCCCATCGTTTTTTCACCACTCACTTGATTCTTAAAGTTTTGAATCATATCATCAAGTGTTTTCATTGCGGTTTCAAAATATTGGGAAATTCCTTTGGCAGGCGGCTTCGGTGGAGTTTGAACCGTGTGGTCTTTGTGGAGGTTGGAAATTGTCAAACCGTAAAGTCATGATTGTTACAAGGAAATGGATTCCCTATTTGACAATCAAAGCTGAAGTGGGGACCTCCACAGTACTCACAGCAAAGCTTGTTGAGTGCGGATGGTGAATTATATGGATATTGGTCATAACCAAAGTTCGAGCATCACTTAAAGCTTGTTCATAGTGTTTTACGGATTGACACTCAAATCCTTGGTGAGGACCCCCACAAAATTCACAGCAGTTATGTTGATTATATGAAGATAAGTCGGGCTGTGGTGGGTAATTGGAAAAGTTTGAGGGGTCGTTAAATGAGTTGGGATTAGGATCATAATCAAATGAATTCCTCGAACCACAAAACAAACAACTCCCGATATGAATATCATTACCACGTACCTGCGACACTGGCGTATGGTAAACCAAAAGAGGCTCACCACAACCGACACAAGGAATAAGCGATTCCATGAGAATAGAAGAAGTTAGAATCAAATGGATAGAGGGTAAAGGGATAAAGAATCAAAAGGGTAAGAGGGTAAAGAGGAATATTTTTGGTATTTTTGAAAAACATGTTGTAAATTTAAGAAAGAAAATCTTTTGGGTTTTGTGTTAGATTGAAAACTTGAATAAAATAAAAATGTTTTTGTAATCGATCCGTCAAGCGAATTAACTTCACGATAATTTTGGTTTTATATGAAAATAAGGAAATATGGACAAAGATGGTAAATATACAATGGATGTATATTCAACAACACCGATGCTACAAATTAAGTAGTCGCAGCACACACCTCCCCGGCGGTAGTAAAATTTGATCCGCTCGAGCGGTCTATCTTTTATTAGTCAACCACTTGTGAATGGTCAACCATAAAAGTCAAACGACTTCGAACGAGAATGCAATTAAGTCCGAGGAGTATAGTGTATCCCGGTCATTAAGTCCCAACGAGGTGTGAACAGCGTAATACAACGAATCGTGATCGGTGATATTGAACGGGGAAAAGGTGATGATTGATTTTACACTAAGGAAATAAAATCTAATAAAGACTTTGAAGTCATTTTAATTCTATTTAAGCGATTAACGATTAAAACCTAAAACGTCGTTTAAATAAAATTACGTAGCTTAAATAAAAGCGTGAAAATAAAAAAGTAAAATACCTACGGATATGGAAATTATATTTTTACAATCCTAAAAATAAAAGAAAATTATTGGAAAAAGAAAATTATTTTTTTGGATTTTTCTTGATTTAATTTGAATTAAAAACTAATTTTGAACATTTAAAATGTAGCTTAAAATGCTAAAAATTAGGAAAAGATGCAAGAAAATTAGAAAACTATTTTTCAAAAATCAAATTTAACTAAAAAGATTTTTCAAAACTGGAATCACATTTTTTTTTGACTTTTTCTCTATTTATTATGAATTTAATACTATTTAAAACTAATTAAAATGCTAGAAAATACTATTTAAACTAAGAAAATTATGGAAAAATATTTTTTTGTCTTTTTATATTTTTATAAAACTAATAAAATTGAAATTGCATTTTTCTGATCTTTTTCTAATTTATTTGTATTAAAAGCTAATTAAAAAGCCTAAAAAATGAAATTAAATGCAGAAAAATAGCAAATAAGCTTGGAAAATTATGAACGCTTCCAGTCAATTATAAAATCTACTGAGAACTAGGTAAAATTAACAGAAACAACTTTGGGGTAGTGGAGATATGATTTGGGCGCACAACTAATGAAATAAGCACATGTAAATAAGCTAAAATCTAACCATAAGCTACTATAAGCTACCCTAGCCTTAATCTAACCTAACTTATGCTAATGCAACTGAATGGGGCCCTAAAAGCACAGGCTAGAAGCATTAAAGCTCAAAAACAAGTTCTAACTCTACTATGCCAAACGGCCCTAACTAGCTACTTTAAGCCTAGATTAAGCTAGCTAGAAAAATTATTAAAAATTAACTAAAATGACCAGGCAGTAGACAACCAACCAAAGAGCTAGAATCCATAATTTCATCTAATTTGGCCCTATATTGAAGGAATGAAAAATCAAAACTATAACCTATTTGAACATTATTTGGAATTTTTGACTTTTTCAAACAGAATTGGAATGTTGACTCTATTGAACTTCCAATGCAATTTAGATGATTTCAATGTTATAAGATGTAATAAGACTAAATTTAGCTAACTTACGATTCTAAACCTAAATGAAGTGTTATACTAATCTATTCCTAACCGTGTGCAAATGAATTAGATATGAAAATGATTTTGACTTTTAAAGAGATGCAAGTGCAGTTTTATGATCTAAATATCCTATATGCAACTAAATATGACTGATGCAACTAACCTAAATCACTGAGCTAACCTCTAAGGCAGCTTAATCAGATTATCCAAACACTACTTTAAGTTTTCTACAAAGCAGATAAGCTATCTAATCTATATCTAATCATGCAGAGATTAAAACAACTATAATTCTAAGATTCTAGGACTGAAATAACATCAAATTAGGCACAAATAACAGGCAAACATTATCAAATCCATGACAGTTAAGTGCAGATTTGAAGATAAATACTCACTTGAGGTCCAGCTTATTTTTGGGCATTATAACAGAAACAAATCAATCAAATCCAACACCAAAACACTGAATCAAACCCAAGTTAACATTAAATCACCCCATTTCCATTTACGACCAAAGAATGATCGGTGACTTTAGTTGACTTTTTTAGAAAATCACAATTAAGACCAGGCAACCCTTCTAATTTGCCTAAAACACTTAAAATCAGTTAAAAGAAACTTATTTAAGCTACTTTGACACTTTGAAACTTAAAAGCAGGCATGATTACTTTTGTGAGAAACATGAAGAAGACAGAAAGTGCTTGATAACACTTTTAAATTAAACTAGAATTAACTTAAGCAATACAATAAACTTGAAACCTAGAAATCTTAAACATCAAAACATTAAAAAGCGATTACATTAAAATAATAAAGGTCTAAAACGGTGACACTTGATTTCTCTGTCTTCATTCCCATAAATAGTCATCCAGAAATCATCTCTCTTCATCCCTAGCCATTGGATGGCTTTAATTAATCCAAACCGTTGATTTTCATTTTGGCCAAAACTATATTTTCCATTTGGGGGGGTTGTGAGTGAGAGGAAGCATTTAATGCTTCTTGGATTGTTGGGTGAGGTGGAGTGATAAGGGTGGTGGGATATGAGCTGGAGGTATGGAGAATGGAGTGTGTTGCGGTGGTTGAGGAAGACAATGAAAAAGAGGAGGAAAAGGGTGGGTGATTGACCAATGTTTGACCGGGTTATTATTAAAACGGGGGTTCACAAAAGGGGGTCAAGGTTGTTTTGAGGGGGTCATGGTACAAAGGGTTTGGTTATAAATAAACAAGGACCATTTTGCAATTCCACAAAACCAAGGACCAAATCGCCATTTTGCAAAGTTATGCCAAGGGACCAATTATGACAAGTTTCAATAGTACAAGGACCATTAAAGACATTTTCAAACTTCCAAGGACTATTTTTGCCAATTTTGAAACTTGAAGGACCAAACTTGTAAATTCTCAAAACTTTTGAAATTTTTCACCAAAGGACTAATTATGACAACTTATGATTTTAAAAGGACCTTTGGTGACTTTTCTTTTAAAATAAGTGCTCGGGGACTATTTTGACAAGATTTAAAAAGTCGGGGAATTTGAAGCGCCAATTATGCAAACTTTGCTCGTTTTTCATCCGATTTTAAACATTTTGCATCTGAAACATATAAAATGCAATTTTGAGATATTTTCAGTATTTTAATGCATTTCTGAGCGTTTTTAAATGTTTTGCAGTTCAGATTTGACCAAAAATGATGAGTATTTACACACTCATCATTGATTTATGCCTTGTCAACAAGTATGATTGTCATTACTTGAGGCATAATTCATCAACTAGAATTTTCATGCATTGATCTATTTAGTATTTGGATAAAGGATGTTAAACAATTATTATAATAAATCAAATACTTGGTATGTTTGATTTTATAATATATTGTATCATATATTTGCATGTTTAATCCGTGAATAAATTTATTTATTCTAAATCGTCCGTTGTCAATTAATGATATGGGAGTATCGTTAAATTAAGACAAATCTGAGTGATTTTATAGAATATACTTAAAAGTATATTGATGAGAAAGTATACCAATTTCAGATGATATTCAATGAATTGAATATAGGACTTATCCCAACTATATGAATTTACTTTATGGATATTGTTATTAAGTAAATTGATGAGTGCGTATTCACTCATCATTTTAGGTCAAATCTGAGCTGCAAAACATTTAAAAACACTCCGAAATGCATCAAAATACTGAAAATATCTCAAAATTGTGTTTTATATGTTTCGGATGCAAAATTATCAAAAACAAATGAAAAACGAACAAAGTTTGCATAATTGGCGTTTAGGTCCCCGACTTTCAAAATTGACAATAGTCCTGGCAGCGTATTTTAAAAGAAAAGTCAGCCAGGTCCTTTTGAAATCATAAGTTGTCATAATTAGTCCTTTGGTGAAAAATTTCAAAAGTTTGAGAAATTACAGTTTTGATCCCTGGATTTTTAAAATTGTCAAGTTTAGTCCTCAGGTTTCACAATTTGGCAGATTCAGTCCTTACACTATCAGAGATTATCAATGATGGACCTTGGATTAAATTTTCAGAATTACAGGAATGGCCCCTGGATTTTCAGTTTTGGCACTTTTGGTCCTTAAAGTATTACATGGTTCCATATCTACATCCTAAGTCCAGAATACTACTTAGGCCCAAATATAACCTAACCCAGGTCCAACCATACCCGGTCAATTTGACCCATCACCCAATAATATAAACCGACCCATCCCCTTTCTTCTTCCCTGTTTTTCCCTTAAAGCAAACCCAACACCCAGAACCCTAGATACCTCTCTCTCTACTTCCCAAACACTCAACCCTCCTTCAACCTTTTACCCAGCTGCACCTTTACCCAAAACCCACCTCAACCCTTTTACCCAGTATATCCCAACTCCCAAACCCACTAATCTTTTCCCCCTCTTCCCCAAATGCCACCATGGCAATCCCAGCTTCAAAAAGACCCAAGGGGTGGCTTGGATTCATTCTCACCTATACCTAACAGTTGGGCCGGTGAGATTTATTCAAGAATGCACAAGTTTGGTCCTTAGTTTGTTTGCACTCACACAAGAAGAGATGAAGTTTTTGAGTTGTAGTTTAAAAAGAGAATAGAGCCGTTTGGGTAGGGGGAGTTAGAGAGTTTTAGTTTTTTTAGTTTTTCTTTTAGTGTAGAATCTGGGAGTTTTAGCTCTCTCTTATTTTTGCTGTAATTTAATTCCGTTGTAACCTTAATCCCAGTTTAATTTAAATTTAAGCTTTGCATTTTTTTCCTGAATTTGTTATCTTTTAATCCCACAAACTCTTGTTGTTTAAGAAATATTTAGGTGTGTTTCAAACTCTTGTGAGCTTTTACTAAAGATTGCAAAACAAGTTTACAAAGTTTTGGAGCTTAGTTTGTTCTTTATTTGGCTTCAAGTCTGCCATAAGGAACTGTTTGGTTCAATGTGTTAAATGGTCAAAAACTTAGATTTTGCCCGTTTGACTTGTCAAGTCAAGGTCCAAATGGTTTCATTTAGTTAGTTTAAATAGGCTAATTGTAACTTATCAAGTTTGCATCAAATTGTTTTAAAAGAAGAAAATAATTTTTTTGATTTCCCACATTGAGCGAGCAGTCTGTCTTTGCTGTTCTTGCCCTCTTTTCTGACTTGTTTGATGTTTAAAGTTAACGAACTTGGTTACTCTTGAGTCCTTGTATTCCCATATCACTCTAGTTTCAATTGTATGCATTGAATTCACCTCTAGTGTAATTTAATTTGGTCTTCAAAGCCATCATTTTTCCTTTTTTCACATTACGTATCGACAATCCGATTGCCAACTCAGTGATCTCGGCAATTTTAAGCTACCATTAGCTTTTTCTTGGGTTCTCATCGGTAATCTTGACATCTATGCTAGCTTAACATTGCTTGTGCAGCTTGTTTGTTGACCTGGGAGCTTATTTCAAAGCTTAAAATTAAGCTTAAAGTGGCCACCCTGACAATTTCACCAACACAACAACGATTACAGTTCCTAATGATCCAACAGCCTTTTGACAAGCTCATAGCGAGCTGGAAGAAGCTCCTCATAAGCTCGATGTGGGGGCAAAAGTCAGTTCTCTAGGTGAACCTCAAGAATCTATAAGCTCATAAGCTCATTCCCGTTGTAGCTTACTTAGAATTTGCTTCAAAAGTCCCCCCATGGGACTGTTTAATTTTGCATCAGCAGCTCAGCAGTACAGGTGTGGGTTTCATGTGCTTATCAGAACTTAGTCAGTGCTTATTAAGATTCCTTGTTAGCTTATTTAGGTTTATAGTTGCTTAGGCTTAGTGCAGTTTCAGCCATTAATGTTTATTATACCCTTTTAAGCTTAGTTCTCTCTTTAGCTTTTAGGATTCCCCATTTTGCCAACTGCTTATTCTCCTTATGATCCATGTTTTATTACTGTGTAGATTGCTTAAGCTAGATGTATGTTGTGCATGATAGCTTAATGACTCATTTGTGACTGCTTATCGTATGCTTTTTGACTCTAGGTTTAGTTATAGAGGTTTTTAGCCAGATTCTGTGGGAAACTGATGGGAATCAGCAGTTGTGACTGCTCATTTTGAAGGTTTTGATAAAAAGGTTTTCATAAAAAGCATTAGAATTAATCTCAACTTTAGTTTCAAAAAGAAAATCAAGAAAAAAGAAAATGATTTGCAAAAAGGGTGGGAGGCAGGCTCGAACCTGAGACCTCCCAGCCTTAGAGGATGATAGTGTGTACCTGGATACCAAAGCGCCCTTGGGTCTTTTCTTGTCACACTTTACAACTTTAAGTCTCTTATATACATTTTTCAGTTTTAGCATAAATAGCTTATTTGGCTTTTTAGTTGCTTATTTCCAAAAGCAGTTGTGCACTTTCTCATTTTTCTCAGATTCAACATTGTCCAAAGTAGTTTTCTTTAATTTTTCAGAATTTTCAAAAATAGTTTAGTATTTTTAATTAATTAATTAGATTAAAATAGTTTTTAATTCGTAGTAATTAATTTAAAAGTCAAAAAAATACCCGGCTTTTTCTTAAAATCATTTTTAGTCAAATAGAACGTAGGAAAATTGATTTCACACCCGCTTAAATTGCAAAATTTTTACGTTTATGGCTCGGGTTGTTTCCCGTTTTTACGTTTTTGCGTTTTAGCACCCTAGGATGTAGTTTAGCATCGATTTATCATTCCTTAGGCTTAGTCGTAATTTATTTAGTATTTTATTTGTTTTACATGCTTTATTTTCATTCCCGTTCTTTATTTTGTAGAATCGTGTATCACAAATCCAAAATTAGTTCAACCAATTCAGTCCATAATCACGAAACTCAACGACATCGTCAATTTCACACCTCGTTGGGACCACGACGCGGGAAATCACTTCCGGTATCACTTTTATCACACCCGTAAGATTTGGCACGTTAACCCTTTTTCTAAAAGGTTGATTTGTCGAATTTTACGGTTAATTTGATCGTTGATATTGTGTTTTCACCACTCACTTCACAACGAGTCAAATTTTGGCGGCGCGGAGGTGTGTTGCGACAATATCGTGATTTTTGCGATTAGTGACTTGAAGATCCTTCCTCGTGAAGTTACCGTTTTTCATAAAATCCAAAAATACAAAAATATTTCTCATTCCTCTTATTAGTATGATTCTATTTCTCTTACCCTCCGTCTTGTTTGATTCTACTCTTCTTTAACCTCAAAACCGTTTAATACTATCTCTTTAACCCTCTATATGTTTAATTCTTATGTCGAAAATCATCAACATCATCGTCACAAGTGTGTGTGTGAGTGGTGTGGAAGGCCTAGTTCAAGCGAATTTTGCAATTTGTGCGAATTATCCATAACAAATTCTTTTCAAGGTTATTTTGACCACCCACAACCGAAATACGTTCTAATGTTGACGAACCCGTTCAAACGTCGGACTACCTCAGACACCCGCGGGGTTCACGAGGCGATTTCTTTGAATTTAAGCCGTAATCTAATCGAGCAAATTCAAGCCGATGAAAAAAGGTCGAGAATTAGAATTGATTACGATGAACCCGTTCAAACACCGGAGACCATAACGGAAGTGGTGGAACTTGCTAGCTCTAAGAGCACACCTCTTGTCCCAACTCCGAATCTTGAAGCGTTCCGGCGATTTCTTTAGGGTCAAAATGACATGATTCAAAACTTCTTAATTGAACCGTCATGATTCAACTTGGAAATACCGCTTTATGTGATGTTGTTGAACCCTTCGATTCCGAGCCGAAATATCTTCGTTTGATCAAAGTTATTGCTACGGTTGTGGAGACTTGTTACCACAAGGTTTTCGTTGTTACAAATGTATGTGCGAGTGGTGTGGAAACTATCTTGTCAATAGATGTTGTTTGATTTGTGCAGAAATTCATTCGCTTATGATTCTAACCCAAACTCTTTCAATTATCCTCAAAACAATTTCAACTACCCTCCACAAAATTTATACGAACCAGAACCGTACTTTCATCATTTCAATGATCAAACATCGTTTCAAAATTTCTCTTCCCAATACCCTCATTGTGCTAAGTGTAGGGGTCCTCATGATGATTATCAATGTCAATCGTGGAATCATAATTACTTTGGACCCGATCCTTGTTATAACACTTCCAGTTTTGACAATGTCCAACCCCCACAACTTCTCGTCATCGATCAATATCCTTATCCTTGAAGAACTTTCCGAGGAACAAGCGACTCTCAATGAAAGATTTCTAGCCGAGGCGGCGGCAGCTCAGCTTCCCTATTTAACGAGGCTTGCCGGTCGATGATGAGGATGAGGAAGATTGGGAGATGACAAGGACAAGGTGCATATCTCAAGCCCACAAAGTACCGCACATGTCCACTCTCCGCCCTTATCTTGCCTATCTACCTTAGAACCGTCGGATAATCTTTTAATGGGGTACGAAAATCTTAGCACTATTGGAAACGGACCGTCTTGTGTTGAGAACCTTCCCCAACCCCAGTGAGTCGAGGTTATCCCTAATATGTTTGATGAGCCTCTTGATGATGATTCTTCTTCCCCTCTTGACATCCCAAACGATCATGTCGAGATGTTCTCGAATCGACAACGATTGTACTTCGTTTGACGATTCTTTATCTTATGGAGACATCGATTATGTCGAGGAGTTACCTTCTGAGCTAGTTAGCTTAAAGGAAGTGAGAGATTCGATGATGGAAATTGAGGACGAGATACTTCGTGAAAAATTGTTCAATGTAAATCTCCTCGTTTCTAAGATCGAATCATTATGTGCTAAGCCAGCTTCATCTCCTATCCCCATTGAGGATAGTGACTCTATCTTGGAAAAGCCCGAACCATTTTCTGAGCTTGAGGCTTTTTCCAATGATTCTCTTCTGGAATTTGATGTATTCCGCTTTGATGACGATCATCTGAAAGGAGAGTAGTGGCATTCCCACTTTTCATATTTCTCTTCACGAGTATGAGTCGTCCACATTTGAATTGCCTCCTCCTTAGAAAGGAGTAGACTTTTCCATGAGGAGTTCGCCAGTGAACTCGCTCACATCGATCCTCATCCGCCGGGAATTGAGGACGTGCTTTTTGAGCAAAATGCTCCGCATCCTCTTCTATCCATGAGTAACTCATCTACCCTTGAGGATTTTACCATGGTTGATACTTGTGTTTCATTCCTCTCCGAGGACAAAGTTTTCAAACCCGGTATCTTACCTTTTAAGGGAGTTCACTCTCGGATATTTCTTAAGTCCAACACGGATGTTGTGACTTCTAAAGTGGTGGATAAGATTTCTGAACATTCCGTTAATGTTCCTCAATCTAATCTTTTGCCCACCCATCCCACCTGTTGTCAAGTAATTGACACTTTGCCTTCTCCTCCCATCTCTTCTCCATGTCTTAACTCCTACGGGAGTGAAGATACCATCTTTGACCCCGGCATTTCTCTTTCTTTTGAGCCGGTTGCATCTCATCGGAGTGGAACTTTCAACACATTCAATGTGTATCCAAACCATTTGAATGAAAGTCCGATGGAGATTTTCTATTCCACTTGTTCCCCCATGGACCAATGAATTCGGGATCGAGTCAAGCTAGCGACTCGGTTATCAAAAACAGTAGCACACCATATGGGTTTTTGCCCATATTTCTGACTTCTTTCTACTTTCTACCACCCTAGTGTGGGGGGGGGGGGAGTTGCCCCATTTGTTGTATAAAGGTTTTCGAAAAAAAAAAAAATCAAATAATGGCCGTAGTATTTCCCTTTACGTTCTATGTTTGGCATAACGCCGGTACTTTGAATATTGAGGGCAATATTCATTTCTAGTGAAATTCTCACGAATTTTATCATGTAATTATACCGCCCAATTCCCCCATTTTTGGCCAAATTTTTTTTTTATGGTTATCAATCCGCCATGTCTAATAAACAAAAGGATTGGCTAATCCAGGAGAAAACGGCTCTTGGTAAAGATATCTCAAATCCGTTAACGGCTTGCAATTTGCCCAAAATTGTATGGTGTTCAACTCACCATATCTTTAATTAGTGAAGAGTTGGCTAGCCCGTAAGTTTATGGCTTGTGGTAAAAGCGGTTGAAAACCATAATTGGTAATCAACTCACCAAAGATAATATTGATAATTTATCTAAAGAGTTGGCTAGTCGAAGCAAGCGGCTTACGGTAAAGACAAATCAAAACCGTTGAAAGCTGGTGGTTTGCTCAAAATCATATGGTTATCGGTGTACCATAGTTCTTACTTGAACTAAAACATTTGGCTACTCCAGAAGTAATGGCTTTTGGTAAAGAGATTCAAATCCATTATGTTTTCTCAAAAGATTGCTAGGGACTAGCAATGTTTTAGTGTGGGGATTTGATGAGTGCTTATTCACTCATCATTTTAGGTCAAATCGGTACCAAAACATTTAAAAACACTTCGAAATGCATCAAAATACTGAAAATATCTCAAAAGTGTGTTTTATATGTTTCAGATGCAAAATTATCAAAATCAAATGAAAAACGAACAAAGTTTGCATAATTGGCGGTTTAGTCCCCGACTTTCAAAATTGACAGAAATAGTCCCGAGCCGCATATTTTAAAAAGAAAAGTCGCCAAAGGTCCTTTTGAAATCATAAGTTGTCATAATTAGTCCTTTGGTGAAAAATTTCAAAAGTTTGAGAAATTACAGTTTGATCCTTGGATTTTTAAATTTGTCAAGTTTAGTCCTCGGGTTTCACAATTTGGTTAGTCCTTACACTATCGAGATTATCAATGATGGACCTTGGATTAAATTTTCAGAATTACAGGAATGGCCCCTGGATTTTCAGTTTTGGCACTTTTGGTCCTTAAAGTATTACATGGTTCCATATCTACATCCTAAGTCCAAAATACTACTTAGGCCCAAATATAACCTAACCCAGGTCCAACCATACCCGGTCAATTTGACCCATCACATAATATAAACACCCATCCCCTTTCTTCCTTTGTTTTCCCGAAACAAACCCAACACCCAAGAACCCTAGATACCCTCTCTCTTTCTCTACTTCCCAAACACTCAACCCTCCTTCAACCTTTTACCCAGCTGCACCTTTACCCAAAACCCACCTCAACCCTTTTACCCAGTATATCCCAACTCCCAAAAAATCTTTTTTTCCCCTCTTCCCAAATGCCACCATGGCAATCCCGCACTAAAAGACCCAAGGGGTGGCTTGGATTCATTCTCATCTATACCTAACAGTTGGACGGCTGAGATTTATTCAAGAATGCACAAGTTTGGTCCTTAGCTGTTTGCACTCACACAAGAAGAGAGAGAAGAAGATCGTTTTTGAGTTATAGTTTAAAAAGAGAATATAGCCTTTTGGGTAGAGGGAGTTAGAGAGTTTTAGTTTTTTTTTAGTTTTTCTTTTTAGTGTAGAATCTGGGAGTTTTAGCTCTCTCTTATTTTTGTTGTAATTTAATTCCGTTGTAACCTTAATCCCAGTTTAATTTAAATTTAAGCTTTGCATTTTTTTCCTGAATTTGTTATCTTTTAATCCCACAAACTCTTGTTGTTTAAGAAATATTTAGGTGTGTTTCAAACTCTTGTGAGCTTTTACTCAAGATTGCAAAACAAGTTTACAAAGTTTTGGAGCTTAGTTTGTTCTTTATTTGGCTTCAAGTCTGCCATAAGGAATTGTTTGGTTCAATGTGTTAAATGGTCAAAAACTTAGATTTTGCCCGTTTGACTTGTCAAGTCAAGGTCCAAATGGTTTCATTTAGTTAGTTTAAATAGGCTAATTGTAACTTATCAAGTTTGCATCAAATTGTTTTAAAAGAAGAAAATAATTTTTTTGATTTCCCATTGAAGCGAATGCAGTCTCATGTTGCTGTTCTTGCCTCTTTTTGACTTGTTTGATGTTTAAAGTTAACGAACTTGGTTACTCTTGAGTCCTTGTATTCCCATATCACTCTAGTTTCAATTGTATGCATTGAATTCACCTCTAGTGTAATTTAATTTGGTCTTCAAAACCATCATTTTCTGTTTTTCAACTTGCGTATCGTGATCGGTCTTGACTCGGTGATCTAAAGCAATTTTAAGCTACCATTAGCTTTTTCTTGGGTTCTCATCGGTAATCTTGACATCTATGCTAGCTTAACATTGCTTGTGCAGCTTGTTTGTTGACCTGGGAGCTTATTTCAAAGCTTAAAATTAAGCAAAGTGTACCAATTTGTTTCTGACTTAAAACGATTACAGTTCCTATCTGATCCATGACCTTTTGACAAGCTCATAGCGTACGGAAGAAGCTCCTCATAAGCTTCGATGTGGGGCAAAAGTCGTTCTCTAGGTGAACCTCAAGAATCTATAAGCTCATAAGCTCATTCCCGTTGTAGCTTACTTAGAATTTGCTTCAAAAGTCCCCATGGGATTTGTTTAATTTGCATCGGCTGACTCATTGTCTGATGTGGGTTTCATGTGCTTATCGGAACTTAGTCGGTCTTATTAAGATTCCTTGTTAGCTTATTTAGGTTTATAGTTGCTTAGGCTTAGTGCAGTTTCAGCCATTAATGTTTATTATACCCTTTTAAGCTTAGTTCTCTCTTTAGCTTTTAGGATTCCCCATTTGCCAACGCTTATTCTCCATGATCCATGTTTTATTCTTGTGTAGATTGTAAGCTAGATGTATGTTGTGCATGATAGCTTAATGACTCATTTAATGGCTTATCATTATGCTTTTTGACTCTAGGTTTAGTTATAGAGGTTTTAGCCGGATTCTGTGGGAAGCGATGGGAATCGGCGGTTAATGTTGCTCATTTTGAAGGTTTTGATAAAAAGTTTTCATAAAACATTAGAATTAATCTCAACTTTAGTTTCAAAAATCAAGAAAAAGAAAATGATTTGCAAAAGGGTGGGAGGGGCTCGAACTGAGACCCAAACCTTAGAGGATGATAGTGTGTCACGGATACCAAAGCCCTTGGGTCTTTAATCTTTTCTTGTCACACTTTACAACTTTAAGTCTCTTATATACATTTTTCAGATTTAGCATAAATAGCTTATTTGGCCTTTTAGTTGCTTATTTCCAAAAGCAGTTGTGCACTTTCTCATTTTTCTCAGACTCAACATTGTCCAAAGTAGTTTTCTTTAATTTTTCAGAATTTTCAAAAATAGTTTAGTATTTTTAATTAATTAATTAGATTAAAATAGTTTTAATTAAGTAGTAATTAATTTAAAAGTCAAAAAAATACCCGGCTTTTTCTTAAAATCATTTTTAGTCAAATAGAACGTAGGAAAATTATTTTTACACCCGTAGGCCTTAAATTTCAAAAATTTTACGTTTATGGCTCGGGTTGTTTCCCGTTTTTACGTTTTTGCGTTTTAGCACCCTAGGATGTAGTTTAGCATCGATTTATCATTCCTTAGGCTTAGTCGTAATTTATTTAGTATTTTATTTGTTTTACATGCTTTATTTTCATTCCCGTTCTTTATTTTGTAGAATACGTAATCACAAATCCAAAATTCGTTCAACCAATTCAGGTCCATAATCACGAAACTCAACGACATCGTCAATTTCGTTGGGACACGGCCGGGAAATCACTTCGGTATCACTTTATCACACCGTGAGATTTGGCCGCGTTAACCCTTTTCTAAAAGGTTGATTTGTCGAGTTTTACGGTTAATTTGATACGTTGATATTGTGTTTTTCACCACTCACTTCACAACGAGTCAAATTTTGGCGCATGCGGGAGGTGTGTTTCGCGACAATATCGTGATTTTTGCGATTAGTGACTTGAAGATCCTTCCTCGTGAAGTTACCGTTTTTCATAAAATCCAAAAATACAAAAATATTTTTCTCATTCCTCTTATTCGTATGATTCTATATCTCTTACCCTCTCGTGTTGTTTGATTCTACTCTTCTTTAACCCAAAAGTTTAATACTATAACCCTCTATATGTTTAATTCTTATAGTCGACAATCATCAACATCATGCGTCACAAGTGTGTGTGTGGCGGTGGAAGGCCTAGTTCAATAAATTTTGCAATTTGTGCGAATTATCCATACAAAATTCTTTTCAAGGTTATTTTGACCACCCGCCACAACCGAAATACGTTCAATGTTGACGAACCCGTTCAAACGTCGGAGCTACCTCGGACACCTTGAGGGTTACGAGGACGATTTCTTTGTTTAAAGCCGTAATCTAATCGAGCAAATTCAAGCCGATGAAAAAAGGTCGAGAATTAGAATTGATTACGACGAACCCGTTCAAACACGGACCATAAACGAGAGTGGTGGAACTTGCTAGCTCTAAGAGCACACCACTTGTCAACTCCGAATCTTGAGCGTTTTACCGACGATTTCTTTAGGGTCAGAAATGACATGATTCAAAACTTCTTAATTGAACTTCGTCATGATTCAACTTCTGGAAATACCGCTTTATGTGATGATGTTGTTGACCCTCGATTCCTATTCGAGCCGAAATATCTTCGTTTGATCAAAGTTATTGCTACGGTTGTGGAGACTTGTTACCACAAGGTTTTCGTTGTTACAAATGTATGTGCGAGTGGTGTGGAAACTATCTTGTCAATGGATATTGTTCGATTTGTGCAGGGAATTCATTCGCATGATTCTAACCCAACTCTTTTAATTATCCTCAAAACAATTTCAACTACCCTCCACAAATTTATACGAACGAACCGTGCTTTCATCATTTCAATGATCAAACATCGTTTCAAAATTTCTCTAATACCTCATTGTGCTAAGTGTGGGGGTCCTCATGATGATTATCAATGTCAATCGTGGAATCATAATTACTTTGGACCCAATCCTTGTTATAACACTTCCGCTTTTGACAATGTCCAACCCCACAACTTCCGTCATCGATCAATATCCTTGTATCCTTGAAGAACTTTCGAGGAACAAGCTGCTCTCAATGAAAGATTTCTAGCGAGGCGACAAAGCTTCTCTATTAACGAGGCTTTAACTCTCGATGATGAGGATGAGGAAGATGGGAGATGACAAGGACAAGGTGCATATCTCAAGCCCACAAAGTACGCTATGTCCACTCCTCCTTATCTTGCCTATCTACCTTAGAACCGTGGATAATCTTTTAATGGGGACGAAAAATCTTAGCACTATTCGGAAGCGGAAGTCTTGTGTTGAGAACCTTGTGACCCAGTGAGTCAGGTTATCGGTAATATGTTTGATGAGCCTCTTGATGATGATTCTTCTCTTGACATCCCAAACGATCATGTCGAGATGTTCTCCGAATCGACGCGATTGTACTTGCTTTGACGATTCTTTATCTTATGGAGACACGATTATGTAGGAGTTACCTTCTGAGCTAGTTAGCTTAGAGGAAGTGAGAGATTCGATGATGCGGAGAGGGGACGAATACTTCGTGAAAAATTGTTCAATGTAAATCTCCTCGTTTCTAAGATCGAATCATTATGTGCTAAGCCAGCTTCATCTCCTATCCCCATTGAGGATAGTGACTCTATCTTGGAAAAGCGAACCATTTTGAAGCTTGAGGCTTTCCAATGATTCTCTTCGAATTTGATGTATTCGCTTTGATGACGATCATCTTGAAAAGGAGAGTAGTGGCATTCCCACTTTTCATATTTCTCTTCTTGAGTATGAGTCGTCCACATTTGAATTGCCTCCTCCTTCCGAAGGAGTAGACTTTCCATGAGGAGTTCGCCGGTGAACTTCGCTCATCGATCCTCATCCTAGGGAATTGAGGACGTGCTTTTTGAGCAAAATGCTCGCATCCTCTTCTATCCATGAGTAACTCATCTACCCTTGAGGATTTTACCATGGTTGATACTTGTGTTTCATTCTCTCCGGGACAAAGTTTTCAAACCGGTATCTTACCTTTTAAGGGAGTTCCTCTCGGATATTTCTTAAGTCCAACAGGATGTTGTGACTTCTAAAGTGGTGGATAAGATTTACGAACATTCGTTAATGTTCCTCAATCTAATCTTTTGCCCACCCATCCCACATTTGTCAAGTAATTGACACTTTGCCTCTCCTCCATCTCTTCTCCATGTCTTGCTCCCTACGAGGGTGAAGATACCATCTTTGACCCCGGCATTTCTCTTTTCTTTTAGAGGTTGCATCTCATCAGTGGAACTTTCAACACATTCAATGTGTATCCAAACCATTTGAATGAAAGTCCGATGGAGATTTTCTATTCCACTTGTTCCCCCATGGACCAATGAATTCGGGATCAGTCAAGCTAGCGACTTCGGTTATCAAAAAACATTAGCACACACCATATGGGTTTTGCCCATATTTCGACTTCTTTCTACTTTCTACCACCCTAGTGTGGGGGTGCCCCATTTGTTGTATAAAGGTTTTCAAAAAAAAAAAAAAAATCAAAAATGGCGTAGTATTTCCCTTTTACGTTCTATGTTTTGACATAACCGCCGTTACTTTGAATATTGAGGCAATATTCATTTCTAGTGTGGAAATTCTCCGGAATTTTATCATGTAATTATACCCATTCCCCATTTTTGGCCAATTTTTTTTTTTTTTATGGTTATCAGTCCGCCATGTCTAATAAACAAAAGTTGGCTAATCCGAGAGCAGCGGCTCTTGGTAAAGATATCTCAAATCCGTTGACGACTTGCAATTTGCCCAAAATTGTATGGTGTTCAACTCACCATATCTTTAATTAGTGAAAAGTTGGCTAGCTCGCAAGTTTATGGCTTGTGGTAAAGGCTGAAAACCATAATTGGTAATCACTCACCAAGATAATATTGATAATTTATCTAAGAGTTGGCTAGTCGAGGAAAAGCGGCTTCGGTAAAGACAAAATCAAAATCGTTGAAAACGGTGGTTTGCTCAAAATCATATGGTTATCAGTGTACCATAGTTCTTACTTGAACTAAAACATTTGGCTACTCGAGAAGTAATGGCTTTTGGTAAAGAGATTCAAATCCATTATGTTTTCTCAAAAGATTGCTAGGGACTAGCAATGTTTTAGTGTGGGGATTTGATAGTCGTATTCACTCATCATTTTAGAATTGAATCGGTAAACATTTAAAAACACCTCGAAATGCATCAAAATCTTGAAAATATCTCAAAATTGTGTTTTATATGTTTTGGATGCAAAATTATCAAAAACAAATGAAAAGCGAACAAAGTTTGCATAATTGGCGCTTTAGGTCCCCGACTTTCAAAATTGAATAAATAGTCCCTGAGGCGTATTTTAAAAGAAAAGTATAAGCAAGGTCCTTTTGAAATCATAAGTTGTTATAATTAGTCCTTTGGTGAAAAATTTCATAAGTTTGAGAAATTAGGTTTGATCCTAGATTTTTAAAATTGTCAAGTTTAGTCCTCGCGGTTTCACAATTTGGCAGTCAGTCCTTACACTATCGAGATTATCAATGATGGACCTGGATTAAATTTTGAATTACAAGAATGGCCTGATTTTGAGTTTTGGCACTTGGTCCTTAAAGTATTACATGGTTCCATATCTACATCCTAAGTCCAAAATACTACTTAGGCCCAAATATAACCTAACCCAGGTCCAACCATACCCGGTCAATTTGACCCATCAATCATATCCTTAAAACATCCCCTTTTCTTCTTCCCCGTTTTTCCTTAAACAAACCCAACACCCAAGAACCTAGATACCCTCTCTTTCTCTCTACTTCCTCAACCCCTCAACTAACTACTTTACCCGTTGCACCTTTACCCAAAACCCACCTCAACCCTTTTACCCAGTATATCCCATCCCTAATCTTTTCCCCTCTTTCCCCAAATGCCACCATGGCAATCCCAGCTTCAAAAAGACCCAAGGGGTGGCTTGGATTCATTCTCATCTATACCTATGATTTGAATGGTGAGATTTATTCAAGAATGCACAAGTTTGGTCCCAAACATTTCTTTGAAGAGAGAAGAAGATCGTTTTTGAGTTATAGTTTAAAAAGAGAATATAGCCGTTTGGGTAGGGGGTTAGAGAGTTTTAGTTTTTTAGTTTTTCTTTTTAGTGTAGAATCTGGGAGTTTAGCTCTCTTTTATTTTTGCTGTAATTTAATTCCGTTGTAACCTTAATCCCAGTTTAATTTAAATTTAAGCTTTGCATTTTTTTTCCTGAATTTGTTATCTTTTAATCCCACAAACTCTTGTTGTTTAAGAAATATTTAGGTGTGTTTCAAACTCTTGTGAGCTTTACTCAAGATAAAACAAGTTTACAAAGTTTTGGAGCTTAGTTTGTTCTTTATTTGTAAAGCAAGTCCGCCATAAGGAACTGTTTGGTTCAATGTGTTAAATGGTCAAAAACTTAGATTTTGCCCGTTTGACTTGTCAAGTCAAGGTCCAAATGGTTTCATTTAGTTAGTTTAAATAGGCTAATTGTAACTTATCAAGTTTGCATCAAATTGTTTTAAAAGAAGAAAATAATTTTTTTGATTTCCCACATTGAAGCGAGCACGTTAGTCTTTAGCTGTTTCTTACCCTCTTTTACAGCTTGTTTGATGTTTAAAGTTAACGAACTTGGTTACTCTTGAGTCCTTGTATTCCCATATCACTCTAGTTTCAATTGTATGCATTGAATTCACCTCTAGTGTAATTTAATTTGGTCTTCAAAGCCATCATTTTCACGTTTTCCTTTCATTACGTATCCCTGACAATCGATTACTTGACTGTTGATCTGAAGAATTTTAAGCTACCATTAGCTTTTTCTTGGGTTCCCATCGGTAATCTTGACATCTATGCTAGCTTAACATTGCTTGTGCAGCTTGTTTGACACAGGGCTTATTTCAAAGCTTAAAATTAAGCTTAAAGTGGCCACCACAGACTGTTTACAGCTTGCAACAACAGTACACAGTTCCTATAACTGATCCAACAGCCTTTTGACAAGCTCATAGCGAGCTGGAAGAAGCTCCTCATAAGCTCGATGTGGGGGCAAAAGTCAGTTCTCTAGGTGAACCTCAAGAATCTATAAGCTCATAAGCTCATTCCCGTTGTAGCTTACTTAGAATTTGCTTCAAAAGTCCCCCCATGGGACTGTTTAATTTTGCATCAGCAGCTCAGCAGTACAGGTGTGGGTTTCATGTGCTTATCAGAACTTAGTCAGTGCTTATTAAGATTCCTTGTTAGCTTATTTAGGTTTATAGTTGCTTAGGCTTAGTGCAGTTTCAGCCATTAATGTTTATTATACCCTTTTAAGCTTAGTTCTCTCTTTAGCTTTTAGGATTCCCCATTTTGCCAACTGCTTATTCTCCTTATGATCCATGTTTTATTACTGTGTAGATTGCTTAAGCTAGATGTATGTTGTGCATGATAGCTTAATGACTCATTTGTATTGCTTATCGTTATGCTTTTGACTCTAGGTTTAGTTATAGGGTTTTAGCCGGATTCATTGGGAGCCCGATGGGAATCGGCTATTGTATTGCTCATTTGAAGGTTTTGATAAAAGGTTTTCATAAAAGCATTAGAATTAATCTCAACTTTAGTTTCAAAGAAAATCAAGAAAAAGAAAATGATTTGCAAAAGGGGTGGGAGGCAGGTCGAACTGAGACCTCCCAAACAGAGGATGATAGTGTTGTACGGATACCAAAGCGCCCTTGGGTCTTTAATCTTTTCTTGTCACACTTTACAACTTTAAGTCTCTTATATACATTTTTCAGTTTTAGCATAAATAGCTTATTTGGCTTTTTAGTTGCTTATTTCCAAAATTGTTACTTTCTCATTTTTCTCAGATTCAACATTGTCCAAAGTAGTTTTCTTTAATTTTTCAGAATTTTCAAAAATAGTTTAGTATTTTTAATTAATTAATTAGATTAAAATAGTTTTTAATTCGTAGTAATTAATTTAAAAGTCAAAAAAATACCCGGCTTTTTCTTAAAATCATTTTTAGTCAAATAGAACGTAGGAAAATTGATTTCACACCCGTAGCCCTTAAATTGCAAAATTTTTACGTTTATGGCTCGGGTTGTTTCCCGTTTTTACGTTTTTGCGTTTTAGCACCCTAGGATGTATTTTAGCATCGATTTATCATTCCTTAGGCTTAGTCGTAATTTATTTAGTATTTTATTTGTTTTACATGCTTTATTTTCATTCCCGTTCTTTATTTTGTAGAATACGTAATCACAAATCCAAAATTCGTTCAACCAATTCAAGTCCATAATCACGAAACTCAACGACATCGTCAATTTCACACCTCGTTGGGACACGACCCGGGGAAATCACTTCCCGGTATCACTTTTATCACACCCGTGAGATTTGGCACGTTAACCCTTTTTCTAAAAGGTTGATTTGTCGAGTTTTACGGTTAATTTGATACGTTGATATTGTGTTTTTCACCACTCACTTCACAACGAGTCATAAATCATAAATAGTTATCCTCAGACTTGAGATACCAGATAAGTGTCATGAATGTAGTGCACTTTTGTAGAACAACTTAACGCTCACGTGGCGGTAGTCATAAGGGTTGTTTCCTGAAGTGTTGCAAAGTTCATGGGTTATTCTTGTAATCAAGATAGAATTTGTTCCTTCAAATTTATTTTTGAGTTTAATAAGTCTTGTTGGCCCCATTAGGGTTAACAAGATGTTTGCATAGCCATGCCGAATCTCCACGAATATGTTGTTACAAGATTTGGTAATCTTGCTCAATCACTAACAACGAGAAAGCGAGAATAGTTTAATAAAGAATGACTTAGATCCATATCTTTATTTAACATGGTATTAGAAATAAAAGGATAATAATAATGAGAAATCATTAAAAGGTTTTTCCAGGAGACCTTACTTGAGTTATGCTAGAGGCATCGAGTGTTGTAGACGCTAGCCAATGTGATACCTATTAAGATGTCAAGTGGGAGTTGTTGGTGTAATGGACATAAAATAATAGATGTGTGTTGGGATCGAACTCAAAGTACGGGATTGCACACTACGTATAAAATTAAAGTTATAATAATTAAATATAAAATGTTGTATTTAGTTATTAATTACACAAAACAACTATTAGCGTTAAGTAATTAATTGTAATGGACTAATGGTTGGATTAGTAAAATATGGAAAGGACTATAGATGAAAAATATAAGAAGCAAAGATCTAGAAACCCTTTATGGGTTACTAAATTCGATGGGGCTAGGGTAAACCAACCCAATCCCAACTTGTTCTCCAAGTTTTGTCATCCTATATAAACAAACCTAGGGTTAATTATTTTGTATCTCTTGTACACAATACTTAAACCCTAAAAATCGATTTCTTGGTTTCTTTTACTCCAACCGATCGGATCCTACACCATAGGGTCGATTACTTTTATTTTTCATAAACAAATTGTTTTGTGTTATTTAAACAAGCATTTACTTTAAATCGTTAATAGTACGTGTGTACAAGAACGTGGTACACTCACACTATTGATTGTATCTTGGATTGAATTACAAAACGGTAAGGGGTAATTCACATAATCCTTATAAACCTTAATTAGGGTTCATCTTAATTGCTAGTTTTGTGGAATTGATTCTTGTTCGGCTAGAATAAAAAAGGTACGCATACTTTATGTTTATGTTAGTTAATTATTCATTAATCTTTCCTATACGCTTCCGCATTTGCTTTGATGTTTATGTGTTTTTATATATGATTGTCATAGTATATAATTCCAACAGTTATATTGATTTTACCATATAGTAAGGTCTCAGGTTATAGTAGTTATGGATTGAGAGAAGTAAGTTTGTAAATTGCTTATGGTTTAGTTATTAACCATTTTTGAAGGTGAATGTGCATTATAGTAAGGTCTCGGATATAGGCCTTATGATCGAAGTGTGGAATGGAATTACTTGCCATTTGCGTGTATGCTAGTAGTATTAGAAATGCCATACTATGGGAACAAGTTCAATCCCCCTCTTTTGTAATGTAAAGTTTGGTGTAGAGCAGTGACAATATTTTATGAAACAAGTCATATAATGAACCCTTATTAATGTTTTGTAATTGAATAATCATGTTATTAAAGTTGATTTGTTACTTAAAACAGTTGGTTTTTCGGAATTAGAGTAAGTTTCAAAAAGTTGGCTTTTGGTAAATCTGTAAATAGGACCGTAAGCTTTTCTAAATGAAAACTTGTTTATGACAAAATATGATTTTTAGGCATAAGGCCTTCTACAATAAAAATGGTTTTTCTCAATTTCTGAGTGTCATGTCATATGACCTTATGGGCTTGGGCATAAGGCCTTCCACCTAAAAATGCATTTTTCACATATTCCGAGTACCATATCATACAATCTTCTTTTTGGGCATAAGGGCGTATGGTACCCGGAAAAAAAAGTTATTATCGAGTCTGGAAAAGGGGCATTTCACAGAGATTTGAAATTGCAAATGAAAAACTACTTCAATAAGGTAAAGAAATATCAAAAGAAGAACAAGGTTTTATAAAAGATTATTCTACAAGTTTACAAGTTACAAGTATAGTCTTCAAGAATGTTGTTCAAGAATTCAAAGATTAAAGATAAAGCTGAATAAAGATTAGCATCAAAGATACTTCTCAGCATAGAAAAGAAATTTGTTAGCGAATCAGTTTAGGGCCTTGGGCCATGTGTCATATTTAGCTAGATGGGGCTTTGGCCCCTGTGATAGTTATATAGTGTGATGAGGTGCAAAATAGTACCATTTTTAGGGGGTCATTTAGCTCTCAATTTCATGCACATTGAATCATTTATTGTCTTAAATCATTTCTTTTTTGACTTTTAGGTCTTTAGGAATGCATTTGCTAGAAATGTACAAGATTTGGAAAAATTTGTACAAAGAATGGGTGAAAAAGAAAAAGTTTTAAGTTTTTGATCGGCATGTGTGATGTCATCACCAAAAGTGCCAAGAAAGATGAACTTTACAATTTCTGCAACCGGTCA
Source organism: Chrysanthemum makinoi (assembly GCA_910596185.1). Taxonomy (NCBI): domain Eukaryota; kingdom Viridiplantae; phylum Streptophyta; class Magnoliopsida; order Asterales; family Asteraceae; genus Chrysanthemum; species Chrysanthemum makinoi. Next base: position 122,458,727 of record OU343225.1, read on the forward strand.
ATGAGATTAGATTGCCAAGCTGACGGCGTCATAATGCATGCCTAACGTTGTTACCATCAATACCTGACGCCGTCACTCCAATTCGGTGCAAATAAACCTTAATCGAAGACAACGACTTGTCGACATCACACCTAAAGGCTGACGCCGTCAAACTCAAAAACCTATATATATCTTTGCATTGATTTCTTTATTCGTTCGCAACTTTTGGGAGCTGGACCCCAAACGATATTTATGAGATTTTTAGTCTATTCCAATGTTGTAAACCTTATATAACATCAAGATAACTCTATGTTTAATCATCCAATCATGTTTATCATTGCTTGCGTGTTTTTTTTTTTCGATGCTAGGCTAATTCAATTAGCCTCGCTTTGTTCGTGGAATATGTTTGATAGAAATGAAATTTGTCTATGGAATTAGAATGTGAAACAATTGGAATGTTAAGGAATTTGAATGTTAAAGATTTAAAATTTGAAGGAATTAGAATTGGAATTTGCAAAAACTAACGCGTATTTGGTTTGAAGAAAATGAAATGAGAAAAAATAAATAATATTAAAATATTTAAAATTTTATTTTAAATTAAAATTGAATAATAATAATAATAATAATAATAATAATAATAATAATATTAAAATTATTATTATTATTTTAATAATAATAATAATAATAACAACAACAACAATAATAATAATAATAATTATAATTATTGATTTATAATGATAAACACAATGAATTTCATGAAATTATAAACATTCTTAACATTTTGCTATGGAATGTTGAATCCACAAAAATGAAATTTTGAAAGATTTTATTCCATTCTATTTGCCAACCAAACACGTTATAGAATATCCAGATTCCGAATTCTTTGAATCTGCCAACCAAACACGTTATTGAATGGAATCAGATTCTAATTTCATCAGAATCCTGAAAATTTTGCGACCCAAACGGGGCCTTAGTATTTATCTAGGATTGCATGAAACTTATTTGTGTATGATTATTCGTATTGCCTCTTATTGGTGAGTGTGCACCGCTATAAGTTTAAAACCTGGTTAGTATTTCGACCTAGCTTGAATGTTGACTTGATTCGACTAATTGAACACTTAGTGTGGGGTGTTTGATTAGATTGGATAATTATTGCATGTTTTAGTTATTTTGTGATGCATATATATGTCCTTTCACGTAGGCTATTGCACAAATGTGTGCTTGACCAACACACAAGAAGTAATAAGAAATACCCTCATTACACTAAATAAGGTGTGACAATTCAATAAGATAGTTAGATCACTAATGAGGAGTAGTTCACCCAAGGAAAATTACCAATCTTTTAGTATTTGAGCGACAAACGATTAAAATATACTACCTCCGTCCACATTGATTGTCCTGTTTGACTTTTTAAAGTCTTTCTTTATCAACTTTGACATTAAATATTTTTATTTGTGTTATTATAATACTTGATAAAAATTATATCAATGAAAACACATTTAAAACTCAATCTATTCATATATTTTGCATCAAGTATTATATAACACAAACAAAAATATTTAAGGTCAAAGTTGAAAAAGAAAGACTTTGAAAAGTCAAACTGGACAGTTAATATGGGACGGAGGGAGTATCTGGTTAGGAAATATTATATGGATGTGCTCTCTAAATTTAATCTTCTTGTGTAAAGAAAATTATACACTAACCTAGGGGTGCTCATCGGTCGAAAACCGGACCGGACCGACGAAAACCGGACCGGACCGAGACCGAATCCGGCAAAAACGCTAGACCGAGACCGAGACCGAATGATTCGGTCGGTCCACCGTCTCGGTCGTCCGTTTTAGGTCCTGGTCCACAAGACTAAATTTCGGGTTTTGGTAGGGGCGACGGACCGACCGAGACCGAATCCGGCAAAACCCTAGATCGAGACCACACCGCTTATCGCCGGTCCAGTCCGGTCGGTTTTTTTCGGTCATCCGTCCGTTTAGTGACTAACCCATTAAATTTGTATTTCCATGATAAATACTGGACGAGTACCTTCGCATAATGACAAAAGTTATAACGATAAAATAATTATATTATGAAATTATAGTTAAGTGTTTATGCATATAACATAAAAGAATCAAAATTTAATTTTCCATTTTCATTTTGTGTATATTATTTCTTGTTTCAAAGTTTCGGTTTTCCTAGCAATAAGAATTTTCAACTCGTACATTTTTTTCTTTTTCAGCTTTTCAATTTTTATTCTACCTAGGGAATGAAAGGTTTCGAGTGTACGAAATAGTCACTTTTTATAGAAGCAAAAAGTGGCAGTTTATACGGACTCTCCTTAATAGGGAGGGGGCTTTGTATAATACAACCCAAGGAAAAATAGTGATATATGTAATGGGATATGTTATTAGAACCACTCCTATGAGTAAACCGTACAAACCGCGAAGTACATAGTACAACACCGTGATGCACACTATACAACCCGCCATTACGTGCAATGATTAGAAATCACCCCTGTAAGAGAGGTCCGTATAAACTGCCCGATATATAATAGTCATTATTATTATTATTATTATTATTATTATTATTATTATTATTATTATTATTATTATTTTCATTTTGAGTGTTTAAAACAACACCAAAAAAATATTATTTCCTTTTTATATGTAACAATATTAGAAAATGCATAAATATTTGTTAAAAATGGAAAAGAGATATGCACTTTTTGTCCGTTATATAGTTGTTTCACATACTATAATAATATGCGCAAATCACGTCACCTTCTCAAATAATTTAATAACGCACGTAATTGGCTGCATATATGATTAGTTTTTGAGTTTTGTGAATATAAATCTAATTTATGAACTATTTGTTTTTTTTTAAAGTTATATCAGGTGAATAGTTAGGAGTATAAAACCAAGTGAAGTCTCGTATTTACATATCTTAGTAACTCGTTCTTGAGCTTGATATTCCTGGCTTGTACGTATACTAAGTGTTTAGTACTATTTTTGATTTAAAAATAATAAAAATCATATTTTTAAAAAATAGAAAGTATGTAGGTATTTGTTAAGTTCATAAATTTACTAAAAAATATGAAAATTAAAAATTTTACACTTAAACTATAAAGTTGGACTTAAATTTAGCCCACTTTTAAAATTTTTGAGGGTTCATTGTAAATTTTATTAATTAAATTAAACATAAAAATTATTTAAAATTTAATTAAAAAAGGAGATCCTAAAGCTATGTGTATTTTTGTTTTTTTTTAACTAAACTAAGACCAAAGATTAATTTCTTGGCCAATCAACAAGCTCAATATTTACATTTAATAAAATCAAGCTCTTCTATTAATTCAATTTAGTTTTACCCAAAATACCTTTTACAATTCCCTTCTGAAATTATATACCTCTCTTATTGTATTTGTATTGAAGATAACCTATATGGTTAGAAATCACAATCACATTGCATTAAAAGAAATGAGCAAAGCATCGACATCCTTTAATTTTAATGGGCCAAATTTAAGTAGCAGGCAGACTAGTCACAACTCACAAGAAAGACACCTAGCTTATTTTCAATTATGAAAGCCATCACCTTTGTAACATGTGATCTTGATATATATCACACAACAAGATGAAAAAGCCTCAGGGCGTTGGGACGGGGTCTTAAATCACATATTTATACTCACTTAACTATTCAACCTTTTCTTTCAACTAATTTGTTATTGTTTAAATTCAAATATGCATGTCATTCAGATAACGTACAAAAATAAAATTTTAAGTATTATTGAAACACAAATTTGATGAATTCGGGTAATATCTATTTTTGAATAAAATTGGTCTACTCGCAAAACCAAAGATAGAACATAGAAAAAAGCTTATTTGTAATATTAAGGAAATGATAAAATAATTTCTGAATAAAGAAGCTCGACTACGATATCTCACTTAGGTAAGATATATACAGTTTTGCTTACGATCTGCTCAGTAAGAAAGATATCGTTGCCGACTTGTGACTCGAGTTCATAACGCTACTAATTTAATAGTGTTAATAATAATAATAGGTTTTATGAAAAAGAAAACAGTGTTAAATGTAGGGGCTAATTTCTTGTATTATAGAAACTAAAGCGTGGGGAATACAGAATTTAATGAGTTTAAGGGTTGGATTATAACTTTAATAAATTGTCGGTGCTAGCTTTTTGTAAGTCGAAAATCAAGGTTGTGTTTGGCATGGGGCTTCTCGGGTCTTATAGGGGCTTGAGCTTTTAAAATAAATCAACTTATAAAATAAGTCTCAAATCATTTGTCACACAGGCTTATGAAAGCTTATGGCTTATAAGTCATAAGCTTTCATAAGCCCAAGCCTACAAAAAGAGGCTTATTGCTAGTTAAATTACTTAAATACCCTTAATAATATAGTGAATTATCACGTAAAAGCTGAAAATATATATGAATTTAATTTAATGATTTTTATGTGATTTTACATTAATAAGCTTCAACTCCAACTAATTCACCAAACAACTTTATAAAAATATAAGCTTCAACTTTCGACTTATAATATAAGCCTCAGCCCAAATCTCAGCTCTAACCTCAGCCGCAGCTCCATCTCATTGCGTTAAACATACCCTAAATGTTCGGTAGAATTTTAATTTGTGAAATGTTAATATAACAACTTATGGTTGTGAACGTGTTTTTTAATGCTCGCGTTTTTTTTTTCTTTATTATTATTATTATTATTATTATTATTATTATTATTATTATTATTTATTTATTTTAGAACCCCATCACATTTGAAATCTGCCTCTGAGTTAAACCATCGAAACCGACAGGTTCAAAGACCCGACCCATTAGAAAAGACTTGAAAAAGGAAATTCAAGACCTCACGGCTTCGCACTAAAAGACAAACTTGGATTTTTTGTCTCTTCCGAGACTCGAACCCTAGATAAAACCTCCCACAAGCTTTATAAAAAGCCTAAATGGCCTACTGAGTTGAGCCAATTGATTAATGCTCGTGTGTTGTAGTAGGGTTAAAACATAGATTATTTTTTAAAGACAGAAATTTTTAACTTTAGTAGTATCAGTTATTTGATTTTAGCATTAGCCGTAAGATTTAAGTATATTTGTGGTATAAATTAGAAACCAGAAAATACACTAAATATTATTTTTGTGATTTCCTATTAGATTGGACGGACACAATTTTTCACCGGGTTACTTAGAGTGAAGGGCATCATAGCTAAGCCATGTCTCTTCATTTGGGCCCCACATGTGTCACATCACTTCAACACACCCACTTAAAAATACCCCTCATTCACAACTAACCCAAACCTCTTCACTTGAGCCCCACCCACCCTCATTTTATTTCTTTTCATATTTTTCAAACACAAATTCAAATATTTTAAACAACAAATTTAAAATTCATTAAAATAAAAACATCACAATATATTAAAAATTAAAACGATACGAAATACATAAATCATAAATCTTAATCTGAATACTCCCCGCATGCAGAATCATACGAGGGAGATATATAACCGGCAAATTCCTCGATGTGAGCCAAACGTTCCTCGTCTAGCGGAGATTGCCCACCAAATCTAGGAGACGAAGTTGATGCACCTGCACCATCGTTTTTATTCTCCCGATAGCTCCAATTGATTTTGGTGCTGATGTTGTTCGATATCATTTGAACACACCGCCACAACTTGTCAGCAATCTCGTCGTCTTTGTGGGCTTCATCCATCAAAACTTTGCCGATCACAGCTTTTCGTTCAGGCGTAATGTCGTTGCAACTCTTGTAGTTTTCTCTCATCTGTTGCTTCTCTGCCCTTGCCTGCTCAAACTGATTGATGACGCTTATAATAGCGTTTTTTCGAGCATCATCGTCGTCATCGCATTGATTTTGAACTTACACTTGCATATCTTCAATGAAATGCGGGAGACGGCAAGCCATAATAATCTTGTGTAAAGAGAAGTGTGAATTTTGAAGTTGAATTGTGTTTGAAAGAGAAGTGTGAATTATGTTTGTAAGAAAAGTGTGAATTTTTTGTGTAAATATAGGTATTATTTATAGAGTGGTGGGTATATAATATATATAATATATATATATATATATATATATATATATATATATATATATATATATATATATATATATATATATATATATATATATATATATATATATATATATTAAAGGTAACCGTTGCATGAATAACGGATATATATATTCAAAAATTGTTTTGTCGTTTTTCATATCGTTGGGGTCGCAAATTGCAAAGTGGCGAGCCATTGTGGTGTCGTGGCTAAGGGTGGCGAGCCATCCACATAGGATTGGCGAGTTTGCTTCGTTACGATGCCCATCACTCTTAGGCGTTAGCATAAAAAGTTTATTGGTTTTAGACAAAATTTCATATGGAACATTTTTTATCTAAAAAAACAAACTATGCAATCTCAATCATTTATTTTTTTTATCAAATAAATTAAAACCATTTTCTTCTTTTTTTATATAAATTAAAATTTCTCGCAAACCGTTAATCGTTACGCGAAATTAATTATATTATCGCGACGAAAATTAAATTAGCTTAATATAAATATACACTTTATATACTTTCGACGATTTTTTTTTTATTTTTTTTTACTCAGAAATCACATGTGATTAATACTTTAAAAATCACATATCACTTGTGAAAAATAACAATTCACAAGTGATTTTACAAATAAGAAAAATAACAAATAACAAATGATTTTCTCAGGCGAAAAATTTACAAATGTAAACAATAACAAATCAAAAGTGATTTTACAAATCACATGTGGTTTTTCTGGGCAAGAATTTTAAAATACAAAATTCGTCGAAAATATATAGAAGTGCATATCAATATAAAGATAATTTAATTTTCGTCACGATTTTGTATTTTTCGTAACTTAAAAATTTAACGTTTGTAAAATATGTTATTTTAAAAAATTGTAAAAATAGGTGTTTTTATTTGATGAAAAAATAGATAACTTGGATTCACCATTTGTTCTTTAAGAAAAAAATGTGCTTTGTTAATTTCACCTCGATGAATTTAAAGGTTAATTGTTATTTTACTACCCTTAGAGAATGCTAAATTATAAAGTCAGTGAGATTAGGGGTTAAATGTTTATTTTTGTAAAGCTAAAAGGGGTGTTTTTAGATTTCTTTAAAATATAGTTCTCATGAATAGTTTTATGAAATAATTGACATAGCCCAAAATCTATATGATTTAATATAAAAATATGGGAACTATATGAGTGGTGTCTATGGTGATACTTTGAACAATAAGTGATCGGCGTCGAAATTCTTTTTTAATTGAAATATATATGAAAAACTTAGCCAAAAAGCACGATTTTAGTTTAAATGATAGAGTATAATAAACTTTACGTTTACGTTTACATTTCACATATTAATAGATTAACCAATTAATAATTATAAGCACCTTTTTTTTACAAGATGCATTTATGAAAATTCGTGAATATTTATGGAAATTAGCACTACAAAGAAATATATTATCGGATTTCCGTAACATCCTGGGTCCCGTAATTCCACGGTAATGTTACGTAGGGTGCGTTTGGTATCTCACTGTGAGAATGATATGTCTATTAAAATGATTAAATGTGTTTGTCTTGTGGACTCAATAATGAAATAAGAATATCATAGTCATAGATTCATTACACACTAAATTTATGTCTTTGAAATCCATTTCCGCGGGCCTCTCTCTTTTCCACTACAAAATTCAAGTACATATACACTTTTTCATTCCATATTTTATCAACCAAATATAAACAATCGTAATGATACACTTTTTCATATCCATTGTCATTTTACCCCATACCAAATTCAATACCTATTGTGATTCCTAAAGAACAAACCAAACGACCCCTTAGTTAGTATATGGTTTAGTGTATTTGGGCTCAAGCCCGTATCTAAAATGGTCCATATATTCCTTGTTATGTACCGGTTTACTCAATAATGCATCATCGACATTTACACACTAACATACAAAAAAACTTCTATATGTTAATGGTGTTGGGACCGGGATATTTTATTAATTTAACGAGATATTATTATATTGATAAATTAATAATTTATTAATTTAAAGAGGTTTTACGTATGCCCTTTAAATTTCCAAGTTAAAAGTTAGTTTCGTTGAGACAAATTTCAGATTATGTATGGCCTTAAGAATTCGTACAAGTTTCAATTATGTATGGACTTTATATATACTAGGCGAGTACCCGCGTCTAGCGGCAGCGGTTTCTAGCGTCAGATAATTAATGATTTGTGATATTGTGGTGAGTGTTTTGTTTAGCGTTTAAAATAGAACGTGAACCGATGAAAATGCAATTGCAAACGGTTGTACTATACGATAACTAAAGTCTAGACAAAATTCTTAACATATATCAAACAACATATAAAAACATTTAATGAAAATGAAAGTAAACATTACATTAGTTATGAGATAAAAACTAACAAGGATGGGATTAATGGTGCCGCTGTTAAAAAGAACGCAAGTACTAAAATTAGCATGAATGTGATTAGTCCAAAATAAAAAATAAAAAAATTGGCTAATTTTGGCTACTTTGTAAAAGATTTGGGCATATTTAGCCCCATTTTTTTTTTTGTAATTGACGTATTTAGCCTATTAAAAAGTTAAATGTGCACTAACGGTCACATATTTTCTCTTAATTGTAAAATATTATAATCGTTTTTGAATAAAAACTTATATATATAATATATTTATATAGCAACAGATCGTTTTGTGTTAAAAAAAAGTTTATGAGTTCTAAACGAAAAATGATAAAAGTTTGAAGATTTAGGGATTAAGCATAATGTTTTGAAACCCGGTTAGACTCGGGTGGTTCAACCGGTTGAACCGTTCCCGTCGAAAAACGGGTCGATTTAAACTTAGTCAACCCGACAGGTTGGGTCAAAACAGGTCAAATTAAACAGAGTCAACCCACCGGGTTTGAAGCGTCCCGGGTCAACCCGGTTTTCGATATTTATTAATATTTTCAACTTTTCACTTTTTACTTTTTGGTTTTTCCTTTATATATAGTATAGCATGGTACCCGTAGCGCTTGTGCGCGGGTACCCGTGACGATTAACCGAGAAATAGATCTCGATGAGACCGATTCACCGGCTTATCGGTTTCAACGAGTCCTCTCTAGTTCATTTTCGATGGTTGTTATTGGTTAGCTGAATCGTGACGACACCTTCCGTTGAACCCGCTGTCCGTCCGATTTAAAAAATATATGTACCATCAACTTGTTTGCTTGTATGAAGCTTTGTGTGTTTTATTAATTTGTATAATGTGTATAATAACATATACTTTTCATTTTAGGGTGTTTTAAAAATAACATTAATTAGTGTGTTTAATTATTTTATATTTTGGATTATATTGTAGCTTGTTTAAATTGTACATTGTAAAAATTTTATTGTACTTTTTAGTAAGGGGTGTTTTAATTAGTTGTTTTTAATTTGGTAGATATGTTTTTAATTGGTTATACAATGTGAATAAATTATTGTACTTTTAAGTAATTGGGTGTTTTAATAAGAGTATTAATTACACAATATATTTTTCTCACCTTTGACTTTTAATTTTTCACTTTTCGAAGTTTGACCATTTTTCTATTATATGTAGTATAGATATGGAATTTTTTAATAATTATTAATTTATAGTTTCGTTGGGAACAATATATACACCTGAGTTTCAAAAAAATAATTATCTTATTATTTTATCGATAGGGATTCAAATTTGCACTGATCCCAGGTTGGGACTGAACAAATTATTAATTTTATCGAGATTATAATTTATTAAGTATTTTTATAGAGGTTTTACTGTAGTTATTAGTGCAAAAACTTAATAATTTATTTCATCTCTTCCGCTGCCGCTGTCATATATTCGAATAATTTTTTTTTTATAACTAACAATTGTTGACTTTTGGTGATTAATATTAATTGTTTAGATTTGAATCGCTATCCTAAAACAAGTGTAGGTGTCTTCAGATTGCTGCTCCATTTTTTTAATTCGTCGGTTGTTACTTCAAACAAAAAGAATTCATCAACCGCGGTTATTTATCGTTGTTGCTATCTTTATAAAATTTTCATCCCTACATCATGTATCACTACCAATTTGTCGCTCCTAACACAACCCTACTAAATCCCTAAAACACATATGGTCTTTTTTTTACTTGTTCTTCGGTTAACAAGTCGAAAGCTATATTGGTGATATGTGCTTAGGTTCACAAATCCTCTTATTTGCTTGTTGTTCGTGCTTAGGTTCACGAGCAATTTACTTTAGTCAATAGTTCTTGATAACCAGTCGACACGTTTAACGTTTACAACAACCGTTGGTTTTTGGTGATAACCAATCGTTGCTTTGTGACTCCCAATTGATATTAGTGATTATTGGTGTTTCGTTGATTTTCTGTGATTCTGCCTCTCGTTTGCAAAATAAAACTGAAACCCTAACATAAAACCTACCTAGCCGAACCTTATCATAATGATATGAACATCAAACCCAAATTCTCTTAATATGACACACGAGCAAATGATGGCTTTAATCCACACTCAACAAGAAATTTTAAGACGACTCGGGTATAATGGGAATAATACCTTGGGACACACCATACCTACTGTTGCCACTCCATCTAATGTTACCCCTATGACATTTACTGTTGGTGTTAATGGACCATCTTAGCCCCTAACTATTGTTAACACACCACCAAGTTTCCCTTCCCAGCCTTTACTTCACATTGGGCCTCAGTTGACATAACCGACCCAACATAGGTCTGCCAATTGTTTCATGGGTTACACATCAAGCCCAGGGCCTGTTAACACAGCCCAAGGTCGACTATCCCCAATTGGGTCTCAGGCTGGGATAGTCAAGTTTGAATCCTCCCACAGGTATTAAGACTATGTTGCCGAATGTGTTCAGTACGATGACACTTCAAGACCCGAACAATGGCGCTTGGAATTTGGATACATGTGCGAGTTCTCATCTTAATGATTCGGTTAGTAGTCTTAGTGATGTTTTAAATAAGTGTATTTATCCATTTGTGTCGGTTGGAGACGGTTATACTATACCCGTCAACAATTCTGGACATAGTATTTTGCCAATACCTCATAGACCCCTTCACCTTAATAATGTCCTTATTACTCCTAATAATGTTAAGAATCTTATTTATGTTGGTCAGTTTGTTCGTGATAATAGTTGTACTGTTGAATTTGACGTGTTTGGTTTTTCTGTTAAGGATTTCCTGACTCGTAGGGTTTTACTCCGCTGTGATAGTACTAGAGAGTTGGATATCCAAGAAATGAAGTTACACGCCGTGTTCTTTCCAATAATTCAATTTGGTGTAATAAAGAGAAACCCCATGTTCTTTGTCATGCATGGCAAACATGTGAGGTTTCCCTTTGTTAGTTCTATTACTTTGGCTTAGTATCATTTTGATATTGTTCACTCGGATTTATAGATATCCCCTATTCCGAGTCTTTCAAGTTTTAAATATTATGTTTTATTTTGGATCACTATTCGCATTTTGTTTGGGTTTGTCCATTAGTTAATAAACCAGATGTATTCTCTAAGTTTGTGTTGTTTCGTCACTTAGTTCAAAATCAATGTGTGACATAAAGTCATTTCAGTGTGATCATGGTGGTGAATTACAAAACCATGCTTTCCATAAGTTGTTTACATCTAATGGTATCCAATTTCTTTTTCTTGCCCAAAAACCTTACAACAAAACGGTAAGTCTGAATGGATGATCCGAACCATCAACAATCTTATATGAACCTTACTTTTTCAAGCTCACTTACCTCCTAACTTTTGGGTTGAAGCACTTAATATGGTTGTCTACTTGTTAAATATTTTACCATCAAGTGCGATTAACAAATAAAATACCTTATACTCACATCTTTGGTACCACACCCGACTATAGCCTTTTACACACTTTTAGGTTTCTTTTTTACCCTCACGTCGATGCCACTCATAAAATTCAACCCTGTGATACGCCCTCCATATTATTGGGCCATGCGTCCAATCACCGAGCATACCGTTGCCTTGACCTCAATACCAACAAAATCATTATTTCCCGCCATGTTACCTTTGATGAGATGATCTTTCTGTTTGGTTCTATGACACCTACCCTACCTCGCTCATATACCTTTTTGGATGAACCGACTAATGTCATTTTGCATATTATTCGCTCAACACCTAGTACACCTACTACACCTCCTACACCAAATGCTACCAATTTTGATCCCGTTTCACCAGGTTCGACACCCGTTACACCCACTACACCTACTACACCTCTTCCACAAGTTGATACTCCTCCACCAATATCGATGCTATTCCCACACCGCCGCCCACTTTACATCAACAGTCCATACCACCTAACCCAAACTCTGTTTCTGTTCATCACATGGTCACACATTTTCGTTTCGGGACAAATCTGTTGGAATTTAATAACATGACATATCATAAATTAAACACAATAAATATCAAGTACACATGCGGAAGCGAAAGAACATATAATGAATATTAATTAATTAAAACATAAAAGTATGCGTACCTTTTGATTCTAGCAAAACAAGAATCGATCCAAGCAACTCTTCAATTAAGATGAACCTTAATTAGGGATTATGTGGATTATTAGAATTACCCCTTACCGTTTTGTAATTCAAGATATAATCAATAGTGTGATTATATCACGTTCTTGTATACACGTACTTAACGAATTAAAGTAATGCTAGTTAAAGAAAAAACACAAAACATTTTGTTTTAACAAAACAAAAATCGAAACCCTTATTCATAAGGGTGTTCGGCCGAGTTTAAGAACCAAAGGAGACTAATCAAAAACCAAGATTAATTGTGTGTACAAGAGTCATGAACAATGAATCTTTGGTTTTGTATTTATAGGATTAGAAAACTTATGGAACAAGTTAGGTTGGGTTTGGGTTTTCCCTTACCCTTGGCCGGTCGATCCTTAACCCACAAGGGGTTCTAGATCCTTCTTGTTCTCTAAATAATCCATATACAATACTTTCCTTTTATTCGTCTAACGATCGTTAGTCATTATTTCGTTAAATACTAACAGTCGTTATATTTTGTGTTTATTTAATAATTAATATAACATTTTACATTTAATTATTAATCTTTAATTCTCATACGTAAAGTGTACAATCCCGTGATCTCGAGTTCGATCCTAACACACATCTACTAATTTATGTCCATTAAACCAACAAAATCGTCCTCCTAATCGTCTTACTCTTCATGTGTCTTCCACTTCACCTTTTCCAAAATCGTATACTGATGCGTTTAATAATCCAAATTGACAAAATACTATGAATGATGAATATAATGCTCTCATTAAAAATAACACTTATACTCTTGTGCACCAACCCATAGACACAAATATTGTTCGTTGTATGTGGTTGTTTCACCATAAGTATTTAGTAGATGTCACTCTTAGGCTACGAGGCTTGTCTTGTAGCGAATGGTAGTACACAGTTAGAGGGCATTGATGTTGATGAGACTTTTAGTCCGGTTGTCAAATCGGGCACTATTCGGACTGTTTTTAGTTTGGCTACTTCTCGGCATTGGCCTGTTCATCAACTTGATGTCAAGAATTCCTTCTTACCTGGGGATTTATCTAAGACAGTTTATATGCATCAGCCTCCAGGTTTTCGGGATTCTGAGCATCCTGGCTATATTTGTTTATTATAGAGGTCTCTTTATGGGCTCAAATAGGCCCTCAAGGTTGGTTTCAGCGGTTTGAAGCTTATATTATTTGAGTTGGGTTTACTTACAGTTGATGTGACTCAACATTATTTATTTACCAACAAAAGACTGACACTGCTTATTTACTATTGTATGTTGATGATATTATTCTCACTACTTCTTCTGAGCTTTTGTTACAGCGGATTATTTCTTCCTTGCATCAGGAGTTTTCTATGACAGATCTTGGTTCGCTTAATTATTTTTTTGGTATCTCTGTTACAGGTGATTCTTCGAGATGTTCTTATCTTAGCTTAAGTATGCTGCTGAGATTCTTGAGAGGGATCATATGGGTAATTGTAATCCTAGTCGGACTCCTGTTGACACTGAGTCTAAGCTAGGAGATGATGGTGATCCAAAGATCTGATCCAACATCGGAGTCTTGCAGGTTCTCTTTAGTATCTAACTTTTACTCACCCAGATATTTCTTATGCTGAGCAGTAGGTTTGTATTTACATGCATGACCCTCGGGAGTCTCACTTCTCGGCTCTTAAGCGGATTTCGATATATGTTCGTGGTACGCTTGATCATGGATTGCAGTTATTTTCATCTTCTACTACATTTTTGGTTGCTTATTTAGATGCGGATTGGGAAGGTTGCCCTGTTACTCAGCGATCGACGTCAGGTTATTGTGTATTCCTTGGCAACAACTTACTCTCTTGGTCCTTTAAGCGTCAACCGACGCTTTCTCGTTCTAGTCGTGGTTTTGCCAATGCTGTTTGCTGAGACTTGTTGGTTGAGGAATCTACTACGTGAGTTGCATACACCTTTGATCTTTGCTACACTAGTTTACTGTGATAATGTCAGTACTGTTTATTTGTCCTCTAATCTGGTTCAGCATCAACGTTCGAAGCATATAGAGATTAATATTCATTTTGTTCATGATTTGGTTGTTGCGGGTCAGATTCGAGTTCTTCATGTTCCATCTCGTTATCAGTATGCTGATATCTTCACCAAGGGATTGTCTTTTGCTTTGTTTGAGGAGTTTCGTACCAGTTTAAGTGTTCGGTATCCTCCCTCTCAAACTGCGAGAGTGTTAGTCAATTGTTTGTATACGGTTTAGTGTATTTGGACTCAAGCTTGTATCTAAAATAGTTCATGTATTCCCTATATTATGTACCGATTTACTCAATAATGCATCATCGACATTTACACACTAACATGACTATTCAAAATTTTCAATTCATGTGTTGATATTAGATGTTAATAGCTAACTGTGCACTATTATGGATAATATTGAACTAGAGACTTATTCAACAACTCATCATTAACTTGCATGTCGGTTTTCATGTTGAAGTTGTATATATAGCATATCTATGTGTTGCTATATTTACTTGAGCGAAGCTACTTAATCATAAAAAACAAGTGACTGAGTAAAGTTTTAGACTCTTTGATCATATGGGTTATGATAAGTCCATTGGGACGATTTTGGTTCCGATTGTTGTGTTACTTGTATCAATGAACTACATGCCATGCAAAGCTCAATTGTGTAATACGTTTTACGATGACACTTGCCCTTCTGCACTTACGACGATTAGAGATTCTGTTAGTTCTGCTGTGTCAAGTAATCGTCGCATGGCAGCCCTTCTCATTCGCCTTCATTTTCATGACTGTTTCGTTCAGGTTATTATACTTTCATTTGTTCTCTCATTATTTTCTAATCCTTCGTCCCAAACTATTATCTACAAAAAGCATTATCTAAGATACTCCGTAGATGCAAGTATTTTCTTAAGCTAATAAAATTTTAAACTAATAACGTTAACGGTTATATGTTCAGAACGGTATTGTAACAAGTGGTGGAACGCCATGATTAAGTGATTTTAAGTTATTGGACACATTGCATGACCTGATTATATACGAGCATGACCTCACATACAAAGTAACATACATTGAATCTAATATTTAATAATTTGGTTAAATTCAGGGTTGTGATGCATCCATTTTGCTAGAAGGTACCGGTAGTGAGAAGGCGTCACCTGCGAATAATGGTGTGTTGGGCTATGAGGCCATAGATGATATCAAAGCTGCTGTCGAGAGCGTATGTCCAGGTGTTGTTTCATGTGCAGATATACTAGCTGTTGCTGCTCGTGATGCTTCGGTTGAGGTAATAACAAAATTATATATCAGTTGCTTACCCACCTAAAGTTTCACTAAATCTATAATTAGTATACTGATAATTAAACTAAGGTTGTGTATGATAAAGATATATATATTTGGCTTTGATCAAAATATAAATATGTAGGTGGGCGGTCCATCATGGGATGTAAAGCTTGGAAGAAGAGACTCTACAGGTTCAAACGCGTCTCAAGCTGTTACTGATCTTCCACGAGGGAATAATAATCTTACTGAACTAATTGCAAGCTTTGATCGAAAGGGACTCAGCGTAAGAGACATGGTTGCATTATCAGGTTAGATCCATGGTTTTAATAAATTTTGTCATATCCATGTTTAGGCCTTTATTATTCCTTTCAATAATTATGATATACTTATATAACGGGATTTTGATTAATTATACTTAAAATCAAATGACTAAAGTAAGTTTATACTTAAAATCAGAGGATTTTACACAACTTGTCTTAAGATGGGGCAGGACCAAATAAAAACACTAAATATAACAGGATTGATCTTTAATTTGAATAAAAGGAAGTTGTGAATCATATTATTAAATGTCTTTCCAATCCCTCTTATGAAATTCAGCCTTTAGTTAATTTAAGCGGTACTTTGTAGTCATGCACAACTTTTTTCAAACTAATGCACACCCGCGTCTGATCTACATTAGTTGCATCAGTCTTACTAAAACATTTTTTTTCCTTGATCTAAGTTTTTCTAAAACTGGATGCAAGTGTTTTTCAGTTTAAGAAAAACAGTTGTACATGATACAGTTTAGCTGAAATAAACTTCCTATGAAATTTGACCATTTTACATGATCCCACGCCAAGTGTCTAATAAGGGTGTCTCGAGGGTAAAGCTGCTAAAGCTATCGCTTTAGGCCTCATATTTTTTAAGGCCTCAAATTTCTATGCTTCTTCCTTTTATATCGAGTTTTATGCCTCCTATTTAATGAAACTCCGACTTTCTATAATTTCTTGATGTAGATTCTGGGTGTTCAAAAAATATTCGTATTCGGATATCCAAAACTTTGATGAGAATTTTTATGAAGTTAGGATATATGAATTGTCAATTTCGGAACTCATAGTACAAGTTTTCCAAAAATATAGACAATTGAATACCTGGATATATAAAACTGTAATATGAAATTCCAGATATATCCAAATTGAAGTAACTTAGCTAAAATAATGTGTTTAATATAAAACCATCATCAGAAAATTCGGAAATCCAAATTTGTAATATCGGGGATTATTGACAAGTCACTTAAATTATTTAAATTAATAAAAAAAAAGTTTTTATCAAAGATGTGTCATTTTATATTTTTGCTTTATAGGCCTCAAAAAGAACATGAGACTGCCCTGGTGTCTAATATCTGAATTGTGAACTGATTGTTGTCTGGCAGGCTCTCATACAATCGGTCAGGCACGATGTGTAAGATTTAGGGACAGGATATACAGCAATACCTCAAACATAGATGCTACTTTTGCAGCCAACCTTAGGAGCAACTGCCCACAGACTGCACCTAATGGTGACGGTAACTTTGAGCCACTTGATTTACAGACACCAAATACATTCGACAACAACTACTTCAAGAATCTAGTCGCTAGTAGAGGTCTTCTTACATCAGACCAAGTACTCTTTAACGGAGACTCAACTGATAGCATTGTAACTGAGTACGTCGACAATCCTTCATTGTTTGATTGTGATTTTGCTACAGCCATGGTTAATATGGGAGACATTGAACCTCTTACTGGTACTAGTGGAACAATAAGGACTCTCTGCAGTACTGCTAATTAATAAAGAAAATATATAATGATAATGATGTGTGCATTCACAAAGAAGTTGTTTGCATGGTCTGTTGTATCATAAGCAATAAAGTTGTCTGTAAGAATTTTCTTTACTTAAATCTACGTATTATAAAAGGACATACAGATAGATACATATGCAAGACTTTATGCTAAAACTATATTATTTCAATATCAATTTAAGGGATTCAAATTAATGAACCAAAAGGGTAATAAATCCTATGGCGAGCTCGTATCAACCGATCCCAAGAACAAATTAACGAACTAGACCCGGAAGACTCAAGATCGATTCCACCCCCTTGTCCAAATTAATAAAACTCATCACATTATTAGTGATCCTGCATTATTAGATCAAAGGGCCACCAATTATATATATCTTCCTAATACTGTCATGTCATAATTTAATAACGATAATATTGTCATGTCATAATTTAATAGATAACGATATATACCTCGCCACTTCAACTTTTATCCTATAACGCTAGCACACGTACAATAAAGAAAAACATCCTTATTTTAAAACACAACAAAAATAACACACTCACTTCACTTTTAAATTTAAAAAAAAAAAAGGTTTTGTGCTTGGCGGTGCCTATGGCCGGCGTGAGGAGTTGTATACATAGCGGCATAATAAGAACCGATTAGCGCCTACAACAATCGTCATAACCTGAGAAACCGAGCAAAGCATGTTGACCATTTTCTTAAAAATATTTGCAATAACTTTTTAGTACAAATAGCACTATTAATCTAAGCAATAATTTTCTAGAGCCCATTCCGAAAATATGACTGGTATGGATATAGGTTCAATATTTTATCCATGCCTTAACTTTTTTTTTCCCATACAAAAGCTAGTATATTGAAGCTTATTATGTTTAAAATTTGGGGCATTTTAAAACTTTTTCGTTAAGAATTAAACGTTCAGTCGTTGACTTGCCACAACTTATTTGACTATGCACTTATATAAAGAAAAACGAGTCTAAATTAGAGCTCAAACTAGATCTTTATTAAGCCCTTGCATTAGATTTCTTCATCATTTTAAGGTGGCGTGCATCAATTTTTACACCATTATAAGTTTTCATGATAAAAATATATAATATAGATGGTCTAAATTTTAGTGGATATTATTACAGGAACCTAATTGTCATTTTTGTAAAATACACAAGTTAACCTAGTATCAAGCCAGTAACCTTTATTTTACTTTATTTTTCATCATCTTCTTTGTGTGCCTTCCAAATCCTAATCACCCTCATTTCCCCTTCTCCAAAAAATCACATAATCACCATGGTTAATACTACACCACCACCTCTGGTTACCCACTTCTCTCTATCCGACAAGATGCTAGCTGCTCCATCCATCACGAGCCTTGTCCCTATCAAACTCAATCTCTCCAAATCAAACTATCCTTCGTGGTGTTTCTTCTTCAAGAACCACTGTGAAGGTTTGGAACTACTCAATCAACGCAAAGAAGCTTCCACAAGTGCCCAGGTCATTGCTCCGCAAGAAACCACTGTATTACTTGTATATAATAAATACTTTCTAAGCATTACAAGCTGTATAGTTAGGTTTATAAATACTTAATGCACAAATACATAAATTCAACAAATATAATTAATGTTTTTTTAATTTTTTTAAAAACACCCCTTCACTCAAAATTACAATGATATTATCCCTTGATACCATCTAATATTGCTACTAAAAGACCAAGCACTTAAAAGACAATCATATAAACATAACTCAAGCGTACAACTCCTAGCCATCACTTTTGCCTTTTGATGTCGTTAACATTTATTTTAGCTTACCCACCGCTACAACACGCGAGTACCCCACTAGTATAATCTGATTTAGATTGAATGTAATATACAGTAGTTATGTAAGGATTATATACCTTAGAACTCATTTTGTAAAAGAACAAAGAGTAACGTAGGCTTTAGATAAAAGGAATGCATAATTCTTAAAACTAAAGAGATAACCATATATTTAGTTGTGGCTTGACTTGTTAAACATGCCTAAACAAAGTTTAGGCTAGTTAGTAAATGAGGAAAGTTAAAGTGCTGTTGCCGTTGCTTTTGTTGTTGCCGCGATACCTGATATGCAACCTTGCTGTGTACTTGATTATAATATTGTGGATTTCTTTTTCTTTTTTCGATTGTTATATAGTATTTAATTAGCTAAATTTCAAGAAACCATATGACACTAAGGTCTATTGTTAGGACTTAGGACTATTAAACTGGGTTAATTGTAATACATGTTCGCCACGTAGGTGTTTATTGTAAACTACATAAATGATTTGCTAGACCCCTATTAATGATATCTTTCTGAAACTAAATAAAAGAGATCAGTCCTACATGGTTCAAGTGTTGGCTCAAAATGAATTAGTTTGGCAGAAATCTTTTAAACAATAGTGGAGAACTCGATCAATCAAATAGTCCAAGATATGATACACCAAGAGTAGAATTTTAAAAGTATATCTTATTGATATCTGTAGGAGACTTGTTTAACAAAAGTAAACTTTCACTCCGAGCATTATTGAGGTAAGTTTTCATATGCTTTTGAATAGGGTTGCATTTTTTATTGAAAAGATAGTATCATGTAAACTTGTTTAAATGATCATTATTTGCTATGAGTTTTAAATGTTTGATAATATGTGAAACTTATCTCAATGATACACTTGAGTTCATAAGGTAAAAAGCACTGAAAACCTCTCCAATATCGGTTAGGGTTTAACTCTTAAGAATTGCACACAAGTCATGTAAACAATGCGAGAATATAGATAGGTTTTTATTTGTGATGTTGTCAACTCGCCTACGTCTATATGGTATTTTTTCCATCGACCTTTGTGTGATGCCATCGCGTTGTAAGTTGTGACTGCGTCACCTTTGGGTTGTGACGTCGTTACGTTGGCCGTCTCTACACACTGAGTCGTCACATTGCATTAAATTTTTCACTTTCTAGGCACTTATGGTAACCATAGTAGAGTTGTTGGCCGCAAACTTGAAGCTTGTCTTTTTCATCAGTTCTTCGTTCAAATGAGCCCAAAACTAGTACGTTCTAGTAAATGCATTCCCAAACACCTAAAAAACTCAATAAGAGGATTTCGGGCAATAAGTGATACAATGTGCATTAATTTAAAGGCTAAATGACCTCTAAAAATTGTATGATTTTGCAGCTTATCAAAGATCCGTTGATTTAATATAGAGTTAACTGAAACAAAATCATTTAGTTCAATAACATAAAACATATATGCCTTGTAATCTCAACATATCATGCAAACTATACCTTTATAACCCAAAATTTTCTTCCTAGGATCAGAGAGTCTTACAACAACCCTACAACCCCAAACGCGAAGATAACTCACGTTTGGTTTCCTTTAGTCTAAATTTCATAAGGAGTAATCTTGTTCCTTTTTATAGAAACTCTATTAAGCAAATAGCAAGCTGTAACATAGCTTCACCCCAAAATCTCTCACTTAAAATTGAATAGGATAAAATGGAATTAACCATTTATTTTTTGGACCATATTGTACCTCTTTGATATACCATTTCGTTGGAGTGTATATGGAGCACTAGTCACATGGATAATTCCTACAGTTTGGAAGTATAATGTATCAAGATATTCGCCTCCCTTATATGTTCTTGGTCTCTTTATTAAGGCTTCTTGTTGCAATTCTACTTCTGTTTTATAAACTTTAAATCTATCTAATGTTTCATCCTTAGTATGTAACAATAGCAAAACCTAGAAGCATAAAAAATAAAAGTCACAAAGTATTTCTTGATTCTTAAAGTAGGAGATGCATGCAAACCACATAAATGTTTTACACTTTTCATTGTTCATAACAAAGGCTAGTATCAATCCAAGTTTAGACATATCTTGCATTCGTTTAAAGTAAACATGTCCTAGTCTAGCATGTCAAAGAATTGAAATATTCTAATTAGAAGTAGCCATATAAGCATAATTAACATTATCATGATTAAAATTAAGTCTAAACATTTGGTTGCAAAGATAACCAAATCCAACAAACATTTCATGTTTTGACAAAATAAACTTATCAAATTCAATAATTTCTGTATAACACAATTATTCCAAACACTATTACAAACAAAATTCTTTCTAATTAGCGGTACATGCAAAACATTAAACAAAGAAACAACATTTCCATAACTAAAAGTTAAATCAACAATTCTACATCCAGACACAAGAGTTGTTGACACATTTTTCATATGCATATAATCTTTCACTCAGTGACTCGTAAGGCTTGAACCAACATCTATCCTTGCATAGATGGGTAAAACACCAGAGTCAACCCACAAACCAAAATCATCATTCGGCACAAAATAAGCCTAAAATATATATGAAACATAATAAATTTGAAAATTATTGCTATATATAATCTTACTTTTTAGTTTTTCTTGTTAGAACCATGGTTGTTAATATCTCAATCCTGATCTTAGGATCTTATGATTTTACGATACTACAAAGCAAAACGATCCAACTCTTATGTAGGATCTTGCAAGCTTAAGATCTTATAAGATCCCGATCTTGACCATAAGATCTTAAGATCTAATCCGATCCGATCTTACTTTTATCAAATCACAAACTCTATAAAAATACAAAGTTATGGATTATGTTTTTTGGATTTGAAAAACAACATTTTAATCTTCTTAAATATTACATATTTATAATTTAAGACAACACTTCCATGAGTCATTCATATAATTTTGTGTTTATGATATAATAATTTGCAGATTTGAATGATATTACAAAGACTGTCAAGAAAATGACATTATTGTAGGATCTTAGGATCCCGGTATCGGATCTTACGATCTCGATATTGCAAAAACGAAAACAATCCTGAATAGGATCTCGATATTGAAAACCTTGCACAATAGTAATAGATAAAAAAGTAGTATTAATACGTTTAGATAATGATCTATATCTATCTATTATACTATAAGATTCAGTCCTAAAACTTAGTGTGGAGTCTTAATGACTTCGATTTTTATGTATTAGCATGTTTTAAAGCTTAAGCCCACTATGAATATTTATTTCTCCTGGGTAAACAAAGGGCATCTAATTAAATTTAACCATGAGTATACCAACCATCTGTAGTGTAAATTCTCATCTTTTCATTTGCTTACAAATAATTAAATCAATAAGTCTTTAAATGTGACTTTTCGGTTGGATTTTTGATGATTATAATAATAAACTGTCACCATCTTCACCACCATCATTTTTTTAACGATTCTTCACCATCATCTGAAAATGATACCGAATCTCAAAAACAAAATAGCGAAACTCAAACAAAAACACCAAAACACACGAAACTAAGACCAAGACCAAGTCCAACAACAACACAAAACCTATATTTAGACACTACCAAGAACCCTCACTTCACTTCCCCAACACTCACAATCATTCAAAACTCGAAAGTGAAGACAATAATCATATGATCTCTGTTAATTTCTTTCGTGTTATTCAAAGAAATATCAAGACCTTTGAAGTCAAACAAACGAAAGTATTATCATCATCGATCTTTTTGAAGCATAGCTTCCTTTATATCCGAAACAAAAAGAAAAAATTTATAAAAAATTTGTTATAATCCTTCTTTGGTTCGTTCAAAGACCAAAGCATGAAACACAACATGAAGAAACCTACCCGAGACGCTCCAAAAGATCTTGAAGCCATAAAGATGCTATCTTGATTTGGATTGAGCAGCAAATGAAGAAAAAGTTTGGATACGGTACTGTTTGTGTTTGTGATGTTTGATTTGTAGTGTTTGTTATTCGGATGTTATGATGATGGGAGGAGATGAGACAAAGACTTTGTTTGATAGGTGTGTGATAAGATCTAGATGAGTTTGGTGTGAGGGAAAGTATAAGAGAGGCGGAGATAACTATGTGTAGGGTTAGTGAAAATTGATAGCATGTGTTTAGGGTTATACACATTAAACCGGTTATATCATTTGTGTGTTGGATTGGATTTGAATTTCTTTTCTTTTTTTTTGAAAGGTGAATTTCTTATAAGGTGCTTCGCGTCGCGGTTCGACAGCGGGAGGTCTAGACTACGTTGTCTAAATCGGGTCCGCGCTAGAGAGCTCCCTCGAAGCGGAAATGCCTATTTCAAATACCCGATGGGGGGTAAACCCCCTACTAATCTGCCTCAAGGCACGACAATTAATAGGGTAAACCCTTGCCTTTTCTAAGATTCAACCCTGTTACTGTGCTCAAACCCCTTCATTAAAGGACTGCCTTGAAGGAAAATCCATCATCCAAACCCCTTGCAGGATTTGAACTCAATACCTCCCTCCCCAAGAGCCCCTAAGGACTCCAAGGTGGCCAATTGAGCTAAGCCAGTTGGTTGGATTTGAATTTCTAATGAGACCGAGTTATCTCATTCATTTGTTGGGCTTATTGCTATATCTAAAATAAATATATTGGGCTATATCATTTGATTTTGGACTGGATCGCATATTGAGCTAATTGCTTATAATTATTGGATCTGAAAATGGCAATTTTAATCTTAAAGAGACTTGATGACCAATGATCCTTTATTGATTGAGCACTCCAATGTATAAGTACATTCCACAACAAGCTCTCACTGTGCTATTTTGTCTACTACTAAAGTTGTTGTTTCTTGAATATAAATAATATTTCGACTATTGTTAAGTGATTCTATCACTATAGTCTATACCAATAGCTCTTTGGCCAATAGCTATTATAAGTGTGAGATGGCCATTTATATCATGTCTTGAGTTTCGCCGAGTATTTATCAGTTTTGGGCAAATTAATAGATGTTGGTGGATTGTGTTGTGTGAATTCTAAGCATGTACTAATTACTAGATATTGGTTGAGCAAGAGGGTTTTGACACTAAAAATCAAGCCAAACTATAATCTTAATATGTGCTTTTACGATGAAGTATTGGTTGTCTAAGAAAGTTGAGTTTTAGACATAGGCTCAATGCAAATAAAAGAAGCCCAAAACACTAACGATTCGCATTAGTAAATTTCAAACTTAAATAAAAAAAACACAAATAAATACTTTTCTTACGGTTAGCACATTCGATAATGAATATAAAAGAAAAAGTATATAATTTTTGCTCGAACCATTTGTAAATTATATTAATAAATTAAAAAAGTTAAGTTTACGATATAAAAAAAAATTCAATAGTTTATAAAAAAAAAGGGCAACACACAGATCTGAATAACTCGAATCTTTAAAGGGAGGTGATACTCACACCACACTTTTTGATTCATGCACCACTAGTTGTGCATTACAGTATTGTACAGTACAATACTGTAATGCACAACTAGTGGTGCATGAATCAAAAAGTATGGTGTGAGTATCAATTCCCATATTTAAAACATGAATTTTATGAAATAAATGTTAGGGTTTTTGACTATAAAGTAATGATTATAGTACTTGAGTTTCATGAAATAAATTTTATAATTATATAAAAGGATGTACTATTTCTACCCTCCCTACTAGGGAGGGTTGTACTTTTGATTTTTTTTGTCCCCAATTTATTTCAAGACAAAGTTTTTTATCAGTTTCTGTTCTGTATTTTTTACAGTTTTAAGCGTTTTACTTATTAAACTTTATATTTCATGTTCCGCATTTTCAGGTTTATAGTTTTTTAATATAAACAAAATTATAAAAATAAAAAAATAAATAAATAAAATAAAAAAAATGCAAAAAAATAAGGAGGGTGGGAATATAAAAAATAGGGGGGGGGGGGTAGGAATATCTTGTCCTTTATATAAACCATATATTTTGTAAAAGAAGATTCCGTAGCAGCAGCTACCGCTTTCTAGCGTCAGATAATTAATGATTTGTGATATTGTGGTGAGTGTTTTGTGTAGCGTTTAAAATATAACGTGAACCGATGAAAATGTAATTGCAAACGGTTGTACTATATGATAACTAAAGTCTAAACAAAGTTCTTAACATCTATCAAACAACATATAAAAACATTTAATGAAAATGAAAGTAAACATTACATCAGTTATGAGATAAAAGCTAACAACACACGTTACTTGTCGCGTAAAACTAACAAGGATGGGATTAATGGTGCCGTTGTTAAGAAGAACGCAAGTACCAAAATTAGCATGAATGTGATTAGCCCAAAAAAAAAAAAAAAAAAAAAAGCTAATTTTGGCAATTTTGTAAAAGATTTGGGCACATTAATCCCCATCTTTTATTTTTATTTTTTTGAAATGGGCGTATTTAGCCCATTGAAAAGTTAAATGTGCACTAACGAGCACATATTTTCTCTTAATTGTAAAACATTCTAATCGTTTTTGAAGAAAAACTTATATATATATAATATATTTATATAGCGACAGATCGTTTTGTGTTAAAAAAATTTATGGGTTCTAAATGAAAAATAATAAAAGTTTGAAAATTTTGGGATTAAACATAATGTTTTGAAACCCGGTTGGACCCGGTTGGTTCAACCGGTTGAACCGTTCCCGTCGAAAAACCGGTCAATTTAAACCGAGTCAACACGACAGGTTGAGTCAAAACGGGTCAAATTAAACAGGGTCAACCCACCGGGTTTGAAGCGTCCCGGTTTTCGATATACTAGTTTTAACTTTTCACTTTTTACTTTTTGGTTTTTCCTTTATATATAGTATATATAGCAGGGTACCACTGGCTGGCGCGGGTACCCTGTGACGATTAACCGGAGAAATAGATCTCGATAAGACATGATTCATCAGTTTGTATCGGTTTCAACGGGTCCTCTCTAGTTTATTTTCGAATGGCTGTTATTGGTTAGCCGAACCGGTGGCGACACCGGTTCCCGGTTGAACCCGTTGGTCCGGTCCGATTTTCATTTTAGAGTGTTTTAAAAATAACATTAATTAGTGTGTTTATTTATTTATATTTAGGATTATGTTGTAGGTTGTTTAAATTGTACATTGTGAAATTTTTATTGTACTTTTTAGTAAGGGGTGTTTTAATTTGTTGTTTTTAATTTGGTATATATGCTTTAATTGATTGTACAATGTGAATAAATTATTGTACTTTTAAGTAATAAGGTATTTTAATAAGAGTATTAATTACAAAATATTTCTTTCACATTTGACTTTTAACTTTTCACTCTATTATATGTATTATAGATATGGTTTATATAACTATAAAATTTATATATAGTGTAAGTCATGATTACTACAAATTAATGACATAATTTATAACTTTGTCAATATATCTTATATAAAAATTTATAATCATCTATAATAATATTGTATAAATTTAGTTTTATGCAATAAACTTATAAAGAATTTTACATATTTATATAACAAAAAGAATTAAATGTATTTATAAATATTCGGTTCAAAATTAAGTTTTTTAATTTAATAGAATATTTGAAAATTTCCGCTTTGTTGTCAAGTATCTTTTAAAAAATCGTATACAATATATTCTTAAGTACCTTTCCTATTATTCTGAATATCGAACTTTAGTTTCATTTCTTTAGCCGTGGAGTGGTTAACAAATATTTGCTCTAAAGCCATCCAAACATCTATATATGTTTTGTTATAGTGAGGATCAAATGAGAAATAATATTGAAATGAGAAGAATGAAAAGAAACCACAACCGTACATTTTAGATACACCTAAAAAAGTAGATGTATCTCTCCTTAAATTTCTTTCTTTTATTTGAAATATGTGGCTAGGAATCATTTTATTTTCTCTTCTCACTAGATCTCTTTATTATTTTGTTAAGGTTTAATTTTAATTAAATTAAAGAATCAAGATACATGCATCACTTTATGACTAGTATTTATAAAGGTATAGTTGCAAATTTTGAGAAATATAATATGTGAATGTTATATGAAATCAAATACATATTAAGTGTAACATTCAACTGTGTACACCATACCATGTCGTATTTGAATACGGAGTACTTGTTATATATATAACACCTCACATATTATATTTCTCAAAATATTATAATCACTGTGACTGACTAGTATTTAATTTCATTTCTCGCAACTCTATCTGTTTTAGAGAATTGATTGGCACACTCATCTATTTGATTAGGATACTCAGCTGTGTACACTATACAATTGTACATTATTTACAATGTGTTTTATAGGTTTGTACAGTGAGTGTTCAAATCAAAATAAAAAAAGTACAAATCATCTTCCTTTAATTAAATGTTGTTATTAAGATGTTCAAACATGTTATTTGAGATTCTTTTATTTCTTAATGTTTATGTAAGATTATGGTAGAAGATCAAAAGATCCACCGGTTCTTCATCCTCATATTCATGGTGATCTTGTGTCTCTCGATTCAAGTAAGTTTACTTTGTAAGTTTGTATGTTCATATGCTTAACGTTTATATTATGATGGACGTGATTATAAGATTATTTATCAACATCAATATCGTACGGAAAATATGAATCTGAAAAGGGGCATACTATTCATACCCTCCCTACTATTAGGGTAGGGACAAACCCTCCTAGTAGTAGGAGGGAAGAGTACTTTTTTTTTTTTTTTTTTTTTTTTTTAATGGTTTTTTTTTTTGTTAAAATTTAGTAAGCTCATATTTTGGACTACGTTTTTAATCATCGTTTAGCCTTTGTCGGTACTAAATATCGTCACAATACTAAATTTTTAACAACTTTGAGTTTTTGTTTACTAAGACTATATATTTTGTCCTCTTCATGTTTTATTTTTGCGTTGTGTTAAAAAAAACGTAGTCAAAAAATTATTGAGATTTTTAATAGGCTCAGATTTGAAGGTTGCAAAGTGATAAAATCTCACTTTACCGTCCATTCGGTTTCGGTTATCATCATCGCCTTATCTCAAAAGTATTTTTCATCGACAAAGTTCACATTCACAATAGTAAAGATTCTCAAATTTGCAGGAAGCGATTCACAATAGTAAAGATTCTCAATTTGCAGGTTTTCCTTCGTTATAAACGATATCACATTCACATTCACAATTCACAATTCACAGTCACAGTTCATACCACAAAGAAGCAAACAAGGGGTAATAAATTTGGCTTCGGAAAATGTCGAGTTCACCATTTTACACCAAAGAGGTAATAAAGTTTACACTTTTTCAATATCACATGCAAAATTTATAAAAACGACAAAAGACATATCGAGATTTTTAATAGGCTCGATTATTATCGTTTATCATTTTGGCCGCAAATTTGAAGGTTACAAAGTGGAAAAAAACTCACTTTACCATCCATTCGGTTATGCCATGCCAAATCATTTTGGCTACAAATCAACAAAGTTTTTTTTAATCATCATCATCGCCAGATCTCATTTTTTAAACCGCCTAAAAAACCAAGTTTAGATAAGAACCATTAGAAACCGCTTATTTCATAAGCGCTTTCAGATAAGCAACCAACTGCTTAAAAGTACTTATAATAAGCAGTTACATAAGCAATTTTTCATAAGCAGTTACCACAGATCTTATAATAAGCAGTTTCATAAGCAACCAACTGCTTAAAACTACCACAGATCTTAAAAAACAACAGATCTTATAGGGAGGGTTAGAATATATTTTTTCAAGATCTTAAAAAAAGTTTTCCAAGCCAAAAACAGATCTTAAAAAAAGTTTTTCAAGCCAAACAGATCTTTAAAACAACACCACAGATCTTAAAACCACCACAGATCTTAAACCACCACCACAGATCTTAACAACAGATCTTAAAACCACCAAAAACAGCTTTCAAGTATCTTAAAAAAACCAACAGACGTTTCAAGTATCACTAACCAACAGATCTTTCAAGTATCACCACAGATCTGTGGTGGTTTTTCAAGATCCTAAAAAGTATCACCACAAACAGCTTTCAAGTATCACCTCCACAAATCTTTCAAGTATCACCACCAAAGATCTTAAAAAAACAAAAAAAAAAAAAAATCAAAAACAGCTTTCAAAAATCACCACCACAGATCTTTCAAGTATCACCACCACAGATTTTTCAAGAAACTGTTTTGATGGTGGATTTTTTGAAAAAAGCTTTCAAGTATCACCACAGAAACCATCATGTATCACCACAGAAACCAAAAACAGCCATAAACGATCACGTATCACCACGGATCTAACAAATAAAGATCACAAAAACCACCCCGAATGGTTTGATCTAAAAACCATTGAATGGTTTCATCTAAGAGAGAGAGAGAGAAAAACTGATTGTGAGAGAGAAAATACTGAGAGAGAGAGAGAGAGAGAGACAAAGACACTAAAGGGATGTGAGGGTTGGTGGGTGGGGTGAGGGATGTATACGTATACAGCTGTACCAAAAAACGCGTTTTCCCTTTTACTTTTTTTTTAATCAAACTAGTAAAGTAAAGTAAAATTGTAAAAAAAATGTAAAGTAAAGTTGTAAAAAAATGTAATATTTGCAAATTTGAAGGTTGTAAAAGAAAAAAAAAACAGTTAAATTTAAGGGGTAAAATACCGGAAAATTTATTTTCTAGTGCTTTTTTAACATAGCACTTTATAAAAAATTTGGACTCAGCTAGTCCCTGGACTATGAGGCGCCGGACCCATCATTCGGGGCTTCGCCCCCGAATAATAATCATAATAACGTCATGTAATTGTAATTGTAAAGTTTGTAAAAAAGATGTGTAAACTTGTAATATTTGTAAAGTCTAAAAAATCTTAAAGTTACATTTTTAAAGTTAAGTAAAAAAATTTCTTGTAAAAAAGTTGTAAAAAAATATAAAAGTTGTAAATTTTTTTTTAATAAAAGTTGTAAATTTTTTGTAAAACTGTGGGTGGGAACCGGATATAAAATATCATTTGTAAAACGTTTATATTGATTACTTATTATGACTTTTGCATATTTTTAGTCGTTCGCTTCCGACCAGGCAGTAACTGATTGGGTGCAAAATATAGCTCGGGGGCTCGGTTTTGTCATTATTAAATCAAGAACCAAATCAGAAAAGGGGTGGTTGTACGAAATCAATTATGGGTGTTCAAAGGGTGGGCATTATGAGTACGAAGGTACTGAACAACGGCAATCAGGTACCTCTAATACCGATTGTCCATTCAAATTAGTGGCGAAATATCATAAAACAAAATACTTTTGGATTTTGAGGGTGAAGGATGATAGCCATAATCATGATTTGGCAGAGTCATTGCATGGTTTCTCATATGCAATGCGATTAAACGATGATGAGTTCGGTTTGGTGAAACAATTGACAAAGTATAACGTACAACTACGTCATATACTTTCATCAATAAAGGAGCGTAATCCGGATAACGTGTCTAGCCTAAGAACTATATATAATGCACAAGCTAAGATCCGGGGAGCCATTACAAGTGATAGAACTCCAATCCAAGTCCTTTACTCACATTTGATGTATTCAGGGTATACATATTACGAGAGGGTAAATAAGCATAATGAGCTTGAGGAACTGTTTTTTGTTCACCCCACGTCGTATGCTATATGGTGTACATTCCCTGAAATCATGCTAATGGACTCCACATACAATACCATGTTCTTTAAATTGCCATTTATGGAAATTACCAGAGTAACTTCAACAAATAAAACATTTTCAATGGCGTTTAGCTTTTTAAACCAAGAAAAAGGGCCTAATTTTGAATGGGTATTGCAATGTGTAAAGAAGGTGATAGACGAAAATTATTACCCTCGTGTTATCATCACTGACAGAGATTTAACGTTGGTTGGGGCATGCGCACAAGAATTCTCAAGGCAAACAAATTACTCGTCGATGGCATATTAATATAAATGTGCTTAAGAATTGCGAAATAAATGCAATTCAAGAAAGGAGTATGATTCCATTTTTTGGACATGGGATTGGATGATTAAAGCTCCGACCCGAGCCATATTCGAGCATTATTATGAACACATACAACAAATTTATGTGTCAACCTTTGCGGGTACTTAATTATTAATTCATTGTGTTTATTATTTAATAAATAAGCACCCGAATGACTTTTTATTAATTCATTATTTTTTTCATATATACAGGAGTATCTGGATAACTGGCTGCGAGAATACGGAAACATGTTTGTCTCGTATATTACCGATCAATATCGCAGCTACGGCCAGTCAACAACATGCAGAGTTGAGAGTCAACACGCGTTGTTGAAATCATACTTGGGTAGCACACAATCCAACTTAGACACGGTGTTGAGTTCGATCGATAAGATTCTCATTTTGCAAGAAAATTCGATAAAAGAGTATTTTAATAGAAGCATAAACAGAAAAATGAAAAAATGTAATATACCACTATTTTCAGATTTGTGGTATAAAGTTTCCAAAGATGCTTTGTTACTCATGTTCAATGAACTCCAACTGATGATCGCCGCAGAAGATTGTACTCATCAGTTGCGGTCAATTTATGGACTACCGTGCTTTCACGAAATGCTTCACTATCGAATTCGTGGTAAGTATATTAACTTTGTGACTATCAAGTTATTTGCCCCATTAATATCAGTAATTTAAAAAGGTCACTTTTAAAGAATGCAGTATGGCCCATTCCACTGGAAAGAATTGATATTTTTTGGAGAACCCTATCTCACTTCGTGGCCTGTTATCAATAATCCTCGCCAAGATGGTCCTTCTTGTGAACCTCAAGATGATCCTTCTTGTGAAAATGAGATGCGGCAATTCAAGAGTGTTTTTAGCAAAGCGTCGTCGTTTGTCAAGAAGAATATGTTAAAGAAGGTGAGAGGGATATACCAACCTGAATCTGTTGATATACTTGAACTTGTTGTTCACAAAAGTACCCATGGACGTCCGAGCGAAAAGGACAAAAAGTCTAAAGCTAAAAAAGTCCCAGATTTGAATGAAGTACCAACCGTAGATCATCGAAGAAGCACAAATTCAAGATCTACAAAAGTCCGGACTTTAACAAAGAACCTGCGAGACATAGTTCTTACATGGGTCCCAGCGTTCAACAAAGTATAAGACACAGGTTATACGTTGGAGATGAAGTTAGCGATTATATGATGGACCAGATTCCATAGTTATTCCATCCGTACATCATAAGTATTTATAATGTGCGAGGTGATGGAAATTGTGGGTTTCTGCGTTGCGCGTCACGTATTGGTCTCCACGAAGGTAGGTGGCGCGATATTCGACGCTTGATATCGAACGAAGTTAGACCAACGAGTGGCTATTACATAAGTATGTGGTCACAATATGACTTTGCCCTAATGTGGAGCTCAACAGATTGGTTCGGTGATGGAATGGCACCGCATGATAGGTGGATAACTATGCCAAACATGGGGGTGGTTATTGCTTCACTGATTAACCGGCATGTTGTATTCATATCCAACCGTGGAAGTTACACGTGTTTTCCATTCTTTTCCAGTCCAGATTTATCACAAGGAATTGAGCCCCTTGTGATTGCCCGTGTGGGGGAAGACAACTGTGCTCACTTCATTTATTCGACGATGGACTGAAATTCACCATTTCCTAATATTCACCCACAATGGAGTATGCACAGACTTGACAATGTAGCCGAATGGGCGACTTTTATATTCGATCGACTAACGATGTATATCGAGATTAGACAAAGACAAACATAGTAAATAAGTTACTGATTTATGTTGTAAATAATTATACCGACAAAACATAGTGAATGATTACTGATTTATGTTGTAAATAACTTTTTGTATTATGACACCGAAAAAACATAATAAATGACCTAAAGTTTATTAAAATTAATAATAACATTACTGATTTATGTTGTAAATTATTATGCAAATTCTTTGGCCAGGTGGAACAAAACAATCCTTTCTTGTGCCATTGTCGGAGAGGATTAATTATAGAAAGGACATCCTGCATGTAATCTAATAATGGGAAACCGATATGCATGTCCTTATTCATTGGTAAATAATTATACGTTTGCTTAATATTGTAAATATGTAAATAATTTGTTTGTTAAGAATGCGTTTCTAATAATTTTCTTAACATGTAACAGGTTGGAACAGATGACTATGGGTGTGGATACTTTATGTGGAATGATGCTTTTCAAAACAAGTACTTTAGTCAAGCCTCTTCTTCAACGCAGAATCAAACATGCCGCTAAAGATAATAAGATTGACCAACTTGAAACAAGAAACAAGATGTTATTGTCTCAAAACAAGATGTTGATGACAAGAATAAAGACGCTGGAGACATCACTGGAATTGGCAACGAATCCTGAGGAGCATGCATGTCGGTCGGGTGCAATGCTCCATGATCTTATAGATGACATAAATAATCTTCATATGTAGTAGGTGTTGTTATTTTTAAATAATGTGTTAATGTTGTTGTTTAATTGAATAATAATAAAAGTTGTTTTTAGATATTGTGTTAATGTTGTTGTTTAATTGAATAATAATAACAATTGTTATATGTAGTGGTTTAATGTGTTAATGTTTAACGTGCTATTGTTGTTGTTGTTTAATTAAAAAAAAACACACATTTGACGAATACATATAAACAAAAAAAAACATTACATAAAAAACATTACAAAAAAAACATTAAAAAAAAAAAAAAAGGGGACAAAAGTAAAACCTACTATGCAGGGAGGGTTGAAATATCCAAAATAGGAAGGGTTGGAATAGGGTGAGTTATTCACACCCTCCCATTGAGAGGGTTTGCAATGATTGAACACATCGTCGGATTGTATGTTGTACATCGCGGGTTGTATGGTTTGACTAAAAACCTATTATGTGATAATATATGGAGGGTTCCTATATGACATCCCGGTTGGAATATCCCCTCCCATCTTAAAGATAACTCGTTTAGAATAAAGCTCATTTAAACGTGTTTGTTGGATGTGATATGTCTAGACTAGAGAAGCTAAAAGAACCTGACAATAACGAAAATGACCAACATCGCTGTATTACATAAATTGCAAATAATATTAAAGATATTTTTTCTTTTAATAAGATCGAAACACATGCATGAAGTACCAGAGAACATAGGTACAAAATGACATATAATCAAAACATACAAATAAGTTACATATTAATGTTGCAGCTTCATCAACAATTATGTTGAATAGAAAGACTCTAATGTAACTAGGGGTAAACCTCGATAAGAGACCTTAATCCCAAAATTTGTGTGATTTTGTAATCACTAAAGCCAGCATCAAGAAAAAGTTTTGCCCAATCCTTTTCGTTTCTTTCTCTTCCTGTCACCAATGCCATCATAAGCATATCAAAAAAAAGTTGTGTCTTGAGCGATTCATCACCTCCTTCGCTATTCTTTACCACCATGTCGATGATAATCAGTTTTCCTCCATTTTCCTTGCTTGGAATCGCCTCTTTGCATCGCTTTAATATCTTTAAGCATTCATCATCACTCCAATCATGTAGTATCCACTGTGTGAACCCGAAAGATAAATATATTACTCCGTATGTACACTCAAGTGGTCAATTTATAACTATTTAGTTAGTTAAACTCGATGGCTTTTGTTTATGCCACATCTTTGGATAATCATTACGGGTTAAAGTAAAAAACGATCATTAATTCAGAATAAGATTAAAAAAAAAAAAAAAAAAAAGCATTATACCTTTACCAAAACTGCATCAGCTTTGGGAATGGCTATGAACATGTCTCCACCAATATAGCTCAAATTCTTACTTCCTACCAAACCATTGATAACATGAGGAAGATCGAAACTAATGCAACTAACATGTGGAAAAGCATTGGCAATGGCTTTAGCAACCGTCCCAGTCCCACCTCCAACATCAACAATAGAATTTAACCCTTCAAAAGCGCTACCACAATGCTTAAGAATGACACTTGTAACAAGCCTTGCATCACTAGCCATGGCTTCATTGAAGAAATGATTAAGCTTTGGCTCTTGGCCCGCAAGATCCCAAAACATCTTCCCATGAGCCGTGTGAAAAGGGGTGACATCGTCGTTTTGGAACCATTTGCTCATGTGTTGCCATGGATCCATTAATATTGGATCTAACATGGCTAGTAAAAAGGGTCTAATGCTTAATGGCTCTTCCTTTAGAAGAAAGCGAGAAGCAGGAGCTAGCAAATAGCCTTCACTTTCTTCCTCATTGTCTTCTCCAATTGTCAATACTTTTTGTTTCACAAAGAAGCCAGAGTGGACAAGTATACGCATAAGCCGATAGACAAAATGGGATCTTTCCTTGTTGATGGAAAGGGCTTGTACTAACTCTGAGAGCAACATTGGTGCACCATGGCGTTCAATGATATCGGGTATTTGTAGCTGGATTGCGCATTTGAGGGACATAGAGTTTATGAAGCTGAAAATGTGATTCCATATGTGAGTTTGAGAATGTAACAAGTCAATAGATTGCTCACCACTTTGCAATGCCATCTTTTTTTCTTCTTTTAAGATAATTTAACGAAAACTAATAAAAAAATGTCAAGCTAAAATCATGTGCAAATAATTGTTAGGCTGGAAGGCAAGGTAAGGGTGTACTCACCTTACACATCAGCGCCACGTCAGCTTTCTCTCTCCTCTCTCTTCCACTCACTACCACTCACCTTTATGCGATGAAAGGACTCACACCCACTCACCTTAACTCACAATTCATTTTTTCTTTTACTCTACAAACCATACGGTTTAATAACATGCACAAATATCAAATAGGTGAAGTGGTCACCTTAATGTGTCTTGGGATGTGAGACTCTAAGGTGAGTCAAAACATATGGCATGGCACTCACAAGGTGAGTGGAACACTCACCTTGCCATTCACCTTACCTTGCCGAGTAGTCTTAAGGTCGAACTTATCTTATTCACTTTATTTCAAGAAAGGCCATACATAGTAATTGCTTTTCTCATTGACGTGAGCCATACATAGTAATACTAAAAAATTGCTTTTGGAAGCAAAATCATAACATCTAACTGAAGAATTGGATTATTTTGAAAAAATACTGAGGGATAAATTTAGATTATTTTTTTACTTGATTAAAAAAACAAGATTTTAAATTTAAAAAATATGGAAAGACCAAAATTGTAAATTCTTTTAGGGGCCGTTTAATTTGTTGTTAGGAATCACAATGGGTATCGGATTTGGTATTGGGTAGAATGACAATTGATATGAAAAAGTGTATCATTACAATTGTTTATGTTTTGTTGATAAAATATGGAATGAAAAAATGTATAGATATTTGAATTTTATAGTGGAAAAGAGAGGGGCCCACGAGAATGGATTTCATAGACACCAAATTGATATGTAATGAATCTATGACTATGATATACCTATTTCATTATTGGGCCCACAAAACAAACACCTTTAATCATTTTATAGTCATAGTCTCATTCCCATAGTGGGATACCAAACGCGTCCTTAGGGCGCGTTTTATACGTAGAGGTTTCAAATCTTGCCCAAATTGCAATTAATGGACATTTTTTGTGGCATTTTGTGCGTTTTATACGTTTTGGGATTTTTTGTATGTTTTTATACGTTTTCGTTCGTTTTCATACATTTTGTCTGTTTTCGTCCGTTTTCGTACGTTTTCGTCCGTTTTTAGACGTTTTACTACGTATTCGTCCGTTTTCATACGTTTTTGTCCGTTTTCGGGCGTTATCAAACTTTTTCGTAGGTTTTTTTCCGTCCGTTTTCATCTTTTTTCATACGTTTTCTACCGTTTTCATCCATTTTTGTCCGTTTTCATTGTTTCATCCGTTTTAATACATTTTCGTTCATTTTCAGACTTTTTTGTTGTTTCCATCCGTTTCATACGTTCCGTCCGTTTTCATACATTTTCATTTTCCCCCGTTTTCATACGATTTCATCTATTTTTATACGCTTTCGTCCCTTTTCATATGTTTTCGTTTGGTTTCATACGTTTTCGGCAATTTTCAAACGTGTTTATACGTTTTCGTCCGTTTTCATACGTTTTCGTCCGTTTGTAGACGTTTCAATACGTTTTCGTCCATATTTATACGTCTTCGTTTGGTTTTCATATGTATTAGACGTTTTCGTCAGTTTTCATGCATTTTCATCTATTTTCACAAGTTTTCGTTACAAAAACGTATGAAAACTTAGAAAAGCGTATGAAAACGTACAAAAAAGTATAAAAACAGATAAAAACGCATAAAATGTATAAACCCCCAAAAAAACTTTTGACCAACTAAACCCATGTTTAACCAATGGATCTCAAATTGTCACCTGTGATATTTTAAGTTCATGATAGTGTAATTTTGTTTACTAGTTAAGCTATTTAATTTAATTTTTCTTTGAACTGCATTGAATTGATCTGTTTTGTTTATGTGATTGATTTATATTAAAGCTGTATCAGTTGTAATATTTTAAGTTGATAATTTACAATGATTCTTAGTTAAACTTTATTATTTGACATGCCTAATATCACTTGTGATATTTCATAAAAATAGTTAATGTTTAATATCACTTGTGATATTTCATAAACAAACAAGTATGTTTTTTAACCTTTAATATCACTGAGATATTTCATTGCTTTGTATATTTTTTTATATATTATCATATATGTGTTTTTCTAATATTTTCATATTTTTCATATATAAGATGGTTTTTGTACCTTTCATCGCAATGGGCAAGCACGTATATTTTTTAAATGTTATATATCACTTATGATATTATACTGTTAGTAGGAATAAAAGGGTTAAGCCTCTTTAAGTGAATTTTTATTTGCTCAAAAGCAATTCTAATTTAATGCAACACTTGTTTGATTTTGATAATACCTCAAGTTTCTTTTTTCATAGTTTCCTCCTTTTTATTCATTTTGATATTTGTAAATGACACTTATTTATCTCTTGTGATATAACAGTGTAAGGAAGATGAAGAGTATTTAAATTGTCGTTCTTAGTTATTAAGAGTAATATTTCATGTGATAAAGCAATATAATATGACACTACATCTGTTATTCTACATATACCTTTGCGAAACTGCATCAACTTTGGGAATGGCTTCGAACATGTCTCCACCAATATAGCTCAATTTTTTACTTCCTACCAAACCATTAACAACATGAGGAACATTGAAACTAATGCAACTAAGTTTTGGAAAGGTGTTGGAAATGGCTTTAGCCACCGTCCCAGTACCACCTCCAAAATTAATAATAGAATTAAACCCTTCAAAAGCACCACCACAATGCTTAATAAATGACACTTGAAACAAGTCTTGCATCACTAGCCATGGCTTTATTGAAGAAATGATTCAACTTTGGCTCTAGGCTCGCAAGATCCCAAAGCATATTCCCATGAGCCGTGTGAAAAGGGTTAACATCATCGTTTTGAAACCATTTGCTCATGTGCATGGGCAAAGGCAATGGGGGGACTAGTGGGTGCTAGGCTTCCCCCAAATAGCCCAATAAGTCCACTATAATATAGCCCAAAATCCTAATATTTTAAGAATAGGAACAATCGGCCCCTACCAATATTACCGATTCAATATTGCATGTTTTGGATAAAGACATTGTAACTGCCGAAACTCAAGAGTCAGGAGGAAGAAAAACCGATCATAAGAATTGTTTTTTCTGATAAGGTATTGAATACTTGTATTGATTTGTTCTTTTATTAATGATCACAATTAATTATTCAGTTCTTATTTATCATTAACATAAAGTTTATGTTTTAATATCTTGAATATGTTTTTTTACAGGTTAGTTCTTGAGACAAAGGATTTAAAGATGGTGATACGACGTTGAGGAAAACTTGTTTAGCTACAGAATTTATTTGGTCAAATGCTTCCCGTGATGTTCTAGGTACTTTTACATCCATAGCCTTGACATATGATACTTGTTTAGCAAACAAGAACCATAAATTAACTATGAAAGAGGTACAGTATTTTTTTAGTAGTAAAGAGGCCAAATGCCAACCGCTAAGTTGCTAATGGTCATTGAAATTCTTACCAAGATTGATTAAAGCTTTGTATTAGTGTAAAACACGTGTTTCTTTAATTTATTAGACATTTGGCTATTCGTTTACTTTTTCAGATTTTCATACTTTGATATATTGGTTAGAATTATATCGTTATCATTCTAAAATTTTATATCAGCTCCCCTTAACTTGAAATCCTGACTCCGCCCGTGCTCACGTGTTGCTATGGATCCATTAATCTTGGATCTAACATGGATAGTAAAAAGGTCTAATGCTTAATGGCTCTTCATTTAGCAGAAAGCGAGAAGCAGGAGCTAGCAAAGCCTTCACTTTCTTCCTTATTTTCTTCTCCAATTGTCAATACTTTTTGTTTCACAAAGAAACAAGAATGGACAAGTATACGCATAAATCGATAGACAAAAAAAGGGCTTGTACTAACTCCGAGAGCAACATTGGTGCATCATGACGTTCAATGATATCAGGTATTTGTAGCTGGATTGCACATTTGAGGGACATAGAGTTTATAAAGCTAAAAATGTTGTTCCATATGTTATTTGAGAATGTAACAAGTGTTGAGTTTAAGATATATGAAAACAAATAAAATCATATAGACACCACAGAGTACACAGCGGAAGACTTAGAATCATAACAATAATTAACTAACTGAAAGATGCGTAACGTACCTCTTGCAATTGGTAGATCTCTTCAATTCAAGAACCCTAATTAGGGTTTATGTGGTTTAACGAATTGACCCTTACCAGTTTTCAATTCAAACCAATTGATGTAACAATAGTGTGTCACACCACGTTTTTGTACACACGTACTATTAGAGGGAAGAAAAGAAGAAGTTTGGCCTTCTCATGAAATCAAGTGTACCAAAGGATGAATACATGAGGATGTATTTATAGCCTTATGGTAGATGTCAAGATTACTATGGTTTCCGATGTGGGATTCCATAGTTTCGGCCAAAAACAAGCCCAAAAGAGGGTTCCTAAAACCGTCTCTTGGCTTGTTTACTTTTCTTCATATCCCGTTGACATTTAACGACCAATAGTCACTTTCGATAAGTGCTTATCGCTCGTTTAGTCGTTTATTGTGAATTTAATAATTTAACATAATATTTTATATTAATTATTTAAACATCGAGTCTCATACGTAAAGTGTGCAATCCCGTGTTCTCGAAGTTCGAATCCGGTCATACACATATTAAATATATCCATAAACCAACAGCTCCCACTTGGAGATATCTTAGTATGCGTAATGACATTGGTTAGCATCTAGCAACACGCCAATGACCCCAGAACAACTCGAGTATTGTTTCCTGGAAAAACCTTTTGATGATTCATCATCATACTTATCCTTTTGTTTCTAATACCATGTTAATAAGAAGGGCTGATAACCTATTAAAGCATCATACTTGTCACAAAAAGCAGTTCGACGTAGCGAACAAAAAAAATAGCCCTTTTGGCTACTAAACCCGACTATGTTGTCATTTATTGGTCATTTTACCACTTACCAAACAAGTACCAGGTAAATTATACATTTTGAAAATATTTTTTTTATGCCATGTCATTATATAAATACACATCACACACCCTCTTCTCTTCCATCCTTGTCTTCACCAATTTCAGCCACCACCACGCACCACTTGCCACCATCTCCACCACACTCACCTCCATCATTTCTTTTTGTAAAAATATTCGGTTATAATCTCACCTCCACACTCACCTCCATCATTTCTTTAGTGAGATTATAACCACCTGACGCACCACAACCTCCACAACCTAACTCATTTGTAAAAAAAAACCCTGAACCAAGTCACCAGCCACCAATATCATACAAACATCGAACAAACGGAACCGTTTCTCCTTGTCGATTGTCTAACACGTAAAACAGGAACTTGCTTCTTCTTCAACAAAACCCAAACAAAACCAGGTCGATCTAACCAAATACTTATCAAAACCAATATTAAAACCCAAAAAAAACCCATCAACACCAGGCTTCAATCGGCATATTTCAATCGGCAATGTATTTTTCATTCGTCATAAAAAAACCATCCGAAACCCATTACACCTTCACACCTAAACTATCAACAAAATAAAAAACCATAACGAAAACCACTAATCCAAACACCACCCTAAAACTGTTGCGAAACAGATCCAATAACTTTCTTCCCATCCTCAGTGATGTTAATCGGAAGCAAAACTGTTGTTCTTGTTGTCCCTCGCTGCTATATTATTGACTGATGGTGATAGTGGTTTTGTTTTGTAGATGGTGATTGACTGATGGTGATAGTGGTTTTATATTATTTAAGATCTTGGTGATAGTGGTAAACGTTTACTTTTTTGGTTCTTTACTGATTTGGGATAATGGTGGTGGTATAAAAATGAAGATAACAATCATATAAGAAACAGATAAATGGTAGGTGGAAAAATGGTAGGTGGAAAATGACGGTAAGAAACCGGTTACGTGGCACTAACCGGCTGGGTAAGTGGTAAAATGCCCAATAAAAGACAACATAGTCGGGTTTAGTAGCCAAAGGGGCTATTTTTTTTGTTCGCTATGTCGAACTGCTTTTTGTGACAAGTATGATGCTTTAATAGGTTATTAGCCCTAATAAGAATATGGATCTCACTCATTTCTTGATTAACTATTCTGTTTCTCGCTTTATATAATTGATCAAGATTACCAATTCTTCTGAACATATTCCAGAAGAACTTGGGCATGGCCATGCAAACATCTTGACAACCCTACGAGGGGCCCAACATTATTATACTTCAAAATAAATTTGAAGGAAACAAATCCCGTTTTGACTACGAGCATAATTCATAAATTTCGCAACACTTCTAAAAACAACCCTTATAACTATCAGCCATTCGTGATAGCGTTAGATTGCCTTACAAAAATGCACTACATCCATGACATTTCTCTGGTATCTCAAGTCAGAGGATAAATATTGATGATGTACTTAATGACTAAGATCCATAAAGTACTATCATGTGGTTGGGATAAGTCCTATACTCAATCCATTGAATATCATCCGAAATTAGTCATGCTACGCATCAATATACTTTCAAGTATATTCTAACTAATACTCAGATTTGTCTTAATTCAATATCATTCCCATGTTATTGATTGACAACGGACTATTTAGAATAACTTAAGTTATTCAAGGATTTAAACATGCAAATATAGGATAACATCATAATAAATGAATAATAAACATAACAAAAATACTTTATTTCATTTCAATAATAATGTTTACAATATCCTTTTATCTAAGTACTAAATAGATCAATGCATGATAATTCTTAGTTAATGAATTTTGCCTCAAGTCATGATAATCATACTTGTTGACAGGGCATAATTTCAACTAACTTTGATCTATAGGAATTTTGAGAATACTTATTTCAATAATTCAATAAGTGAATTTCTTGTATGTGTTTACACATATCTTGATATTGTCATATCATTCCATAAGGTGCATGACAACCTGAACCACCCTTTTATGACAATCATCTTTCAAAACTTTAAAGTTTAAAGTATTATTTATTCTTTAATGTATAATGCAACTATGCTCTTAGTTGAGCATAACTAGTCAACATGGTCCTCATCAAGGATACCATGACTTGAATTGAGTGCCATCTCAATTATACCAGCATCATTGTGTACAACAATATGCTCTTTAAACATCCGTAAACTTTGAATATTATTTGTTTGGTGCCATTCAAACTTCAAATTTGTTGACTATAACAATTACATAACAATTGTTGTATAGAATCTGGGAGCAACTCCAGGCCGAGGAATGCAATTCTAAATCCAAACATAAATATTACAATGTTGTTAAATCATCTTGTAATCAAGCATGATACAACAACCTTATACACAACATGATGTACAAAATGAATCTTCAAGTTAGACTTTAAGATCTCATTCATAATCTATCTCGTCAAAGATATGTATTCATCATATTCTACTAGACTCATTTATTTACCGCATATATTTATAACAATAAACATATATTCCAAGGTTGTATGTCTTATTTCCAAATCTTACAAACGAAGTTTCATTCCCAACTAAAACTTAATTTAGGTGGAATGTAGTTACCCATACAACATATAAGATTTAAGAAAATAAAAATAATACTCCCACTAGCTTTCGGGAATACTTATGAGCTATCTTACTTTAATTATTAAATCAAACATGGATTTAATATTAAACATAAGAATCATCTCCTAGATGCATGCATATATCCATTCATGGATTCTTGCAGTTTGTACATATTCAAAGATTATTTGAATTCATAAAACTCCTTTGCATTACTTATCGTCCTCAAGAAAAGTAATTCCAAAACAAAGAGTTTTGATATTCATTGTCAAAATTTCATATCAATGAAACTAAGATTGACAATTAT
This sequence comes from Chrysanthemum makinoi, assembly GCA_910596185.1. Lineage (NCBI taxonomy): Eukaryota > Viridiplantae > Streptophyta > Magnoliopsida > Asterales > Asteraceae > Chrysanthemum > Chrysanthemum makinoi. Next base: position 122,502,571 of record OU343225.1, read on the forward strand.
AATCTTTATACTTCTATTTAATGTATCTAAGAAAGAATATTCAATCATAGTTAATTGCTTAAGTATGATTAATATTATTATCACTAGACATACATTAAATACGTGTACAATATTGTCCATATGATTTCTACACAAAGATTTAAACCACTAGGGTTTTCATCCTTTGAAGAAAATCATCTTCATTTAGATAAACCAAGTATCTAAAATTGATTATCTTTATGGACATCATCTCAACATTCATAGTATGATTGATTTACCACAATTCAATATTTGGTAATTTCATCATTATGATTAACAGGCTTACCATAATCCTCAGAACTCATATCCCTCAGCATATTAAATATCTGAGATATCCTTACGGATCTATGAATGACAATTCTATCATATTGAGGTCTATCATTTACATTTTTAGCCTCATCATGATATTGGCTAGTCATTTTTAGAAGATTATGTATTTTGTAACTTTAATCTTTCAAGATCTAAACCAAACTCCCACTTGCCTTTAACAATTTAAAGATTACCTTTAAATAGTTTAGCAATTAGAGCAACAATACATTGTTCTCTTTTGGGACATTACATAACACATTGACAGTTCCTGACATTAGTTTGTTACAACTCACTCTACAAGTAGTTTAACAAATTTAGAACTTCATTTATAAGACTTAATGTGATTCATCACATTCCATAAACAAATAGTGTCTTATCAATCTTCTAGGTTGGAGTCTTATTGAGTATATTCAATCTATACTCAATCTACTAACCTTGATAACTTTTGGAAGAAACTATAGTTATCTTGAATCAAACAATGCCAATAGATATTGGTTCTTCTAACTGAACATACCATAAAACTATGGTATTTCCTTAGAATTAATATTGTAAGATTAATCTAACAATATTTAAGATAACCATCTACTCTTTGATTTATCCTATTAACAAACAAAGTAAAACTTAATGGTACAATAGAATTACCAAGTCAATTGCATGTATTATAACACAAGTATTCTTGACCAAGTCAAAAGACATAACAGTTATAATCCCACTATACGTTATAAGTCATTGATCAACTCATTGACTTCATGCATATGTCTTAAAACATAGCAAGTTAACGTCTTACTTTATATTGTAAGTCTTGTATTAAAAGACTTCATGTTTGTGACTTTACAAAATCATAAACATTTATAATTAAAGTAATTATGAACACCACCTCGGGTTTCAATTAATATTTACTACATATATTTAAGTCATTCAACGAATACTTAAATTCAAAGTAGTATTAGATTACTTCATTTAATTATGTCATTCCATGAAATGTTCAACATAAGAAACTGCAAAATCATCCATGCTCGTTCTCACGACACGTAGGTATTTTACCTTGGGCTACAATCTAGTTCACGTTCTCACGTAACATAAATTCTAACTTACAAGTGTTTCTTAAATATTGAATGACATAAATATTTAAAATAAAGTAGCCTTTATTATCATCTTGACACATGTTCTTAATAGGGCAATCATACATATTTAAATGTATACTTCCTATTAGAACGTTATTCTTTTACTTTAAAGTCAAAAGAATCCATTTAAATCATATTTATATGTGTTGTACCTTGCACACAATAAAGATTTCTCCCACTTATGCATGGAACAACATCATGTAGCAGATAAACAACACGACAAACGTTTGTTTATTTGATTAATATGATTTGTGTCATAGATATAACAAGTAGATGTAGGACTATATTGTTTAGTAAGGAAACACACATGACTATCCTTAAAAACATAAGTGTCTACAATTGGAAAGTAATTATCTTTGAAGATAATCTGGGTTACTATACAAGAAACAAAGCTTGTAGCTCCCACTGAATTAGAAATCATTATAACAACTTCTTATTCAATAATGCAACACAAATGCTCCCACCAATTTGACAACATTGTAAGTGTTTCATAACCAGTTAAAACAACTTGCTTGCTTTTTACTTTCCTACACCTTTAAAGAACCATATGTAATCATTACTAAGGTACTAAAAAGTGTATTCTACTCTATGAATGATGGGTTATCTGTAACACCCCAACCCGACAAGGGTAGAAGTGTCACATTCTGGTGTCATATCAGAACATACAAATAAAATTCTTCAAGCGGAAGTCTTAAAGAATAACGTACCAAGTCATTTAAACAAAAGATTTACAAGGAAATTTCAAAATCCAAATGTCTAAATAAACCAAAATTTCAAAACAATAGCCCGCCAAAATAAGTCCAACTAGAAAGGTAACTAGGGTTGGTCCACTCCGATAATCCAACTCTCAGCCCATCAAAGCGCATCTTCAAATCTAAAACCCGCCAGCAGGAAAATAAATGCGGCCGAGCTTAAAAAGCCCAGTGAACAGATATAACAAAACAAAAGCTAAATAAAATCTGAAATGCAAAATGAAAGAAAGGAAACGGATAACAAAGTCGCAACGAAAAGAGAACAATGAGTCAAAGAGGAACGCTGAGAACGCAATTATACGGGATATCCAAAAGGAACATATAACAAGGAGAACAAAGCAAAGCAAAGCATCGATGACATAAATACAAGCACATACAAACCAAGCGCATAAGTAATCAAACATAAGCCAAGAATAGAAGACGTCGCAACCACACAACATATATATGGCATACAATCAATTCAGAAGTCAAAGACATACAAGTCAAACCGAAATCTAAAGGCAAGCGGAAGCAATTAATTATTTAGTGAGCATGGCAATCACACAGTCAAATAACCCACGCTTAAAAACATAACCAAAGATTATAACAGTGGAAGTACTAACAGCAATCAACACATGGCAAATACACGTAACAAGTAGGAATATAGTATGACGATAAAATTGAATGAATTAAAGACATAGCAGGGCAACTAAACAAAAGAACAAGCCAGACGTCACAAGTTGAACCATTTATCAAATTGGACAAGAGCCTAAATAGCAATGTACACATGGCAGATCAACAATGAGCAGATAAGGATACTAACAGATATTCGTAGTCCACGAGGTTAACAGAATGAAGTTTACATGATAAACCGTCAAAACAATTATTTACATACTAGCATGGTTACCAGACAAATCAAAGGGTCATATAACTGTAGGATAACATGTAATCAGATGACAACAAGTGGATCATAAAATCGCGTACTAATCATATCGTAGCAGGGTAAACAATAGTCACATAAGACATGCAATAGCACAATCAAATTCAATAATCATATAATAACCCAGTACGTGAATGGAACGATATGCAAGTAATGGAATGAGAGTGTAACGTGATCAAAGCAATGGAACATATATCTCTTGGTAGTAGAGTGAGTCATATAAGGGTATTGGGTAAAGGACAGTCAATTCATAATATGGTGCGTTGGGGAGTCCGAAGATCCAATATAGGTATATCAAAAGTGTAAGGGTTGTCAGAAATCTATCCCGAGCCAACAAAACAAACCAATATCAATAGTGGCAATAGCAGCCAAGTAACCAATAGTAACCATTGTACTCGGAGGGGTGACCTCGGAATACCAAACCAATAGGAGGGGAGACCTCAAGTAACCAATGGAGTAGCTAGCTCCCAAAATGTGAGGGGGTGTATTGCACACACGCACCACATCACCAAAACAATATATCAATATCAATACAATACAAATCTAGGATGCATCCATACGCCCCTGCAAAACAATAGTGGCCATACATATATCTGAAGCGCGCATAATCAATACAAAATAGGGACGGTGTGGAACATCACTCAACCACACTAAAGTCATGCCATTGGTGCATCAATGACACGGACATGGAACCCCCATGCCTAGTTAATGGCTCGGGTATCAACTGACAGGTCAAAGTGTATAGAGGTCAATCAATATCAAAGGTTCAGTAATAGCAGTTCACAAATCAATATCAATAATCCAATAGCAATGGTTCAATTATCAAGGTCCAATAGTAAGAGATCAATATCAAAGGTTCAATAGCAAAGGGTCAATATCAATAGTTCAATAGCAGAGCAAAGGTTCAATATCAAATTGGCAAGAGATCAAAGATGCAAAGAGATCATGAGAAACCTTATGAGAAAGGTCAGAATATCTGTACCTCGTTCGAAGCAAGTGAACGAAAAAGAAAGGTCGCAAGATGATCACTCCCGCTGCATGTAACCTATACGAATTATAACCACATATTACTTATATGTTTATTACGTCATAACTTCTTTTACACATTTATTATGAATCGCTTTATTATTCTTAGGGTTTATTTAGGTCAAACGTATTTCTATTTTAGTAATAAACAGAATTTGATATTTTTAGGGTTAAACCGATTTAGACACAAGGATACGACTATAATTTCCTATCTCGAACACCCGCTCAAAGCACACACGCGAATACACCATAATGCCAATAATAACGAGACTCATGAGAGTAGCTAAGACACGACATCCTTTAAATTTTCACACAACATTATACTAGTCACATCATGTTAATATATTTCATGTCAATTCATGCATGCAAAATGTTTGTACAAAACAATTTCTCATATGTGACTACATTTAATAAACTAGGCTTATAAAATATTATGAAATTACAGGTTGTGACACAAGATCTCTACATGACATCCAACTAATAAACTATGTTTATTTGCACTCGAAGGACATGCAAGCACATGCAATCATGCGACCCAAAATACAATATTATACCATGCACACACCCATCGACTGGGTTCATGACCAGTGAACAAATTAGACGAAATCACCAGGCCATTTCTTTGCTAAAAACCATTATTTGACACCTCCAAAACATGCTCAAAATCACATCTACTATACGAAGAAACCAACATAACTTATGAACCTGGAATCACGCATAAACTCACTCCTTATCATGCAAATGTGACCAATGCACATACCAGACGACGCCATAACTCACACCTACAACACCACAATAACGACGCCCACACAAGCACAACAGACGACCAAAACAGCAACTGTGGGTCGATAGGAGCAGTTTTAGACATGCCATATTTTATGATTTCATGTGACTTATATTCGATTTATAAACATGTTTGCTAGGCGATTCCAAAAGTTCAAGAATATATTAGAACGAAACAATCAAAGAGAGGATTTACGCGAGGTCGAAAAGATTACCCTTGTAGAGTGAAAGAAACACGATCAAAGTGTTGAGAGTGGGTCGAAATTTAGCACCACCGAACAACAACAGTCCCCTCGAATCAAGGCCCCCGATACCGTCAACACCAAAGCTTTTCGAATCCAAAACCACGACCAGCAGCTTCCACCTTTCGATCCCCAAGGGGGAAACCCACGTACGTTTTCACCCACGATCACGAGCCTTTCGAGACCTTTGTTCGCCTTCCTTTGTTCGACAGAAAATGGATAAAATTTTATGGCAGTCGATGGTTTTCTTGCTAGGGTTTTTGAGTAGTTGTGTTGTGATTGTGAACAAAAATATATGATATGCATTGTAATACTGTTTCCGTGAAAAAGGGTACACCAACAAGGAAAGGTGCTAAATTTAAGGAATAATGATGGAGCTTTCTATATTTACGCCAATCACGAACGTGGTCTCATTCCTTGACTCGATACGTTGTGTGCACTTTATAATTTTCGGCTAGGGATAATTTAAAAAGAAAGTGTGCGACGTAAAATAAACGTGTATAAATTAATTTAGTGTAAGTTTTATTTCCGTAACGATATAAATATTTAAGTTATGGTCGTGATGTATACATTTAATAATCAGCGTCTTTCAAAAGTTCGAGATTTGAAGGGTATTTTGGTATTTTTAACGTGTTTCGAAAATGTGGGTTTTACAACTCTTCCCCTCTAAAAGAAAATTTTTCGTCCTCGAAAATTGAAGTCGCATAGGTATACAGAGACATACTAGTTTAAGGCAGACGTAGCAATCCATAGTTTCACACAAATCATAACGGTTTCGGTTCCAAAGCGTACAAAACTTATACGTAACAGATATCGACGAAAATCTCACAAAGAGGTACATAATTCCAATCGAACATGAGGAGTGACAAATAACGGATATAAGTCTTAGTCCATTCACGTACCAACCCCAGGCATTTCCCAAAACGTCGTATGATTCCAATAAGTTCAAATTATATGATCTCGGTATTATCACGTTGATCAGGCGTCATAATACTTGCATCACATAACAAGCCCTTATTGTCACCATATTCTGTCCCGGGTCATGACAAAACACATAGCCAATATCACACAAAACATATCACATACAGATAACAAGTAGCATACCAAAGCAGGCCAGATCACATACATACAACATATACCACATCGAAACAACTTACCATACCACAAAAGGGAGAAGGCCACCAACTTACGTAAAACGGTTCCTCGGACTCATTACAAGATTCAAAGGAAAAGCTGAGATATTACCAAAATGCCAAAAGATAACGCTTCACGATTCAAACCGAGTTCTGAACAAATCAAAGAAGAGCAATGCCGATCAAAATCACATAGCAAAATATCAAACCGCCACAAACGCATGACAAACAAATCGGAGTAACACAGGCCGTGCTCAATCATATGAAGTAAATGAATCTCCTCGCCACCAGCTTGAATCTTGTCTCCGTCTTGCATCATTGGTTGATCCGTCCAGCTCCCTCCAGAAGATCCCGATGTGTCCAGAAGACGGCAGTTAGGTGTGGCTTCGCTACACGAACCTCTCCAGCTCAGTGGACTGTTGCAAAAGAACGCTGGTCGGCACCATCATCTTCGGCTCTACGGGGTAGTCTTCACCTAATGATCGACAAACGGATGTACGAAGACAAAATAACAAAGTTTGATGCGAAAAGAAAAGGGCCAAATCAGTGAAGACAAACGAATATCAAGTCAAATCGAACGACAATCAAAAGAATCGAGAAGATCGAATGCACGGAAGCCTAGTGTCTACCCAGTCCTCACAGGTCAATCCTAAGGTCAACAAGACGAAACCGGGCTCGATACCATAATTGTAACACCCCAACCCGACAAGGGTAGAAGTGTCACATTCTGGTGTCATATCAGAACATACAAATAAAATTCTTCAAGCGGAAGTCTTAAAGAATAACGTACCAAGTCATTTAAACAAAAGATTTACAAGGAAATTTCAAAATCCAAATGTCTAAATAAACCAAAATTTCAAAACAATAGCCCGCCAAAATAAGTCCAACTAGAAAGGTAACTAGGGTTGGTCCACTCCGATAATCCAACTCTCAGCCCATCAAAGCCCATCTTCAAATCTAAAACCTGCCAAAGAAAAGAAATGCGGCTGAGCTTAAAAAGCCCAGTGAACAGATATAACAAAACAAAAGCTAAATAAAATCTGAAATGCAAAATGAAAGAAAGGAAACGGATAACAAAGTCGCAGCAAAAAGAGAACAATGAGTCAAAGAGGAACGCGCAGAACGCAATTATACAGATATCCAAAAGGAACATATAACAAGGAGAACAAAGCAAAGCAAAGCATCGATGACATAAATACAAGCACATACAAACCAAGCGTACAAGTACTGAAACATAAGCCAGCAATAGAAGACGTCGCAACCACACAACATATATATGGCATACAATCAATTCAGAAGTCGAAGACATACAAGTCAAACCGAAATCTAAAGGCAAGCGGAAGCAATTAATTATTTAGTGAGCATGGCAATCACACAGGTCAAATAACCCACAGTTAAAACATAACCAAAGATTATAACAATGGAAGTACTAACAAAGCATCAACACATGGCGTCACACGTAACAAGTAGGAATATAGTATGACGATAAAATTGAATGAATTAAAGACATAGCAGGGCAACTAAACAAAAGAACAAGCCAGACGTCACAAGTTGAACCATTTATCAAATTGGACAAGAGCCTAAATAGCAATGTACACATGGCAGATCAACAATGAGCAGATAAGGATACTAACAGATATTCGTAGTCCACGAGGTTAACAGAATGAAGTTTACATGATAAACCGTCAAAACAATTATTTACATACTAGCATGGTTACCAGACAAATCAAAGGGTCATATAACTGTAGGATAACATGTAATCAGATGACAACAAGTGGATCATAAAATCGCGTACTAATCATATCGTAGCAGGGTAAACAGTAGTCACATAAGACATGCAATAGCACAATCAAATTCAATAATCATATAATAACCCAGTACGTGAATGGAACGATAGTCTGAAGTAATGGAATGAGAGTGTAACAGATCAAAGCAATGGAACATATATCTCTTGGTAGTAGAGTGAGTCATATAAGGGTATTGGGTAAAGGACAGTCAATTCATAATATGGTGCAGTGGGGAGTCCAGAAGATCCAATATAGGTATATCAAAAGTGTAAGGGTTGTCAGAAATCTATCCCGAGCCAACAAAACAAACCAATATCAATAGTGGCAATAGCAGCCAAGTAACCAATAGTAACCATTGTACTCGGAGGGGTGACCTCGGAATACCAAACCAATAGGAGGGGAGACCTCAAGTAACCAATGGAGTAGCTAGCTCCCAAAATGTGAGGGGGTGTATTGCACACACGCACCACATCACCAAAACAATATATCAATATCAATACAATACAAATCTAGGATGCATCCATGCAAAACAATAGTGGCCATACATATATCCGGGCGCATAATCAATACAAAATAGGGACGGTGTGGAACATCACTCAACCACACTAAAGTCATGCCATTGGTGCATCAATGACACGGACATGGAACCCCCATGCCTAGTTACTGGCTCGGGTATCAACGGCAGTCAAAGTGTATAGAGGTCAATCAATATCAAAGGTTCAAGAATAGCAGTTCACAAATCAATATCAATAATCCAATAGCAATGGTTCAATTATCAAGGTCCAATAGTAAGAGATCAATATCAAAGGTTCAATAGCAAAGGGTCAATATCAATAGTTCAATAGCAGAGCAAAGGTTCAATATCAAATTGGCAAGAGATCAAAGATGCAAAGAGATCATGAGAAACCTTATGAGAAAGGTCAGAATATCTGTACCTCGTTCGAAGCAAGTGAACGAAAAAGAAAGGTCGCAAGATGATCACTCCCGCTGCATGTAACCTATACGAATTATAACCACATATTACTTATATGTTTATTACGTCATAACTTCTTTTACACATTTATTATGAATCGCTTTATTATTCTTAGGGTTTATTTAGGTCAAACGTATTTCTATTTTAGTAATAAACAGAATTTGATATTTTTAGGGTTAAACCGATTTAGACACAAGGATACTAATTATAATTTCCTATCTCGAACACCCGCCAAAGCACACACGCCAATACACCATAATGCCAATAATAACGAGACTCATGAGAGTAGCTAAGACACGACATCCTTTAAATTTTCACACAACATTATACTAGTCACATCATGTTAATATATTTCATGTCAATTCATGCATGCAAAATGTTTGTACAAAACAATTTCTCATATGTGACTACATTTAATAAACTAGGCTTATAAAATATTATGAAATTACAGGTTGTGACACAAGATCTCTACATGACATCCAACTAATAAACTATGTTTATTTGCACTCGAAGGACATGCAAGCACATGCAATCATGCGACCCAAAATACAATATTATACCATGCACACACCCATCGACTGGGTTCATGACCAGTGAACAAATTAGACGAAATCACCAGGCCATTTCTTTGCTAAAAACCATTATTTGACACCTCCAAAACATGCTCAAAATCACATCTACTATACGAAGAAACCAACATAACTTATGAACCTGGAATCACGCATAAACTCACTCCTTATCATGCAAATGTGACCAATGCACATACCAGACGACGCCATAACTCACACCTACAACACCACAATAACGACGCCCACACAAGCACAACAGACGACCAAAACAGCAACTGTGGGTCGATAGGAGCAGTTTTAGACATGCCATATTTTATGATTTCATGTGACTTATATTCGATTTATAAACATGTTTGCTAGGCGATTCCAAAAGTTCAAGAATATATTAGAACGAAACAATCAAAGAGAGGATTTACGCGAGGTCGAAAAGATTACCCTTGTAGAGTGAAAGAAACACGATCAAAGTGTTGAGAGTGGGTCGAAATTTAGCACCACCGAACAACAACAGTCCCCTCGAATCAAGGCCCCCGATACCGTCAACACCAAAGCTTTTCGAATCCAAAACCACGACCAGCAGCTTCCACCTTTCGATCCCCAAGGGGAAACCCACGACGTTTTCACCCACGATCACGAGCCTTTCGAGACCTTTGTTCGCCTTCCTTTGTTCGACAGAAAATGGATAAAATTTTATGGCAGTCGATGGTTTTCTTGCTAGGGTTTTTGAGTAGTTGTGTTGTGATTGTGAACAAAAATATATGATATGCATTGTAATACTGTTTCCGTGAAAAAGGGTACACCAACAAGGAAAGGTGCTAAATTTAAGGAATAATGATGGAGCTTTCTATATTTACGCCAATCACGAACGTGGTCTCATTCCTTGACTCGATACGTTGTGTGCACTTTATAATTTTCGGCTAGGGATAATTTAAAAAGAAAGTGTGCGACGTAAAATAAACGTGTATAAATTAATTTAGTGTAAGTTTTATTTCCGTAACGATATAAATATTTAAGTTATGGTCGTGATGTATACATTTAATAATCAGCGTCTTTCAAAAGTTCGAGATTTGAAGGGTATTTTGGTATTTTTAACGTGTTTCGAAAATGTGGGTTTTACATTATCCATCAATGTTATTAACTTAAAAAATTGGGTATGTAATTTCTTCCTTAACAGGCCTACCACCCCCATACTTGTATGTAGCACCTTTAAAGGCTAAAGCAAAACAACTAGATAAAATATGCTAGTTTGCCTTTTACCAATTTTCGCGGTAATTAGTCTAGTTTCTAATTTAGTAACTCACATACATGTTTTCCAGTTAACCAACATTCATGTTTGTTGCAAAAGGATTCATTCACCAAATGAGGGTAATGAAATCTTTATGGAAAATAAGATGTGCAATTCATTGCTATGAGTTACATTAGAATTTAGACAATTCAAATGTTCCTATTATTACCTTTCTCATTCATGAAAAGGAATAGGATTGAGTCTCATTCTTCTCCCATGGAAAAGAGACTTTGTTTATCTTTTCGGTAAATTTATTTTCGATCAAACATTTGTTTGACAGCAGAATGGATCAATTTACTAATAAAAGACTAAACCACGTTTACGGTTAAATGTTGCATTAATACATTCAAAAGAATTACAAAATTCAATTTTAGTATTTTTGATAATTAACCTTTTCAAGAAAATTAAATACCCATGGTTCATAAACATATAACTATTTAATTTTCACTGAAAACTAGGATCCAAATTGACATAGTTTCATCACATCAGTTGATCTGCTAGGAATGAAATTATTCAAAATGGTACGAGTCAAGCCTCAATTGCCAATTTTCAAATTGCAATTCCTAGATTTATGGGATTTACATTTAGCCAATTTCAATTGCCATGTAAACATGTTTTATCCCTATTTTATGCCTTGAGTTGCCGGCTCACCGCGAAAACTCAATTAAGTTGTCCAATTTAAGCGCAAAATCATCCATGCCCGTTCTCACGCCACGTGGATATTTTACCCTTTGATTACGATCTAAATCACGTTCTCACGCAAATAAAAGGTAATCTCAGGTGTTTCGGTTTCATTGGATGGCATACAACTTAAATTAAGGGTAATACATTTGATTTTGGTGTCAAATCAAATATGTACAAAGATGTCATGCAATCATCTTCGTAGCATAAGGTTTTATTAAAACAGTCATATCCTTGTTTTAATGTTTAAGCTTTTCATCATCAAACTTTAATCGAGGTATTGGTTACACCAATTAAAGAATTACCTTTAATTACCACTATATCCTACTACTGCATGAGTCATAAGACCCAAGTTATTCGGATAATTACCATAAAAGTGGCGCGTAGAATTTAAAGTAATTCACCCTTAAGATTTTATGCACACATATAGGAATACTTGGTAGCTCCATTAAGACGCACAAACGAGCGGAGAATCATGTCAGCGCGAAGCATATTAAAAACCCTCTTCTTTAAGGTCACAATTTAATGCGTACCAACCTTATACCCATCCCACATTTTGTCATTAATGGGTGAGCCGTTCTAACTATTTTGTGCAAAAAATCAATCAATTAAACGATTATGATTACTATGCTTAAAAATACATGTTTCACCATTGTTTAGGTCAGTTTATTTTTCTTATCAAAATACCCTTGTTACACATAACAAACAAGCAAGTATTTAAAAATAAACAAATAAACAATGAATGCATAATAATAAGTCATGCATATCAAATAGCCACATGCAAACCTTTTGATAAATCATATTAATAATCAATTATAGATATGTCAATATGTATATGTTTAATTAAGACTCTCACCCGTTTTCATCAACGTACAAAGTGAGCCACATGCATCGATTCATCGATTGCGTAAGTCAAAATTAAACACATACCACATAGCACATAATTGATTAAATAATAATGATTGAGGTCTTCCCCAATTTTAGATCTATCGTAATATTAGTGTATATCACTTAACCAAGTAAAACATACAATAAAAGCAGATCCATGACAAAACATGCATGTATTTATCATGGATGTAAATCACACTTAACAATTAATCAATTAAACAGAGTTACGCAATACACATAAAATTGCATGCAACCTAGGGTTTCTAATCCAATTAAAACTGAAGTTTACAAAACCCTAATTAGGGCACCAAAAAACGCACCCCCCCCCAAAAAAAATATATTAGGGTTTAGGTTTTGCAAACCCTAGATCTACACATACAATTAATAACACAATCATGTTTATTTTATTTATGTGTTTCAGTAATTAATTACTTGTTATACAAGGCTCGTGATGCCACTGTTGAGTTTAAGATATATGAAAACAAATAAAATCATATAGACACCACAGAGTACACAGCGGAAGACTTAGAATCATAACAATAATTAATTAACTGAAAGATGCGTAACGTACCTTTTGCAATTGGTAGATCTCTTCAATTCAAGAACCCTAATTAGGGTTTATGTGGTTTAACGAATTGACCCTTACCGGTTTTCAATTCAAACCAATTGATGTAACAATAGTGTGTTACACTACGTTTTTGTACACACGCATTCATTAGCTTATCGATGCGAATGCTAGTTATTGATCACAATAGAATAACCAAACACCTTTTTTATGCTCAAGGTCACTCGTAAATCCCTTACAATGGGGATTCACTCGTCGACCAAGAACAAGAGGGAAGAAAAGAAGATGTTTGGCCTTCTCATGAAATCAAGTGTACCAAAGGATGAATACATGAGGATGTATTTATAGCCTTATGGTAGATGTCAAGATTACTATGGTTTCCGATGTGGGATTCGATAGTTTCGGCCAAAAACAAGCCCAAAAGAGGGTTCCTAAAACCGTCTCTTGGCTTGTTTACTTTTCTTCATATCCCGTTGACATTTAACGACCAATAGTCACTTTCGATAAGTGTTTATCGCTCGTTTAGTCGTTTATTGTGAATTTAATAATTAAACATAATATTTTATAATAATTGTTTAAACATCGAGTCTCATACGTAAAGTGTACAATCCCGTTGTCTCAAGTTCGAATCCGATCATACACATATTAAATATATCCATAAACCAACAAGAAGTCAATAGATTGCTCACCACTTTGGAATGCCATCTTTTTTTCTTATTTTTTCTTCTTGTTATTATCAATATGTAAGATAATTTGACATGGTTTAGTTTAATAGACATTCCCTACTTAGACAAAAGTTCAATGCAGAACATAAAATATCTAAAGATCAAATCACTCCATTTCAACCATTGATCTTTCTTTTATCCTACGGTATATATTAAACATCTGCATTTACCACAAGGACAATTTTGTAATTTTATTCTCCACTCATTTATTCACTTTTTTCACTCTCTCTTCTCATTCACCTAACTCCCCAATTCTCTCTCATAAATCACACGCAAAACTAAGCTCCAAACTTTGTGAAAGTCATGGTTGCGATAACAGCAGCATGCGACGACACGTCAGATCACGCGTCGGACTGATGACGAGCTGCACGTTGTTGTAGAAGGAGCTGTCGGGATTATTTTGAACCGTTGTAAGAGAAGCTGATGAGCACATCTGGCGTCATCAAAGGGAAGACAAAGACGTTGGAAATGGAGACTGAGAAGTCGTTAAGTTCGTTTTGAATTCAGTAAGAATAAAACAAAATGAAAATGAATTAAAAGAAGAAGATGATAAAACTGAAATGTTTTTGTATACAAACTGATTCGTCCGCTTCTTCACAATGTATAAAAAACTGAAATGTTTTTGTGTCAAAACGGATTCGTCCGCTTTTTGAGGTTTTATTTGCTGAAAAAAGAAGGAAATTAATTTCATGAGAGAGAAACTTTCTTTATTTGTGGTTAATTTGCAGTTGATATAGTGGGATGCTATGTTGAGGGTGATGCAGAGATGTATGGTACACTTTTTTCTTTTTTGTTAAGAGAGAGAAGTGTGTAATAGGGGTAAGTGTGCTATAAAGGTAGAAAGAAGTGTTATCTATTAGCTGATGTTTCAAGATAGAGAAATGAATAATGTTGGTGCATGTATGTGAAGTAGGTGGTATATTTGCGAGTACCAAGAAATTGTTTTGTCACATCATATACAAGTAACCATGAACATGCAAGGTTTTGGAAATGTATAAAAATTCAAAAGTAAGTATCTAGTGGTCAAGAGTTATATATAGTCTAGTGATTTAGTCATTAACTTAGATCATCTATATACACCATTGGAGCATAGACATGCTACTATTTGGTAAGGGTCCTATGCTTTTGCAATGAGCCTTTGGTCAAACCAACACACACCTATTGTTATGTTATTAAAAGTGCTCGACATTACAACTAACTTTTGAATATGGTTTGAATATATGAATAAAGATGATTAATAATTTATTATTATTATTATTTTAGTTAAAATATATTCCTTGAATATGCAAAACAATGTAATTGAAACTCATACTTCTTATCTACTTTATTATTGATATCAAGGTTATAAATAGCGTAAGGCGTGGCATGGCGGCATGACCAAGCCTCACGCCTTTGCGGCTAAGGCGAAGCTTTTGCGTTTATAAGGCGTGGCATAAGGCGGCACAAAGTATGAAAATATTTATATATTTATATCATAATTCATATATATCGAGTTTACAAAAACATTTTCATAAGGCGGCGTGAAGGCATGGCGTGGCGGCATGATCAAGCCTCACGCCTTTGCGAGGCATTTGCGAGGCCTTTGCGAGCCTTTTAGAACAGTGATTGATATGCACCATATATTTTCTGACTCTATACAAATGGTCACTTCAACTTTTTTGGTACTTTTCTTATTATTGAATTCTTATTAGTGTAAAAGTTCTCTATCCAAAATAAATAAAGAAAACCAAAAACTCTCTATTTCGACAACTTTTATAAAGGTAGATATTTGGTCAAAACTAAATGAAAAACAAGAAAAAAATATGTGATTTACACACGAATCACAACAAAAACAGAACCACTTTCTAAATTAAAACATAATCACATGTGATTTACACGCGAATCACATGTGATTTGCACACGAATCACAAAAAAAAACATAATCACGTGTGATTTAATAAAAAAATTATTATTAATCTTTGCTTTAGTAACATGACTTCTTGTAGTTTTTTTTTTTTTTTTTTTTTTTTTTTTGAACTAGACTTCCAGCTTGTTTTGGATCACATGAAAGTGGACGCATGTGTACTTTGAGATGTTCGGATTCTGAATGAATGTACTCCTTTGTTTTTCAATTTAAATTTTGTGTTTTCTTTATTTCATTTTTTTGTTAGTTTTGACCATACCAGAATGTGAAAAACCAAAAACAAAACTTATTACATTAATATTTGTTTTTATAATGTATACTATGACTAAATCACATGTGATTTACACAAGGATCACATGTGATTTACACACGAATCACAACAAAAAAAACATAATAACCTGTGCTACTTTTTAGACTAAAACATAATAAAGTGATTTTCACGAGAATCACATGTGATTTGCACACGAATTACACGTGATTTTACACTAAATCACATGTGATTTACCCTTTTTCTAGCTAAAATTTCATTCAAATTTGATTGTCAACAACAACAAAGAGCAAAGCACACGTGATTTTACACTAAAATCATGTGTGATTTTAAAGTAAATCACATGTGATTTGCATACACTGCAACACTAGAATCACAGGTGATTTACTCATTTCTAGATCAAGTATCTTTATGTGATTCATAGTTAATCACAGATGAATCACATGAGACTCTTTGATGAATCACTTGTGATTCATCTCTAATCGCAACAACAATATGGAGCCAAATATGCAGTAAACAAATATAGTAATTAGTTACTAGAATCACATTTGATCCACTAAAGAATCACATGTGATTTTTAAACAAATCACATGTGATTGATGTATAAGAATATTAGAATGGAAAATGATAAATGGACATAACTAAAGAGGCCTAAAAGGAGACCTACCGCATAAATGAATTGTACAGTAACAGTACTGTACAATTCATTTATGCGGTAGGTCTTCTTTTAGGCCTCTTTAGTTAGGCCTATGTATCAATGCTCTATTAGAATTAATAAAAAGTGCATGCTTTAATATTTTATGATAGAATCACATGTGATCCACCAAAGAATCACATGTGATTTTTAAACAAATTACATGTGATTGATGTATAAGAATCTTAGAACTAATAAAAAGTTCACGCTTTAATATTTTATTAGAGAATCAAATGTGATCCACCAAAAAATCACATGTGATTTTGTACAAATCACATGTGATTGTTGTAAAAAAAATATACTTTAATATTAATTGTTTATATGCAGAATCACATGTAATATTATGCCAAATCAAGGTAAATTCACTTGTGATTTCGGATAACGAAATTTTCTAATTTTCAGTTCAGAAAATGTAAATCACTTGATATTTATAGTTTTATGAGAGAATCATATGTGATTAACCAAATAATCACATGAGATTTTGTACAAATCACATGTGATTGCTTTAAAAAATTTCAGAACTAATAAAGAGTAAAAAATTTCAGAATTAATAAAGAGTGTATATTTATTTAATTGTTTTGATGGTATAAAAAAAATCCAATGTGATCCACAAAAGAATCACATTAAATTTTTGTACAAATTACATGTGATCATTGTAAAAGAATCTTAAAACTAATAAAGAATGTATACTAAAATAAATCATACCAAATTTCAGCGTAACACACAACTTACAAATCCTAAGTTGAATACTATTCACTTAAACATTGACATCATAAATTTGGGATAAAAAAAATATTAAAGACAAGTACACTATTAGATACAAAAGAGAGAAAAAAAATATTAATTAAAAATAAATGAGGTAACTTTTTACTGCCACAAGTCCACAACACACGTGATGCCTACCACAATTTTCTTTTTGTGAAAATTACTTGTAAGGCCCTGCAGGGGCTTCTTTGTCTCATGAGAGGACCTCTTTTCTTTGTATTTCGAAAAAGGCCACCTATTTCGCTACAAACTTGTTTAGAAATGCTTAATGGACACGTGTCGCTTCCCCATTAAATTAACGTCCGTAATTAAAAAAAAAAAGGCAATTCACCTCACCTTTGCAGCGAAATCTGACAAAATGTGGGACCCCGACTGACACATGAGAGAGAAACCGGCCTCTCACCTAAACATTGCAGCGAAATACTCTCTCCTCCATTGGGAATGAGCAAAACAATAACCTGCAAATTATATGAAATGACTGATCGGCTTTTAACAGCAAATGTGTAGGATTAGTAGCATCTGGGTATTCGTTTGGGTATTCATTTGTAGTGATAATGGAGTAGGTGTTTTTAGTGTTATCTCTTCTCAAAGTTGCAAAAATCTTCTTTGTTTTTTTTTTTTTTGCCTGCTGTCGAGTTGTGTTGTTGGTGGTGGTGTTGTTGTGGTGAACGCAGTTGGAGGTGGTGTTGTTGGTGTTGTAGGCTGTTGGTGGTGGTGTTGTGTCTGTTGGAGGTGGTGTTGTGTCTGTTGGAGGTGGTGCCGGCGGTAGGTGGTGCGGCAGTTGGTGGTGGCAGTTGGTAGTGGTGCGGCAGTTGGTGGTGGTTGTGTTGTTGGTGGTGGTTTGCTGTAGGTGGTGGTGAAGGCAGTTGGTGGTTGTGTGGCTGTTTGTGGTGGTTTGTTGTAGGTGGTGCGACAGGTTGTGGTTGTCATTCTTGGGTGGTTTGTGGTTGTGTTGTTGGTGGTTGTTTGTGAATATGGCACTAGTTGTTCCGGTAAATAATTTTTTTTCTTCCGATGTGTAGTTAACATGACTGCTGACTTTTGCTTCTAGTATTTCTTTCTGTGAAAGTTTGCTTTCATAAAAGCAAAAGTTTTTTGTTTTTCTTTTATTGTTAGTGGTTTTCTATTGAATTATTTTGGCTAAAAGAATAGAATCCTATGCACCGATAAAGAAAGAACAAAGAAAAGAACTAGAATCTGAAAAAACACCTTTTTCGGGTAAATTCTAAGTTGAGGGACTTTGAACTTTCTTCTAAAATAAATAAACATTTTTGTTGCAAATATACTCATATTTTGATATACTATTTTGCATACACAGCTTTTATTGTCAATGAAAGGAAATTTTGCATACATAGATTGGGATGACTAACTCGTATGCCTAATAACATGACTAACTCGTATGCCTAATAATTATTTGTTGTTTTATTTACCGGAACAAAAAAAAATGTTCCGGTAAACATTTTTTTTTGTTCCGGTAAATAATTATTTGTTGTTTTAT
This sequence comes from Chrysanthemum makinoi, assembly GCA_910596185.1. Lineage (NCBI taxonomy): Eukaryota > Viridiplantae > Streptophyta > Magnoliopsida > Asterales > Asteraceae > Chrysanthemum > Chrysanthemum makinoi. The sequence goes on from OU343225.1 coordinate 122,521,475, forward strand.
GGTTATTGTGTAGTTAATAATATATACTGTTATTAATTGTTGTTTTAGGATTTTGCCGTTGACCTTACCTGTAGAAGTAAGCTTAGTTTGGTTCATTACCTTAAAAAAAATTTTGCGAATACCAATAAGGAAGTATTGTTTAGGCAAACGTGTTTCGGATGGATGTTTGACATAGAACAAATGCGAGAGTCATGTATTTTAATACATTATATGAGTTTATGTCAAGTTGTTCCTGAACCGGGAGACACGGAAGTCGTTCCATTGAGGTATCGTGTAGGAGATTTTGAGTTGAGATTTGGTAGAGAGGAGTTTTGTTTAGTAACTGGCTTGAGATTTGGGGTTGATTTTCAAGACAAATATAAAGGTCAACCTACTCCTCTTAGGAGACGTGTTTTTGACTCACGTTATGACGGATGTTCGATAACTGTTGGACTGCTGAATGCTTATATTTATAGCGATGCCTTTGATAAGCTTGTCGATATCGATGCCATTCGTGTTAGTTTGCTAGGGTTGTTGGAGATGGTGTTGTTAGGCCACGATGTTAATTACGTAGTCCCCCCATGGTGCATGGCTTTAGTAGATAATCTTGATGCTTGGAACATATATCCTTGGGGTTCGTACGTGTGGCCGACATTGTATAGTCAGTTAGTTGGTGCAGTAGATTCACGTCTTGAAGCTTTTTTTGTGAAGCCACGACCACCGCCCGACGCTGACGGTAAGGTAAAGAACCCTAAGTATACGCTAATCGGCTTTACATGGGCCTTTAAGGTATGTATATATATATAATTTTAGTTTTTGCTATTTATGTATATATATAATGTTAAAGTAATTAACCAATTATTTTTTTATAGACGTGGATTTTGGAGACTTATCTAGACACGGCACTACATTTTTTTAATCGTCACGAGCTCCATCCGAGAGTGTGTGCTTGGCGTTACAAGCGGCCGTTTGAACGTTGTTACCTGGATAGTTTATTGGTGAGTTGTTATTTAATCATGCCATTCAGTTTTTAGTGATTCATAACAATATTCGTATTTGTTGTTATATAAATTTTAGGTAGCGGAACCTACATTAAGACTTGTACCCGATGCATATGAGTCCGAAAAGGGTTGGTTCCATGATAGCATGGCATTTTTGAGCGTAGTATTGAACCACCACCAATACCCCCACTTTCAGACCAATATAGCCGTGACGATGTTCCAGAATTCGTTTATCGTCATTTGACGGAACTAGAGGATTTGACAAAGGCTCAGGCTGCCAAGATTAATGAACACGACACAATGTTCCAAAAAATATTTGGTTTCTTTAGTGGATTTAGTGGTTTCCCGAACGCGCATGTATGTTTTATTTGCATATTTTTTTGTTGCTACTTATTTGTTTTAAAAATTACTAAACATTATAATATTGAATTAAGGGTTTCGCGCCGGCTGGAGCTGGAAGTAATTGGAACCCGAACGCGCAGGTATGTATTATTTGCATATTTTTTTGTTGTTAATCATTTGTTTTAAAAATTACTAAACATTATAATATTGTATTTAGGGTTTCGGGCCGGGTGGAACTGGAAGTAATTGGAACCCGAACGCGCAGGTATGTTTTATTTTCATATTTTTTTGTTGCTAATCATTTGTTTTAAAAATTACTAAACATTATAATAATGTATTTAGGGTTTCGGGCGGCTGGGAAAGTAATTGGAACCCGAACGCGCAGGTATGTTTTATTTGCATATTTTTTTGTTGCTAATCATTTGTTTTAAAAATTACTAAACATTATAATATTGTATTTAGGGTTTCGGGCCGGGTGGAACTGGAAGTAATTGGAACCCGAACGCGCAGGTATGTTTTATTTCCATATTTTTTGTTGCTACTTATTTGTTTTAAAAATTACTAAACATTATAATATTGTATTTAGGGTTTCGGGCCGGCTGGAACTGGAAGTAATTGGAACCCGAACGTGCAGGTATTTTTATTTTCATATTTTTTTGTTGCTACTTATTTGTTTTAAAAATTACTAAACATTATAATATTCAATTAAGGGTTTTGCGCCGGCTGGAACTGGAAGTAATTGGAACCAGAACGCGCAGGTATGTTTTATTTGCATATTTTTTTGTTGCTAATCATTTGTTTTAAAAATTACTAAACATTATAATATTGTATTTAGGGTTTCGGGCCGGGTGGAACTGGAAGTAATTGGAACCCGAACGCACAGGTATGTTTTATTTCCATATTTTTTTGTTGCTAATAATTTGTTTTAAAAATTACTAAACATTATAATATTGAATTAAGGGTTTCGCGCCGGGTGGAACTGGAAGTAATTGGAACCCGAACGCGCAGGTAGGTTTACCAATGGCATGTATATAGTTTATTAATTTTTTTAAAAAGTACTAAACATTATAATATTGTATGTAGGTATTTGGTGAGGCTGGTCAAGGAGATGGGGGGTTTCCTACCCCCCAGTAGTTCTTTCTTTGAGGGGGTGTCTCACCACCGCCGCCACATTGTGTGGGCACGCACGTATACGACCGGTGACGCCTCACTCTAGGACGCCTATGCCACAACAAGGATTTGTTCGGTGGTCGGGTAACAATGCGCAACAAGCTAGTGCATCACACCCCCCGTAGCTAATCGTGTGTTACCGGTAAATTTATAACCCACATAAGTATATATATTTTTTTCATTTTTCTACTATAATACTTGCATGTATATTTGTTCCGTGTTAGGGTGCTATTAATCGAGGAAAGAGAGATGTTCGTCCTAGCCGTTATTTGTGCGGCCGTTTGGTCGTTTGCCAGACACGACTCCTATTCCCAATAAACGGGATGGTAGGCTTAAGGATAATGCCATTTCATCAAATATTAGCCCGTTAGATCTTGGAAAAGCTATTGATGAAGAAGACGATAGGGTCAATGATGATGAAGAAGACAGGGATATAGTTGAGTTTTACGGAAAATTATACCGGAGAGTACATTTCGTTTTATAACGTTGACCCTGCTAAGGTAATCATAAAACTACGTGAATATTCTTGAAATTTAACAATGTTTAACAACTTATTATTGATATTACTTTTGGCTATTTAGGTTAAGCGTACATTATATGAAGACTTAGAAACTTTCCTGAGGAACCCTAAACCCATATACCTGGACTGTCATGTGATGGGTTTTGCGTGTGAGACAATTTTTTGGCGTGAATTGCTCCCTTTTTGTTCCAAGGTCCCATGTAATGGTTGGCTTGCAGACGATGTAAGTTTAGTATTACATGTTTATAATGTATTTGAATAGTTTTTTTTATAGAATGCTTATAAATAATTTTAATATTTTTTTATATGAACTAGCATATGAATGCATGGAATGAGCTTCTAATTCGTCAGAGGCCAAATGGTGCTCCCTGGACAGTAGCGAAATCAACACTTGAATCGTATGCTCCAGGCACTTCTCTCTTCTTACTTGTGACGGATAGAGCATTACAGGGAACGATAAGTGGGAGGACACGTCCGTACCCATCCTGGGATGAGGTACAAGTGGTAAGTATTTTTGTTTAATGATTTTAATAAGATATTTAATTGTATGTAAGCTAATGATTTTATCTTTGTAGGTGTATATGCCGTTCCATGCCGAAGGCAACCAAAGATATTTAATTGTATGTAAGCTAATGATTTTATCTTTGTAGCATCAAAGATCTCAAACGAAAAAAAATAATTTTGTCAAAATTGGGTCAAAGATGACATGTGAGTAAAATTCTAAGCTGGCCCACATGTATAGTATTTCGCTGCAATGTTTAGGTGAGAGGCCGGTTTCTCTCTCATGTGTCAGACGGGGTCCCAAATTTTGTCAGATTTCGCGCAAGGTGAGGTGAATTGCCTTTTTTTTTTTAATTACGGACGTTAATTTAATGGGGAAGCGACACGTGTCCATTAAGCATTGCTACACAAGTTTGTAGCGAAATAGGTGGCCTTTTTCGAAATACAAAGAAAAGAGGTCCTCTGCGGACAAAGAAGCCCTGCAGGGCCTTACAAGTAATTTTCACTTCCTACCCTACCTACTATCCCACTATCTACCACAATTGTCTTTTTTACTTCCTAATTTCCGATTATCCTCTTTACTCCATTTTCTTCAAAGAACAAAATTACAGCAAACTGAAAAACAGTTTCAACATTAAAGTGCAAGTTATTTGTCGGTAACTTGAGAGTGGAGGGCACTCAGATTATTTGCTTGAGGGCACTGGTTCGGAAACTAGTTGCCGCTCCTGTTCCGGTTGATTTCACGATGCTAAGAATAGAAGGTTATTTATAAGTTGCACCTGTTTATCATCAAGAAACAACAACAATAATTACATCATTTTGGTGTGTTTGTTGGTGTACAAAATTTAGTACATAAAGTACAAGCCATTAAAGCAGTAATGATTAAGAAAGTCTTACCAGCACTTGATTACAGTTTTCGACTTTTTGAATAATAGATCTTAATTACGGTTAACGATGGTGAATTTGTTTGAATTTTTTTGTTGATCGACGGTGAATCTGTTTGATTTTTCCGGTGATCGATTGATGATTTTGTATTTATACGGTGATTTATAAGGTTAAACAGAAGTTTTACGGTGATTTAGAAGGTTAATCGGAAGCTTTTCCGGTGATTTAGAAGGATTCCGGTTAACCGAAAGTTTTTGGTTGGAGAGAAAATTGTGGAAGACGGAAATGAGATATTTTTTTGATTTTATTAAAAGAGTTGGAATGACCATTTTACCCTGCTTTTATGATTGTTGTTTTGATCTTTGTCGTTGGATGAAAGCGGAATGGAGGGCTACGATTCTCTCCCATGTTCTTTAAATATTTGTTGTTTGTGGGGGATCTCCCCTCTCCCTACTTATTGGCATATTCAGAAAACAAGAATTAATAAAATATAATAATGTCTAGTTAAAATCAAGTACAAATAATTGTTGAGGTCGAACGTATCTCATTCACTTATTTTAAGAAGGGCCATACATATTAATTGCATGTTTTTTCTCATAGACGTGAGTCATGTGATCAATGACACTAAAAACAGTGCTATTTAAAGCAAAAATTTTCATTTAACTGAAAGTATACCATTAAACAAATGAGATACAAAATAAGGGTTACGTCGTTATATATTTTTATCCACCTTCACATCTCTTAAAGAAACTTTTCTTAGGAAAAATAATTTTTAGATATGGATTTTTTTCATGGTGAAATTCTATTTTTGTCGGCAATGATTTCTTACAGATCACTTGAAGTGGTAAAAAACTTTGATGAAAATACATACTGTACTTATCTTTCATAAAATTAATTTTGATTGTACTGTAGCGCCTGTAAGGTGAGACGCAAATTATAATTGATGACATAGCGAGGACAAAAAAGTTGGCAATATACAGTATCATTTTAATTCTACGTAAGGGTGAGCATATGACCCGAATGGACCGGACCGACCGGACCGAGACCGGACCGACCACATTCGGTCCGGTCCGCGGTCCCGGCTTTTGGGCTAATTGGTCCTCGGTCCGGTCCGGTCCGGACAAAAACCGACGAATTTGGCCTTGTTGGACCGGACCGACCGGACCGAGACCGAACCGACCACATTCGGTACGGTCTCGGTCTAGGGTTTATGCCGAAATCGGTTTTCGGTCCGATCCGGTCTTGGCCGGTCCGGTCCGGTTTTGGGCCTATGCACACCCTTAATTCTACGTGCAGCACAACACGTTATTCACATGATACGTACCAAAATGTGCATCACAATAATTAACAGAGAAAAGTAAAAAAAAAGGACAAATTTTTTTTTTTAAGTCTATTTTTTAACCTAATCTCAAAAATAGTCATGGTCAAAAATTTTACGTTTTGTCTTGCGCACTCGCGTAATTTTTATAAATAACGTACGTTTTCATTTTAGATCACGTTTTTAGATAATTTAATTTTACGTTTTAATTAAAATAGTTTATTTAAGTTATTTTGTTTTATAAATCAGAAAAACATCATTGTAAAAATAGTGATAGCGTTTATTTAATATATTTTAGCTTTTTAATTTTCTTTAATTTGCATTTAAGCCCCTGTAATTTACAAAACTTTCTCTTTATGTATAAATAAATCAAAATCCTTATTGATCACTATCCTTAGTGATTATTCGACATATGTCTGTGTTAAACACCATTCATCCTCCGTGGGACTTAACGACCCAGGAATCCACTATATTCCTCTGATCTTAATTGAATTTGTTTCTGAGCTGTTTTAAGTTTATTACGGTTGACCATTCACAAGTGGTCAACTTGTGTGATTAAACTTGACCGTTCAGGAGCCAATCAATAATTAACAGAGAAAAGTAAAAAAAGGACAAAAATTTTTTTTAAGTCTATTTTTTAACCTAATCTCGAAAATAGTCATGGTCAACTACTCAACTCCGCAATTTCACTCAAAATGTACCACGTGTCCCTCTGCAAGTACAATTGGTTACTCTTTATGGGCCCACATTAACTTTCATAATTGCGCAACCGGCGGCTACTCAACCGAAGGTTGCGCAACTTACATTCCCCATGTATATTTCTCCTTTCCCAATGTACCTTTATATCTTTTCCAAAGTATTTTTGAAGATGGTCCAATGTAAGTTGCGCAACTGCCGGTTGAGTAGCCGCCGATCGCGCAAATGTGGGGTCCCACATTTTGTCGATTTGCAAAGGTGAGGTGAATTGCCTTTTTTTTTTTAATTACGGACGTTAATTTAATGGGGAAGCGACACGTGTCCATTAAGCATTTCTACACAAGTTTGTAGCGAAATAGGTGGCCTTTTTCGAAATACAAAGAAAAGAGGTCCTCTGCGGGACAAAGAAGCCCCTGCAGGGCCTTACAAGTAATTTTCACTTCCTACCCTACCTACTATCCCACTATCTACCACAATTGTCTTTTTTACTTCCTAATTTCCGATTATCCTCTTTACTCCATTTTCTTCAGCAACAAAATTACAGCAAACTGAAAAACAGTTTCAACATTAAAGTGCAAGTTATTTGTCGGTAACTTGAGAGTGGAGGGCACTCAGATTATTTGCTTGAGGGCACTGGTTCGGAAACTAGTTGCCGCTCCTGTTCCGGTTGATTTCACGATGCTAAGAATAGAAGGTTATTTATAAGTTGCACCTGTTTATCATCAAGAAACAACAACAATAATTACATCATTTTGGTGTGTTTGTTGGTGTACAAAATTTAGTACATAAAGTACAAGCCATTAAAGCAGTAATGATTAAGAAAGTCTTACCAGCACTTGATTACAGTTTTCGACTTTTTAAATAATAGATCTTAATTACGGTTAACGATGGTGAATTTGTTTGAATTTTTTTGTTGATCGACGGTGAATCTGTTTGATTTTTCCGGTGATCGACGATGATTTTGTATTTATACGCTGATTTATAAGGTTAAACAGAAGTTTTACGGTGATTTAGAAGGTTAATCGGAAGCTTTTCCGGTGATTTAGAAGGATTCCGGTTAACCGGAAGTTTTTGGTTGGAGAGAAAATTGTGGAAGACGGAAATGAGATATTTTTTTGATTTTATTAAAAGAGTTGGAATGACCATTTTACCCTGCTTTTATGATTGTTGTTTTGATCTTTGTCGTTGGATCAAAGCGGAATGGAGGGCTACGATTCTCTCCCTTGTTCTTTAAATATTTGTTGTTTGTGGGGGATCTCCCCTCTCCCTACTTATTGGCATATTCAGAAAACGAGAATTAATAAAATAAAATAATGTCTAGTTAAAATCAAGTGCAAATAATTGTTGAAGTCGAACTTATCTCATTCACTTATTTTAAGAAAGGCCATACATATTAATTGCATGTTTTTTCTCATAGACGTGAGTCATGTGATCAATGACACTAAAAACAGTGCTATTTAAAGCAAAATTTTTCATTTAACTGAAAGTATACCATTAAACAAATGAGATACAAAATAAGGGTTACGTCGTTATATATTTTTATCCACCTTCACATCTCTTAAAGAAACTTTTCTTAGGAAAAATAATTTTTAGATATGGATTTTTTTCATGGTGAAATTCTATTTTTGCCGGCAATGATTTCTTACAGATCACTTGAAGTGGTAAAAAACTTTGATGAAAATACATACTGTACTTATCTTTCATAAAATTAATTTTGATTGTACTGTAGTGCCTGTAAGGTGAGACGCAAATTATAATTGATGACATAGCGAGGACAAAAAAGTTGGCAATATACAGTATCATTTTAATTCTACGTAAGGGTGAGCATATGACCCGAATGGACCGGACCGACCGAAGGACCGACACGGACCGAGACCGGACCGACCACATTCGGTCCGGTCCGCGGTCTCGGCTTTTGGCTAATGGTCCTCGGTCGGTCGGTCCGGACAAAAACCGACGAATTTGGCCTTGTTGGACCGGACCGACCGGACCGGTCCGGACCGAACCGACCACATTCGGTACGGTCTCGGTCTAGGGTTTATGCCGAAATCGGTTTTCGGTCCGATCCGGTCTTGGCCGGTCCGGTCCGGTTTTGGGCCTATGCACACCCTTAATTCTACGTGCAGCACAACACGTTATTCACATGATACGTACCAAAATGTGCATCACAATAATTAACAGAGAAAAGTAAAAAAAAAGGACAAAAATTTTTTTTAAGTCTATTTTTTAACCTAATCTCGAAAATAGTCATGGTCAACTACTCAACTCCGCAATTTCACTCAAAATGTACCACGTGTCCCTCTGCAAGTACAATTGGTTACTCTTTATGGGCCCACATTAACTTTCATAATTGCGCAACCGGCGGCTACTCAACCGAAGGCTGCGCAACTTACATTCCCCATGTATATTTCTCCTTTCCCAATGTACCTTTACATCTTTTCCAAAGTATTTTTGAAGATGGTCCAATGTAAGTTGCGCAACTGCCGGTTGAGTAGCCGCCGATCGCGCAAATGTGGGGTCCCACATTTTGTCGATTTCTGCAAAGGTGAGGTGAATTGCCTTTTTTTTTTTTTTTTTTTAATTACGGACGTTAATTTAATGGGGAAGCGACACGTGTCCATTAAGCATTTCTACACAAGTTTGTAGCGAAATAAGTGGCCTTTTTCGAAATACAAAGAAAAGAGGTCCTCTGCGGGACAAAGAAGCCCCTGCAGGGCCTTACAAGTAATTTTCACTTCCTACCCTACCTACTATCCCACTATCTACCACAATTGTCTTTTTTACTTCCTAATTTCCGATTATCCTCTTTACTCCATTTTCTTCACAACAAAATTACACAAACTGAAAAACAGTTTCAACATTAAAGTGCAAGTTATTTGTCGGTAACTTGAGAGTGGAGGGCACTCAGATTATTTGCTTGAGGGCACTGGTTCGGAAACTAGTTGCCGCTCCTGTTCCGGTTGATTTCACGATGCTAAGAATAGAAGGTTATTTATAAGTTGCACCTGTTTATCATCAAGAAACAACAACAATAATTACATCATTTTGGTGTGTTTGTTGGTGTACAAAATTTAGTACATAAAGTACAAGCCATTAAAGCAGTAATGATTAAGAAAGTCTTACCAGCACTTGATTACAGTTTTCGACTTTTTGAATAATAGATCTTAATTACGGTTAACGATGGTGAATTTGTTTGAATTTTTTTGTTGATCGACGGTGAATCTGTTTGATTTTTCCGGTGATCGACGATGATTTTGTATTTATACGCTGATTTATAAGGTTAAACAGAAGTTTTACGGTGATTTAGAAGGTTAATCGGAAGCTTTTCCGGTGATTTAGAAGGATTCCGGTTAACCGGAAGTTTTTGGTTGGAGAGAAAATTGTGGAAGACGGAAATGAGATATTTTTTTGATTTTATTAAAAGAGTTGGAATGACCATTTTACCCTGCTTTTATGATTGTTGTTTTGATCTTTGTCGTTGGATGAAAGCGGAATGGAGGGCTACGATTCTCTCCCATGTTCTTTAAATATTTGTTGTTTGTGGGGGATCTCCCCTCTCCCTACTTATTGGCATATTCAGAAAACGAGAATTAATAAAATATAATAATGTCTAGTTAAAATCAAGTACAAATAATTGTTGAGGTCGAACTTATCTCATTCACTTATTTTAAGAAGGGCCATACATATTAATTGCATGTTTTTTCTCATAGACGTGAGTCATGTGATCAATGACACTAAAAACAGTGCTATTTAAAGCAAAAATTTTCATTTAACTGAAAGTATACCATTAAACAAATGAGATACAAAATAAGGGTTACGTCGTTATATATTTTTATCCACCTTCACATCTCTTAAAGAAACTTTTCTTAGGAAAAATAATTTTTAGATATGGATTTTTTTCATGGTGAAATTCTATTTTTGCCGGCAATGATTTCTTACAGATCACTTGAAGTGGTAAAAAACTTTGATGAAAATACATACTGTACTTATCTTTCATAAAATTAATTTTGATTGTACTGTAGCGCCTGTAAGGTGAGACGCAAATTATAATTGATGACATAGCGAGGACAAAAAAGTTGGCAATATACAGTATCATTTTAATTCTACGTAAGGGTGAGCATATGACCCGAATGGACCGGACCGACCGAGACCGGACCGGACCGACCACATTCGGTCCGGTCCGCGGTCCCGGCTTTTGGGCTAATTGGTCCTCGGTCCGGTCCGGTCCGGACAAAAACCGACGAATTTGGCCTTGTTGGACCGGACCGACCGGACCGAGACCGAACCGACCACATTCGGTACGGTCTCGGTCTAGGGTTTATGCCGAAATCGGTTTTCGGTCCGATCGGTCTTGGCGGTCCGGTCGGTTTTGGGCCTATGCACACCCTTAATTCTACGTGCAGCACAACACGTTATTCACATGATACGTACCAAAATGTGCATCAAAATAATTAAAAGAGAAAAGTAAAAAAAAGGACAAATTTTTTTTTTAAGTCTATTTTTTAACCTAATCTCAAAAATAGTCATGGTCAAAAATTTTACGTTTTGTCTTGCGCTTTCGCGTAATTTTTATAAATAACGTACGTTTTCATTTTAGATCACGTTTTTAGATAATTTAATTTTACGTTTTAATTAAAATAGTTTATTTAACTTATTTTGTTTTATAAATCAGAAAAACATCATTGTAAAAATAGTGATAGCGTTTATTTAATATATTTTAGCTTTTTAATTTTCTTTAATTTGCATTTAAGCCCCTGTAATTTACAAAACTTTCTCTTTATGTATTAATAACTCAAAATCCTTACTGATCACTATCCTTAGTGATTATTCGACATATGTCTGTGTTAAACACCATTCATCCTCCGTGGGACTTAACGACCCAGGAATCCACTATATTCCTCTGATCTTAATTGAATTTGTTTCTGAGCTGTTTTAAGTTTATTACGGTTGACCATTCACAAGTGGTCAACTTGTGTGATTAAACTTGACCGTTCAGGAGCCAATCAATAATTAACAGAGAAAAGTAAAAAAAAAGGACAAAAATTTTTTTTAAGTCTATTTTTTAACCTAATCTCGAAAATAGTCATGGTCAACTACTCAACTCCGCAATTTCACTCAAAATGTACCACGTGTCCCTCTGCAAGTACAATTGGTTACTCTTTATGGGCCCACATTAACTTTCATAATTGCGCAACCGGCGGCTCTCAACCGAAGGCATGCGCAACTTACATTCCCCATGTATATTTCTCCTTTCCCAATGTACCTTTATATATTTTCCAAAGTATTTTTGAAGATGGTCCAATGTAAGTTGCGCAACTGCCGGTTGAGTAGCCGCCGATCGCGCAAATGTGGGGTCCCACATTTTGTCGATTTTGCAAAGGTGAGGTGAATTGCCTTTTTTTTTTTTTTTTTTAATTACGGACGTTAATTTAATGGGGAAGCGACACGTGTCCATTAAGCATTTCTACACAAGTTTGTAGCGAAATAGGTGGCCTTTTTCGAAATACAAAGAAAAGAGGTCCTCTGCGGGACAAAGAAGCCCCTGCAGGGCCTTACAAGTAATTTTCACTTTCTTTTTCACTTCCTACCCTACCTACTATCCCACTATCTACCACAATTGTCTTTTTTACTTCCTAATTTCCGATTATCCTCTTTACTCCATTTTCTTCAGCAACAAAATTACAGCAAACTGAAAAACAGTTTCAACATTAAAGTGCAAGTTATTTGTCGGTAACTTGAGAGTGGAGGGCACTCAGATTATTTGCTTGAGGGCACTGGTTCGGAAACTAGTTGCCGCTCTGTTCGGTTGATTTCACGATGCTAAGAATAGAAGGTTATTTATAAGTTGCACCTGTTTATCATCAAGAAACAACAACAATAATTACATCATTTTGGTGTGTTTGTTGGTGTACAAAATTTAGTACATAAAGTACAAGCCATTAAAGCAGTAATGATTAAGAAAGTCTTACCAGCACTTGATTACAGTTTTCGACTTTTTGAATAATAGATCTTAATTACGGTTAACGATGGTGAATTTGTTTGAATTTTTTTGTTGATCGACGGTGAATCTGTTTGATTTTTCCGGTGATCGACGATGATTTTGTATTTATACGCTGATTTATAAGGTTAAAAGCGAAGTTTTACGGTGATTTAGAAGGTTAATCGGAAGCTTTTCCGGTGATTTAGAAGGATTCCGGTTAACCGGAAGTTTTTGGTTGGAGAGAAAATTGTGGAAGAAGGAAATGAGATATTTTTTTGATTTTATTAAAAGAGTTGGAATGACCATTTTACCATGCTTTTATGATTGTTGTTTTCATCTTTGTCGTTGGATGAAATCGGAATGGAGGGCTACGATTCTCTCCCATGTTCTTTAAATATTTGTTGTTTGTGGGGGATCTCCCCTCTCCCTACTTATTGGCATATTCAGAAAACGAGAATTAATAAAATAAAATAATGTCTAGTTAAAATAAAGTGCAAATAATTGTTGAGGTCGAACTTATCTCATTCACTTATTTTAAGAAAGGCCATACATATTAATTGCATGTTTTTTCTCATAGACGTGAGTCATGTGATCAATGACACTAAAAACAATGCTATTTAAAGCAAAATTTTTCATTTAACTGAAAGTATACCATTAAACAAATGAGATACAAAATAAGGGTTACGTCGTTATATATTTTTATCCACCTTCACATCTCTTAAAGAAACTTTTCTTAGGAAAAATAATTTTTAGATATGGATTTTTTTCATAGTGAAATTCTATTTTTGCCGGCAATGATTTCTTACATATCACTTGAAGTGGTAAAAAACTTTGATGAAAATACATACTGTACTTATCTTTCATAAAATTAATTTTGATTGTACTGTAGCGCCTGTAAGGTGAGACGCAAATTATAATTGATGACATAGCGAGGACAAAAAAGTTGGCAATATACAGTATCATTTTAATTCTACGTAAGGGTGAGCATATGACCCGAATGGACCGGACCGACCGAAGGACCGACCGGACCGACACGGACCGAGACTGGACCGACCACATTCGGTCCGGTCCGCGGTCTCGGCTTTTGGGCTAATTGGTCCTCGGTCGGTCGGTCCGGACAAAAACCGCAATTTGGCCTTGTTGGACCGGACCGACCGGACCGGTCCGGACCGAACCGACCACATTCGGTACGGTCTCGGTCTAGGGTTTATGCCGAAATCGGTTTTCGGTCCGATCCGGTCTTGGCCTGTCCGGTCCGGTTTTGGGCCTATGCACACCCTTAATTCTACGTGCAGCACAACACGTTATTCACATGATACGTACCAAAATGTGCATCACAATAATTAACAGAGAAAAGTAAAAAAAAAGGACAAAAATTTTTTTTAAGTCTATTTTTTAACCTAATCTCGAAAATAGTCATGGTCAACTACTCAACTCCGCAATTTCACTCAAAATGTACCACGTGTCCCTCTGCAAGTACAATTGGTTACTCTTTATGGGCTCACATTAACTTTCATAATTGCGCAACCGGCGGCTACTCAACCGAAGGCTGCGCAACTTACATTCCCCATGTATATTTCTCCTTTCCCAATGTACCTTTATATCTTTTCCAAAGTATTTTTGAAGATGGTCCAATGTAAGTTGCGCAACTGCCGGTTGAGTAGCCGCCGATCGCGCAAATGTGGGGTCCCACATTTTGTCAGATTTCGCTGCAAAGGTGAGGTGAATTGCCTTTTTTTTTTTTTTTTTTAATTACGGACGTTAATTTAATGGGGAAGCGACACGTGTCCATTAAGCATTTCTACACAAGTTTGTAGCGAAATAAGTGGCCTTTTTCGAAATACAAAGAAAAGAGGTCCTCTGCGGGACAAAGAAGCCCCTGCAGGGCCTTACAAGTAATTTTCACTTCCTACCCTACCTACTATCCCACTATCTACCACAATTGTCTTTTTTACTTCCTAATTTCCGATTATCCTCTTTACTCCATTTTCTTCAGCAACAAAATTACAGCAAACTGAAAAACAGTTTCAACATTAAAGTGCAAGTTATTTGTCGGTAACTTGAGAGTGGAGGGCACTCAGATTATTTGCTTGAGGGCACTGGTTCGGAAACTAGTTGCCGCTCTGTTCGGTTGATTTCACGATGCTAAGAATAGAAGGTTATTTATAAGTTGCACCTGTTTATCATCAAGAAACAACAACAATAATTACATCATTTTGGTGTGTTTGTTGGTGTACAAAATTTAGTACATAAAGTACAAGCCATTAAAGCAGTAATGATTAAGAAAGTCTTACCAGCACTTGATTACAGTTTTCGACTTTTTGAATAATAGATCTTAATTACGGTTAACGATGGTGAATTTGTTTGAATTTTTTTGTTGATCGACGGTGAATCTGTTTGATTTTTCCGGTGATCGACGATGATTTTGTATTTATACGCTGATTTATAAGGTTAAACAGAAGTTTTACGGTGATTTAGAAGGTTAATCGGAAGCTTTTCCGGTGATTTAGAAGGATTCCGGTTAACCGGAAGTTTTTGGTTGGAGAGAAAATTGTGGAAGACGGAAATGAGATATTTTTTTGATTTTATTAAAAGAGTTGGAATGACCATTTTACCCTGCTTTTATGATTGTTGTTTTGATCTTTGTCGTTGGATGAAAGCGGAATGGAGGGCTACGATTCTCTCCCTTGTTCTTTAAATATTTGTTGTTTGTGCGGGATCTCCCCTCTCCCTACTTATTGGCATATTCAGAAAACGAGAATTAATAAAATAAAATAATGACTAGTTAAAATCAAGTGCAAATAATAGTTGAGGTCGAACTTATCTCATTCACTTATTTTAAGAAAGGCCATACATATTAATTGCATGTTTTTTCTCATAGACGTGAGTCATGTGATCAATGACACTAAAAACAGTGCTATTTAAAGCAAAAATTTTCATTTAACTGAAAGTATACCATTAAACAAATGAGATACAAAATAAGGGTTACGTCGTTATATATTTTTATCCACCTTCACATCTCTTAAAGAAACTTTTCTTAGGAAAAATAATTTTTAGATATGGATTTTTTTCATGGTGAAATTCTATTTTTGTCGGCAATGATTTCTTACAGATCACTTGAAGTGGTAAAAAACTTTGATGAAAATACATACTGTACTTATCTTTCATAAAATGAATTTTGATTGTCTTTGTGGCCTGTAAGGTGAGACGCAAATTATAATTGATGACATAGCGAGGACAAAAAGTTGGCAATATCAGATATCATTTTAATTCTACGTAAGGGTGAGCATATGACCGAATGGACGGACCGACCGAAGGACCGACCGGACCGACACGGACCGAGACCGGACCGACCACATTCGGTCCGGTCCGCGGTCCGGGCTTTTGGGCTAATTGGTCCTCGGTCGGACAAAAACCCGAATTTGGCCTTGTTGGACCGGACCGACCGGACCGGTCCGGACCGAGACCGAACCGACCACATTGATGCGGTCTCGGTCTAGGGTTTATGCGAAATCGGTTTTCGGTCCGATCCGGTCTTGGCGGTCGGTCCGGTTTTGGGCCTATGCACACCCTTAATTCTACGTGCAGCACAACACGTTATTCACATGATACGTACCAAAATGTGCATCACAATAATTAACAGAGAAAAGTAAAAAAAAAGGACAAAATTTTTTTAAGTCTATTTTTTAACCTAATCTCGAAAATAGTCATGGTCAACTACTCAACTCCGCAATTTCACTCAAAATGTACCACGTGTCCCTCTGCAAGTACAATTGGTTACTCTTTATGGGCCCACATTAACTTTCATAATTGCGCAACCGGCGGCTACTCAACCGAAGGCTGCGCAACTTACATTCCCCATGTATATTTCTCCTTTCCCAATGTACCTTTATATCTTTTCCAAAGTATTTTTGAAGATGGTCCAACGTAAGTTGCGCAACTGCCGGTTGAGTAGCCGCCGATCGCGCAAATGTGGGGTCCCACATTTTGTCATATTTCGCTGCAAAGGTGAGGTGAATTGCCTTTTTTTTTTTTTTTAATTACGGACGTTAATTTAATGGGGAAGCGACACGTGTCCATTAAGCATTTCTACACAAGTTTGTAGCGAAATAGGTGGCCTTTTTCGAAATACAAAGAAAAGAGGTCCTCTGCGGGACAAAGAAGCCCTGCAGGCCTTACAAGTAATTTTCACTTTCTTTTTCACTTCCTACCCTACCTACTATCCCACTATCTACCACAATTGTCTTTTTTACTTCCTAATTTCCGATTATCCTCTTTACTCCATTTTCTTCACAACAAAATTACAAACTGAAAAACAGTTTCAACATTAAAGTGCAAGTTATTTGTCGGTAACTTGAGAGTGGAGGGCACTCAGATTATTTGCTTGAGGGCACTAGTTCGGAAACTAGTTGCCGCTCCTGTTCCGGTTGATTTCACGATGCTAAGAATAGAAGGTTATTTATAAGTTGCACCTGTTTATCATCAAGAAACAACAACAATAATTACATCATTTTGGTGTGTTTGTTGGTGTACAAAATTTAGTACATAAAGTACAAGCCATTAAAGCAGTAATGATTAAGAAAGTCTTACCAGCACTTGATTACAGTTTTCGACTTTTTGAATAATAGATCTTAATTACGGTTAACGATGGTGAATTTGTTTGAATTTTTTTGTTGATCGACGGTGAATCTGTTTGATTTTTCCGGTGATCGACGATGATTTTGTATTTATACGCTGATTTATAAGGTTAAACAGAAGTTTTACGGTGATTTAGAAGGTTAATCGGAAGCTTTTCCGGTGATTTAGAAGGATTCCGGTTAACCGGAAGTTTTTGGTTGGAGAGAAAATTGTGGAAGACGGAAATGAGATATTTTTTTGATTTTATTAAAAGAGTTGGAATGACCATTTTACCCTGCTTTTATGATTGTTGTTTTGATCTTTGTCGTTGGATGAAAGCGGAATGGAGGGCTACGATTCTCTCCCTTGTTCTTTAAATATTTGTTGTTTGTGGGGGATCTCCCCTCTCCCTACTTATTGGCATATTAAGAAAACGAGAATTAATAAAATAAAATAATGTCTAGTTAAAATCAAGTGCAAATAATTGTTGAGGTCGAACTTATCTCATTCACTTATTTTAAGAAAGGCCATACATATTAATTGCATGTTTTTTCTCATAGACGTGAGTCATGTGATCAATGACACTAAAAACAGTGCTATTTAAAGCAAAAATTTTCATTTAACTGAAAGTATACCATTAAACAAATGAGATACAAAATAAGGGTTACGTCGTTATATATTTTTATCCACCTTCATATCTCTTAAAGAAACTTTTCTTAGGAAAAATAATTTTTAGATATGGATTTTTTTCATGGTGAAATTCTATTTTTGTCGGCAATGATTTCTTACAGATCACTTGAAGTGGTAAAAAACTTTGATGAAAATACATACTGTACTTATCTTTCATAAAATTAATTTTGATTGTACTGTAGCGCCTGTAAGGTGAGACGCAAATTATAATTGATGACATAGCGAGGACAAAAAAGTTGGCAATATACAGTATCATTTTAATTCTACGTAAGGGTGAGCATATGACCCGAATGGACCGGACCGACCAAAGGACCGACCGGACCGACACGGACCGAGACCGGACCGACCACATTCGGTCCGGTCCGCGGTCCCGGCTTTTGGGCTAATTGGTCCTCGGTCCGGACAAAAACCGACGAATTTGGCCTTGTTGGACCGGACCGACCGGACCGGTCCGGACCGAGACCGAACCGACCACATTCGGTACGGTCTCGGTCTAGGGTTTATGCCGAAATCGGTTTTCGGTCCGATCCGGTCTTGGCCGGTCCGGTCCGGTTTTGGGCCTATGCACACCCTTAATTCTACGTGCAGCACAACACGTTATTCACATGATACGTACCAAAATGTGCATCACAATAATTAACAGAGAAAAGTAAAAAAAAAGGACAAATTTTTTTTTTAAGTCTATTTTTTAACCTAATCTCGAAAATAGTCATGGTCAACTACTCAACTCCGCAATTTCACTCAAAATGTACCACGTGTCCCTCTGCAAGTACAATTGGTTACTCTTTATGGGCCCACATTAACTTTCATAATTGCGCAACCGGCGGCTACTCAACCGAAGGCTGCGCAACTTACATTCCCCATGTATATTTCTCCTTTCCCAATGTACCTTTATATCTTTTCCAAAGTATTTTTGAAGATGGTCCAACGTAAGTTGCGCAACTGCCGGTTGAGTAGCCGCCGATCGCGCAAATGTGGGGTCCCACATTTTGTCATATTTCGCTGCAAAGGTGAGGTGAATTGCCTTTTTTTTTTTTTTTTTTATTTTAATTACGGACGTTAATTTAATGGGGAAGCGACACGTGTCCATTAAGCATTTCTACACAAGTTTGTAGCGAAATAGGTGGCCTTTTTCGAAATACAAAGAAAAGAGGTCCTCTGCGGGACAAAGAAGCCCCTGCAGGGCCTTACAAGTAATTTTCACTTTCTTTTTCACTTCCTACCCTACCTACTATCCCACTATCTACCACAATTGTCTTTTTTACTTCCTAATTTCCGATTATCCTCTTTACTCCATTTTCTTCACAACAAAATTACACAAACTGAAAAACAGTTTCAACATTAAAGTGCAAGTTATTTGTCGGTAACTTGAGAGTGGAGGGCACTCAGATTATTTGCTTGAGGGCACTGGTTCGGAAACTAGTTGCCGCTCTGTTCGGTTGATTTCACGATGCTAAGAATAGAAGGTTATTTATAAGTTGCACCTGTTTATCATCAAGAAACAACAACAATAATTACATCATTTTGGTGTGTTTGTTGGTGTACAAAATTTAGTACATAAAGTACAAGCCATTAAAGCAGTAATGATTAAGAAAGTCTTACCAGCACTTGATTACAGTTTTCGACTTTTTGAATAATAGATCTTAATTACGGTTAACGATGGTGAATCTGTTTGAATTTTTTTGTTGATCGACGGTGAATCTGTTTGATTTTTCCGGTGATCGACGATGATTTTGTATTTATACGCTGATTTATAAGGTTAAACAGAAGTTTTACGGTGATTTAGAAGGTTAATCGGAAGCTTTTCCGGTGATTTAGAAGGATTCCGGTTAACCGGAAGTTTTTGGTTGGAGAGAAAATTGTGGAAGACGGAAATGAGATATTTTTTTGATTTTATTAAAAGAGTTGGAATGACCATTTTACCCTGCTTTTATGATTGTTGTTTTGATCTTTGTCGTTGGATGAAAGCGGAATGGAGGGCTACGATTCTCTCCCTTGTTCTTTAAATATTTGTTGTTTGTGGGGGATCTCCCCTCTCCCTACTTATTGGCATATTCAGAAAACGAGAATTAATAAAATAAAATAATGTCTAGTTAAAATCAAGTGCAAATAATTGTTGAGGTCGAACTTATCTCATTCACTTATTTTAAGAAAGGCCATACATATTAATTGCATGTTTTTTCTCATAGACGTGAGTCATGTGATCAATGACACTAAAAACAGTGCTATTTAAAGCAAAAATTTTCATTTAACTGAAAGTATACCATTAAACAAATGAGATACAAAATAAGGGTTACGTCGTTATATATTTTTATCCACCTTCACATCTCTTAAAGAAACTTTTCTTAGGAAAAATAATTTTTAGATATGGATTTTTTTCATGGTGAAATTCTATTTTTGTCGGCAATGATTTCTTACAGATCACTTGAAGTGGTAAAAAACTTTGATGAAAATACATACTGTACTTATCTTTCATAAAATTAATTTTGATTGTACTGTAGTGCCTGTAAGGTGAGACGAAATTATAATTGATGACATAGCGAGGACAAAAAAGTTGGCAATATACAGTATCATTTTAATTCTACGTAAGGGTGAGCATATGACCCGAATGGACCGGACCGACCGAAGGACCGACCGGACCGACACGGACCGAGACCGGACCGACCACATTCGGTCCGGTCCGCGGTCCCGGCTTTTGGGCTAATTGGTCCTCGGTCCGGTCCGGTCCGGACAAAAACCGACGAATTTGGCCTTGTTGGACCGGACCGACCGGACCGGTCCGGACCGAGACCGAACCGACTACATTCGGTACGGTCTCGGTCTAGGGTTTATGCCGAAATCGGTTTTCGGTCCGATCCGGTCTTGGCCGGTCCGGTCCGGTTTTGGGCCTATGCACACCCTTAATTCTACGTGCAGCACAACACGTTATTCACATGATACGTACCAAAATGTGCATCACAATAATTAACAGAGAAAAGTAAAAAAAAAGGACAAATTTTTTTTTTAAGTCTATTTTTTAACCTAATCTCGAAAATAGTCCTGGTCAACTACTCAACTCCGCAATTTCACTCAAAATGTACCACGTGTCCCTCTGCAAGTACAATTGGTTACTCTTTATGGGCCCACATTAACTTTCATAATTGCGCAACCGGCGGCTACTCAACCGAAGGCTGCGCAACTTACATTCCCCATGTATATTTCTCCTTTCCCAATGTACCTTTATATCTTTTCCAAAGTATTTTTGAAGATGGTCCAATGTAAGTTGCGCAACTGCCGGTTGAGTAGCCGCCGATCGCGCAAATGTGGGGTCCCACATTTTGTCAGATTTCGCTGCAAAGGTGAGGTGAATTGCCTTTTCTTTTTTTTTTTTTTTTTTTAATTACGGACGTTAATTTAATGGGGAAGCGACACGTGTCTATTAAGCATTTCTACAAAAGTTTGTAGCGAAATAGGTGGCCTTTTTCGAAATACAAAGAAAAAAGGTCCTCTGCGGGACAAAGAAGCCCCTGCAGGGCCTTACAAGTAATTTTCACTTTCTTTTTCACTTCTTACCCTACCTACTATCCCACTATCTACCACAATTGTCTTTTTTACTTCCTAATTTCCGATTATCCTCTTTACTCCATTTTCTTCAGCAACAAAATTACAGCAAACTGAAAAACAGTTTCAACATTAAAGTGCAAGTTATTTGTCGGTAACTTGAGAGTGGAGGGCACTCAGATTATTTGCTTGAGGGCACTGGTTCGGAAACTAGTTGCCGCTCCTGTTCCGGTTGATTTCACGATGCTAAGAATAGAAGGTTATTTATACGTTGCACCTGTTTATCATCAAGAAACAACAACAATAATTACTTCATTTTGGTGTGTTTGTTGGTGTACAAAATTTAGTACATAAAGTACAAGCCATTAAAGCAGTAATGATTAAGAAAGTCTTACCAGCACTTGATTACAGTTTTCGACTTTTTGAATAATAGATCTTAATTACGGTTAACGATGGTGAATTTGTTTGAATTTTTTTGTTGATCGACGGTGAATCTGTTTGATTTTTCCGGTGATCGACGATGATTTTGTATTTATACGGTGATTTAGAAGGTTAAACGGAAGTTTTACGGTGATTTAGAAGGTTAATCGGAAGTTTTTTCGGTGATTTAGAAGGATTCCGGTTAACCGGAAGTTTTGGTTGGAGAGAGAATTGTGGAAGAAGGGAATGAGATATTTTTCTGATTTTATTAAAAGAGTTGGAATGACCATTTTACCCCTGCTTTTATGATTGTTGTTTTGATCTTTGTCGTTGGATGAAAGCGGAATGGAGGGCTACGATTCTCTCCCATGTTCTTTAAATATTTGTTGTTTGTGGGGGATCTCCCCTCTCCCTACTTATTGGCATATTCAGAAAACGAGAATTAATAAAATAAAATAATGTCTAGTTAAAATCAAGTGCAAATAATTGTTGAGGTCGAACTTATCTCATTCACTTATTTTAAGAAAGGCCATACATATTAATTGCATGTTTTTTCTCATAGACGTGAGTTATGTGATCAATGACACTAAAAACAGTGCTATTTAAAGCAAAAATTTTCATTTAACTGAAAGTATACCATTAAACAAATGAGATACAAAATAAGGGTTACGTCGTTATATATTTTTATCCACCTTCACATCTCTTAAAGAAACTTTTCTTAGGAAAAATAATTTTTAGATATGGATTTTTTTCATGGTGAAATTCTATTTTTGCCGGCAATGATTTCTTACAGATCACTTGAAGTGGTAAAAAACTTTGATGAAAATACATACTGTACTTATCTTTCATAAAATTAATTTTGATTGTACTGTAGCGCCTGTAAGGTGAGACGCAAATTATAATTGATGACATAGCGAGGACAAAAAAGTTGGCAATACACAGTATCATTTTAATTCTACGTAAGGGTGAGCATATGACCCGAATGGACCGGACCGACCGAAGGACCGACCGGACCGACACGGACCGAGACCGGACCGACCACATTCGGTCCGGTCCGCGGTCCCGGCTTTTGGGCTAATTGGTCCTCGGTCCGGACAAAAACCGACGAATTTGGCCTTGTTGGACCGGACCGACCGGACCGGTCCGGGCCGAGACGAACCGACCACATTCGGTACGGTCTCGGTCTAGGGTTTATGCCGAAATCGGTTTTCGGTCCGATCCGGTCTTGGCCGGTCCGGTCCGGTTTTGGGCCTATGCACACCCTTAATTCTACGTGCAGCACAACACGTTATTCACATGATACGTACCAAAATGTGCATCAAAATAATTAAAAGAGAAAAGTAAAAAAAAGGACAAATTTTTTTTTTAAGTCTATTTTTTAACCTAATCTCGAAAATAGTCATGGTCAACTACTCAACTCCGCAATTTCACTCAAAATGTACCACGTGTCCCTCTGCAAGTACAATTGGTTACTCTTTATGGGCCCACATTAACTTTCATAATTGCGCAACCGGCGGCTACTCAACCGAAGGCTGCGCAACTTACATTCCCCATGTATATTTCTCCTTTCCCAATGTACCTTTATATCTTTTCCAAAGTATTTTTGAAGATGGTCCAATGTAAGTTGCGCAACTGCCGGTTGAGTAGCCGCCGATCGCGCAAATGTGG
Organism: Chrysanthemum makinoi; assembly: GCA_910596185.1. Classification (NCBI taxonomy): domain Eukaryota; kingdom Viridiplantae; phylum Streptophyta; class Magnoliopsida; order Asterales; family Asteraceae; genus Chrysanthemum; species Chrysanthemum makinoi. Next base: position 122,544,802 of record OU343225.1, read on the forward strand.
GGTCCCACATTTTGTCAGATTTCGCTGCAAAGGTGAGGTGAATTGCCTTTTTTTTTTTTTTTTTTAATTACGGACGTTAATTTAATGGGGAAGCGACACGTGTCCATTAAGCATTTCTACACAAGTTTGTAGCGAAATAGGTGGCCTTTTTCGAAATACAAAGAAAAGAGGTCCTCTGCGGGACAAAGAAGCCCCTGCAGGGCCTTACAAGTAATTTTCACTTTCTTTTTCACTTCCTACCCTACCTACTATCCCACTATCTACCACAATTGTCTTTTTTACTTCCTAATTTCCGATTATCCTCTTTACTCCATTTTCTTCAGCAACAAAATTAAAAAAAAACAGTTTCAACATTAAAGTGCAAGTTATTTGTCGGTAACTTGAGAGTGGAGGGCACTCAGATTATTTGCTTGAGGGCACTGGTTCGGAAACTAGTTGCCGCTCCTGTTCCGGTTGATTTCACGATGCTAAGAATAGAAGGTTATTTATAAGTTGCACCTGTTTATCATCAAGAAACAACAACAATAATTACATCATTTTGGTGTGTTTGTTGGTGTACAAAATTTAGTACATAAAGTACAAGCCATTAAAGCAGTAATGATTAAGAAAGTCTTACCAGCACTTGATTACAGTTTTCGACTTTTTAAATAATAGATCTTAATTACGGTTAACGATGGTGAATTTGTTTGAATTTTTTTGTTGATCGACGGTGAATCTGTTTGATTTTTCCGGTGATCGACGATGATTTTGTATTTATACGCTGATTTATAAGGTTAAACAGAAGTTTTACGGTGATTTAGAAGGTTAATCGGAAGCTTTTCCGGTGATTTAGAAGGATTCCGGTTAACCGGAAGTTTTTGGTTGGAGGGAAAATTGTGGAAGACGGAAATGAGATATTTTTTTGATTTTATTAAAAGAGTTGGAATGACCATTTTACCCTGCTTTTATGATTGTTGTTTTGATCTTTGTCGTTGGATGAAAGCGGAATGGAGGGCTACGATTCTCTCCCATGTTCTTTAAATATTTGTTGTTTGTGGGGGATCTCCCCTCTCCCTACTTATTGGCATATTCAGAAAACGAGAATTAATAAAATAAAATAATGTCTAGTTAAAATCAAGTGCAAATAATTGTTGAGGTCGAACTTATCTCATTCACTTATTTTAAGAAAGGCCATACATATTAATTGCATGTTTTTTCTCATAGACGTGAGTCATGTGATCGATGACACTAAAAACAGTGCTATTTAAAGCAAAAATTTTCATTTAACTGAAAGTATACCATTAAACAAATGAGATACAAAATAAGGGTGACGTCGTTATATATTTTTATCCACCTTCACATCTCTTAAAGAAACTTTTCTTAGGAAAAATAATTTTTAGATATGGATTTTTTTCATGGTGAAATTCTATTTTTGCCGGCAATGATTTCTTACAGATCACTTGAAGTGGTAAAAAACTTTGATGAAAATACATACTGTACTTATCTTTCATAAAATTAATTTTGATTGTACTGTAGCGCCTGTAAGGTGAGACGCAAATTATAATTGATGACATAGCGAGGACAAAAAAGTTGGCAATATACAGTATCATTTTAATTCTACGTAAGGGTGAGCATATGACCCGAATGGACCGGACCGACCGAAGGACCGACCGGACCGACACGGACCGAGACCGGACCGACCACATTCGGTCCGGTCCGCGGTCCCGGCTTTTGGGCTAATTGGTCCTCGGTCCGGTCCGGTCCGGACAAAAACCGACGAATTTGGCCTTGTTGGACCGGACCGAGACCGAACCGACCACATTCGGTACGGTCTCGGTCTAGGGTTTATGCCGAAATCGGTTTTCGGTCCGATCCGGTCTTGGCCGGTCCGGTCCGGTTTTGGGCCTATGCACACCCTTAATTCTACGTGCAGCACAACACGTTATTCACATGATACGTACCAAAATGTGCATCACAATAATTAACAGAGAAAAGTAAAAAAAAAAGGACAAATTTTTTTTTAAGTCTATTTTTTAACCTAATCTCGAAAATAGTCTTGGTCAACTACTCAACTCCGCAATTTCACTCAAAATGTACCACGTGTCCCTCTGCAAGTACAATTGGTTACTCTTTATGGGCCCACATTAACTTTCATAATTGCGCAACCGGCGGCTACTCAACCGAAGGCTGCGCAACTTACATTCCCCATGTATATTTCTCCTTTCCCAATGTACCTTTATATCTTTTCCAAAGTATTTTTGAAGATGGTCCAATGTAAGTTGCGCAACTGCCGGTTGAGTAGCCGCCGATGGCGCAAATGTGGGGTCCCACATTTTGTCGATTTGCTGCAAAGGTGAGGTGAATTGCCTTTTTTTTTTTTTTTTTTTAATTACGGACGTTAATTTAATGGGGAAGCGACACGTGTCCATTAAGCATTTCTACAAAAGTTTGTAGCGAAATAGGTGGCCTTTTTCGAAATACAAAGAAAAAAGGTCCTCTGCGGGACAAAGAAGCCCCTGCAGGGCCTTACAAGTAATTTTCACTTTCTTTTTCACTTCTTACCCTACCTACTATCCCACTATCTACCACAATTGTCTTTTTTACTTCCTAATTTCCGATTATCCTCTTTACTCCATTTTCTTCACAACAAAATTACGAGCAAAGCGAAAACAGTTTCAACATTAAAGTGCAAGTTATTTGTCGGTAACTTGAGAGTGGAGGGCACTCAGATTATTTGCTTGAGGGCACTGGTTCGGAAACTAGTTGCCGCTCCTGTTCCGGTTGATTTCACGATGCTAAGAATAGAAGGTTATTTATAAGTTGCACCTGTTTATCATCAAGAAACAACAACAATAATTACATCATTTTGGTGTGTTTGTTGGTGTACAAAATTTAGTACATAAAGTACAAGCCATTAAAGCAGTAATGATTAAGAAAGTCTTACCAGCACTTGATTACAGTTTTCGACTTTTTGAATAATAGATCTTAATTACGGTTAACGATGGTGAATTTGTTTGAATTTTTTTGTTGATCGACGGTGAATCTGTTTGATTTTTCCGGTGATCGACGATGATTTTGATATTTATCTGTGATTTATAAGGTTAAAGCGAAGTTTTACGGTGATTTAGAAGGTTAATCGGAAGCTTTTGGTGATTTAGAAGGATTCGGTTAACCGGAAGTTTTTGGTTGGAGAGAAAATTGTGGAAGAGCGGAAATGAGATATTTTTGATTTTATTAAAAGAGTTGGAATGACCATTTTCCATGCTTTTATGATTGTTGTTTTGATCTTTGTCGTTGGATGAAAGCGGAATGGAGGGCTACGATTCTCTCCCTTGTTCTTTAAATATTTGTTGTTTGTGGGGGATCTCCCCTCTCCCTACTTATTGGCATATTAAGAAAACGAGAATTAATAAAATAAAATAATGTCTAGTTAAAATCAAGTGCAAATAATTGTTGAGGTCGAACTTATCTCATTCACTTATTTTAAGAAAGGCCATACATATTAATTGCATGTTTTTTCTCATAGACGTGAGTCATGTGATCAATGACACTAAAAACAGTGCTATTTAAAGCAAAAAATTTCATTTAACTAAAAGTATACCATTAAACAAATGAGATACAAAATAAGGGTTACGTCATTATATATTTTTATCCACCTTCACATCTCTTAAAGAAACTTTTCTTAGGAAAAATAATTTTTAGATATGGATTTTTTTCATGGTGAAATTCTATTTTTGCCGGCAATGATTTCTTACAGATCACTTGAAGTGGTAAAAAACTTTGATGAAAATACATACTGTACTTATCTTTCATAAAATTAATTTTGATTGTACTGTAGCGCCTGTAAGGTGAGACGCAAATTATAATTGATGACATAGCGAGGACAAAAAAGTTGGCAATATACAGTATCATTTTAATTCTACGTAAGGGTGAGCATATGACCCGAATGGACCGGACCGACCGGCCGACCGCACGGACCGAACGGACCGACCACATTCGGTCCGGTCCGCGGTCCCGGCTTTTGGGCTAATTGGTCCTCGGTCCGGTCCGGTCCGGACAAAAACCGACGAATTTGGCCTTGTTGGACCGGACCGACCGAGACCGGTCCAGACCGAGACCGAACCGACCACATTCGGTACGGTCTCGGTCTAGGGTTTATCCGAAATCGGTTTCGGTCCGATCCGGTCTTGGCCGGTCCGGTCCGGTTTTGGGCCTATGCACACCCTTAATTCTACGTGCAGCACAACACGTTATTCACATGATACGTACCAAAATGTGCATCACAATAATTGATGAGTGTCTAAATACTCATCATTTTTGTACTGTTTAGAATGCCAAAACATCTGAAAACACTCAGAAATGCATCAAAATGATAAAAATATCACAAATAAGTGTTTTATGTGTTTTAAATGCAAAAATATCAAAATCAGATGAAAAACTTATCAAGTTTGCATAATTGGCAGTTTTAGTCCCCCAAGTTTAAAAAGTTGTCAAAAACAGTCCCTGGTAAATCAAAATAAAGAAAAATATCATTTTAAGTCCTTAGGGATTCATGAGTTGTCAAAATTGGTCCTTAAAATCAAAAATTGCAAAATTACAACTTTAGTCCCTCAAGTTTTTAAAATGACAAAAATAGTCCTTGGATTTATTAAAAATAGAATTTTATGCATAATGGTCCTTGTACTATTCATATTTGGCAGGATAGGCCCTTGTGATAACTTTGGAAACTTGTCAAGATCAGTCCCTCAAATTGGCAGAATTACAAGAATGGTCCTTGTATAGTTAACATACCAAAAAGGACCCCCTTTGTATTTTAAACCCATCCAAATCAAATAGACCCCTGCCATTTATCCCTTGACCCCCCATTTTGGACCCCCGCTTATAATATCCCAAAGTCAAAACAAGTCAAAGCGCGCCCAAACAGCTTCCACTGTTCATCCCCTTCTCCATCACTGTTATCCCAACCAGGTGGTTTTCCCCACCTTCTCTCACCTCACCACCACCTGTCTACCACCTTTTCCAGCTGTATACCCACCCCCCTTCCACCTCCACATCCATCCAATTGCATTAATCACAAAAACCTACTCTTGACTATTTTGGCGCCAAAAATCCAAATGGACGATTCTGATGATATTGACCAATCCAATGGCTGGAAATGAGTGGGTTACAATCAGAGATGGCGACAAGAGCTTAAGAGATCATTGTAAAGAGGAGAGAAGCAATGTAGCAATATATCAAGTGTAATTTTATTTAGTTTATGTCGTTTTTATTAATTTTGAATTTCCAGTGTATTTCTTAGCTTTCAATTACTGTTTTTCTCATGCTCAGTGTATTATACAACTTTTACAATAAGTAATTTCAGTGTTTAAGTTCAAATTTCAGTTTATGCATTTTTAAAATTCAAAATCTCAAATTTGATCAAAGGATGTTATCAATGGTTGTCTTGGACTGAATAGGCCCACATAAGCTCCCATATAGCTTATTAAAGCTATTAGATACTTTAAAAATCAGTCTAGTATCAAAAAGTGAAAAATACCAAAAATACTAAAAAATTAGTTGAAAGATCAAAAATCCATGGAGATGAAGAAGAAAGCTGGAGCAGGGTAAATACAGGATTGCCTTGGGTCTAGAAGCTTAGTGGTAAGCTAATAGGGGTGATCTTTGGACCTTGTTCTGTGTTTTCAGCTCAATACAAGTTGTAAGCCTTTATAAGCTATTCTTGCATTTCACTGTATGAGTTGGTCAATAGCTTAAATCTCTGTTTGTTCATGTTTACTAGTCATAGTTAAGTATAATTAAGCATTAAAATCATTCACTTGTTCTTTTTAATTTATAGTTAATAAAAATCTTATTTTAAGCAGTTAAATTAGCATAAGTGTAATTTCTTGGGTTTTATGTTGTTAATCTTTGTTGTTTAGTATTTCTTTAGTCTTATTAAATGATAACATGAGGTCTGTAATCCATGGCATGGTCTTAATCAGTGTTTTGTTTTGAAAATCACAAAGACAGTTTAGTTAAAGGTTGTTTGGATTTGCTGAGTTAATTAGGATATAGGTTGTTTGTGTTATTGCTTATTGTTGTTCTGTGTCACATACACATCTAATAACTCAAACAAATCAAAAAAACGGTGCTTGTTACATCAAAAGTCAAAATACCTTTTGATCTCACCTTATTTCTTGTCTGTTTGATCTTCATGATCCATGATTATGATTTCTTGTTCATAAGTTGTTATAATTGCTTAATTCAGTCTTAATACACCTTAATATATCATAATCAGTAAGTGGTAGTGATTTAAACTTCATCAAAGTCAACTTAGTTCATTTTTTATAAAAGTCAAAATTTTCCATTTGGTCATTTTTGAATAAAATAGATTATTTTATATAGGATTAAATATTAAGTTTCATGATTTGAGCCTTTGGGATATAAAAATCTAGCTGCTCATCTCTATCTTAGTAATTTTTATAATTTTCAGATAGCTTATTTAGTAGCTTAAACCTTAGCTTATTTAAGACCCTATTTCAAAATAATGCCCTGTGCACAGTTTTAAGCCCATTTTCACAAGCTCTTAATAAGCTCTCTAGTTACCCTTAGCTTGTGATCTTTGGCTTTTTGGAGAGCCAACCAACCCAGCTTGTTGACTCAGGTTTTATTTTGAACTTAGGAGCTTTTGCCCTTAGCTTATTTTGGCCTTGAAAAACTCCACAAGTCTGTTTGGTTAGTAGTTTTAGCTTAAGTGCTTATCTACTTATTCCTAGCTTATTAGCATGCTTCTTTGTGCATTTTAGCTTACTTTCAGTTCATTTAGCTTATTTTTAGCTTATTTCACTTTTGTTTCCAGTTTTCAAGTTTGTTTGAGCTTTAAAAATCAAATAAGCTTAAAAGCCCACTGTTGAGTTTTTAAGCTTCTAAACTGCTTATTTCTTATTAAATGTTCTTTTTCAGTTGTTAAATTAACTTATTATTAGTTCCTTAGCTTATTTCCAGTCTTCATTTGCTTATTTATTAGCTTATTAGCCATATTGGCTAAATCCTTTTGCTTATTTCTTTTTCTTGCCCACTGTTGAGTTAAATAAGCTCAAACAGAGCTTATTATTGGTTTTTAGAAAAAGTTATAGTTTTGAAAATTACTTATTTTAGTTAGCTTAATAAGTTTGTACAAGAAAAAGTCAAAAAAAAAAAAAATTTTGCAAAAAGATGGGAGGCAGGCTCGAACCTGAGACCTCCCACCTTTGAGAGTGATAGTGTGTACCTGTATACCAGTTGCCCTTGGGTCTTTTTCTGGTTAAACTTTGCACTATCTAATATATAACCCTTCTTTCCAATTTAAGCTTATACGAGCTTAATAGCTTATTTCTAGCTTATTTAATCTAGATTTTTCCACTGTTGTATTGTTCCTAGATTTGTATTAGTATAAAGTATTTTATAAAAAAGTTTCAGAATTTTCTAAATAGTTTTAGTATTTTTAATCATTTAATTAGTCTAAAATAGTATTTAATTCATAATAAAAAATATAAAAGTCAAAAAAATATAAATCTTGTTTCTAAAATTTTCTTTTGTCATATAGTAGGTAAGAAAATTGTTTTTACACTCGTAGGACTTTTATTTCAAAAATTTTACGTTTTGTCTTGCGCACTCGCGTAATTTTTATAAATAACGTACGTTTTCATTTTAGATCACGTTTTTAGATAATTTAATTTTACGTTTTAATTAAAATAGTTTATTTAAGTTATTTTGTTTTATAAATCAGAAAAACATCATTGTAAAAATAGTGATAGCGTTTATTTAATATATTTTAGCTTTTTAATTTTCTTTAATTTGCATTTAAGCCCCTGTAATTTACAAAACTTTCTCTTTAGGTATTAATAACTCAAAATCCTTAATGATCACTATCCTTAGTGATTATTCGACATCTGTCATGTTAAACACCATTCATCATCCGTGGGACTTAACGACCCCGGGGAATCCACTATATTCCTCCGATCTTAATTGCATTTGTTTCTGAGCTGTTTTAAGTTTATTACGGTTGACCATTCACAAGTGGTCAGCTTGTGTGATTAAACTTGACCGTTTAGGAGCCAATCAAATTTTGGCGCCGCTGCCGGGGAGGCTGTAAGCGTGTTTTAAGCATTTTCAGACCCGTACTTGCACATATACCACCGTTTGTAAACAGTTTTTTTGTAAAGTTATCAAATTATCAAAAAGTTCATTAACACTTTTCCTAAAGTGTTAACAACACCAAAAACAATATAAAACAACAAGACAATCGGAACGTTTTCTATCTTGTATTTTCTTTAAGGTGATTCTTGAAGAGATACGATTTGGTTAAACAAGACGATACCAAAAATATTGTCCAAAAATTTTTAACCCTTGCACAAATCTATACCTACGTCTTTTCAGTGGTACTTAAATACATAAAAATCAACCACCGCAAATCAAGGCAGTACACCTACTAACTGGGGGTGTGACCATAATAAGTTCTCGAACATCAGATTTAAAACTTGCCTTTGTGTCCTTGTGATTTGGTGTACCTTTTTCAAAGAAGCCATTTCATTTGTGATTATTGGTTAAGTTCACTTGTCGTTTTGCCTCGCATTTGTTTTGAAAATTGATTTTTAAACTTAGTGCATGCGCACTTGTTCTTCCAGCTCTACAAGTCCACTTTCTGAGCTTGCAAATATTCTCGTAGGCGTAGAGGACGTTCTGCTCCTTCAGCCGTGGCTGAGGAACGTCTAGTACCACCACCCCCTGTCGTAATGGCAGAAGACAAGCCAATGAATGAGCTTCTCCAAGCACCCATCGAGGGTTACGGAGATGCCATTGTTGTCCCAACCATCGTGGCTGATACCTTTGAGCTCAAAAGCGGGTTGCTTAATCTTGTAACCCAAAGCCAATTCTATGGTTTTGAGCGGGATGATCCTCATGCTCACATTCGATGGTTTAACAAGATTGCATCTACCATCAAATACAAGAATGTCCCACATGAAGAAAATTAAGCTTCTTCTTTCCCATTTTCTCTAGAGGGACAAGCCCGGAATTGGCTTGAGAAACAACCCCCTCGTACCATTGAGACATGGGAAGATCTAGTCACCAAGTTCGTTAACGAATTCTATCCTCCATCCCGAACTACAAGTCTTAAGAATGAGATAATTAAATTTTCTCAAAGATTTGATGAATCATTCGGGGAAGCATGGGATCGTTACAAAGAGTTGCTTCGCAAGTGTCCGCATCATGGTTTTACCGAGTTAATGCAAATGGATACTTTCTACAATGGTGTGCACCAAGGTGACCAAGACTCTTTAAATGCCTCCGCGGGAGGTAATTTCCTTAGCAAGACCACCAAAGAAGCCTTGCAAATCATTGAAAACAAGTCCCAGGTCCGCCCTTTCCGCACAAAGACATATCAGACTCAGTCTAATGCTAGACCTTCTACTTCTAAACCCGTGAGTACATCTAGCACCGATGCTAAGATTGACAAACTCACGGATATTGTTCAAGCTTTGGTTCTTGCTAACCAAAAGAAAGTCACTTTCACACAGACACCATCACATGGTGAAGTGAAGAAAGTTGAAGTTTGTGTTACTTGTGTTGGTCCTCATGCATACTACAACTGTACTGCCACCGATGGTAGTCCTTTGCGCCAAGCGCTATAGCCAGTACTTCACAACAAGGAGGTAATCAATACCGTCCTCAAAATGAACCAAACTACCGTGCTAACACTTATCAGGCACCACCCGGTTTTAGCCAGAATACTAACATGCAAAACCGGAATCAGAACCAACCTAGAATGAACCAAGGTTATCAAAACCAAGGTAATTTCTATTCCGGACCAAATCAAGATTTCCAACATCAAGGGAACCTTAATCAAAACAATTTCAATCGAGGGAATCAATTTCATGGGAATATGAATCCTAATCAAGGAAATTTTCAAAATCAAGGCCCTAATCCAAACATTAGAGGCCCGAATTTTCCTAATCAAACTCAAGCCATTGTTCCAACTGGACCATCATCTGATGAGTTATTGAAGCAATTCATGAACTCCCAAGATGAAATGAGCAGTTGTTGGTTAGTCGATTTCGATCTTAAGAAGTCTTTAAATGATCAACCCTCGGGCTCAGGAAAACTTCCGAGCAACACGATCGCTAACCCGAGAGGCGATGCAAAGGCGATCACAACCCGAAGTGGTGTTTCATATGATGGACCTGCTATTCCTACTACCTCTTCTTCTTCTCTCCCTAAGGTAATAGAAAGTGAACCTAAGACACACAATGGACCTTCGACTCCAATGCCTCCTCCACTAGGAGCAATGAGTCAAGTTACCAAGGATACAACGGACAAGGTGCATTTTCAAGCCCACGAAGTACCGCACCGCCCACCTTCGGTAGTCCAACCTCAAGTTGTCCAGAAACCCAATCAAATCCGGAGTTGTTTTTGAACCTCCTGTAGCTCTGTTGAGAACCCCAATCCAAATCTTCTATTCCTTACCCATCACGTTTGAATGTGCAAAAGCTCCTGCGAAAAAGCGGTCATCAAATGGATAAATTTTTCAAATTTTCCAAGAACTACATTTTGACATAAGCTTTCGGATGCTATCATCTTGATGCCCAAGTTTGCATCAACTCTCAAACACATGTTAAGCAACAAGGAAAAGCTGTTTGAAATGGCTAGAACTCCTCTAAACGAGCTGCTCAGCATTATCACGAAAAAGCTTCGAGAAAAGCTTGGAGATCCTGGAAAATTTCTCTTACCTTGTGTATTTCCGGGAATGGTTGAATGCTTTGCCTTAGCAGATCTTGGTGCAAGCATCAATCTGATGCCTCATTCAGTATGGAAGAAACTTTCTCTTATGGACCTTATTCCTACATGCATGACTCTCGAGCTTGCAGATCGTACAATATCCCGTCCTCTTGGCATTGCCGAGTACGTATTTGTGAAAGTAGGAAAGTTCCATTTTCCAAGTGACTTTGTAGTTGTTGATTTCGATCTGATCCACGGGTTCCTCTCATTATTGGCGAGGATTCCGAGAACGGCCGTGCTCTCATTGATGTATTTGAGCAAGAAATCACACTACGTGTGGGTAATGAAGCTGTCACCTTTAACCTTGATCAAACTTCGAGGTACTCCGCATAAACTATGATTCGAGTCGGTTAACGAATAGATATCATTGATGTTGCTTCCGAAGAGTACTCTCAAGAAGTTCTTGGTTATGATCATAATTCTTCGAGTGATAATATCACTCACTCATCTCAACCCATCATTGCCAATTCTACTCCTTCTCTCACTCCTTTTGAGGAAAGTGACTTCATCTTGGAAGAGATTGAAGCATACTTGTCCAGTGATTCATTTCCATGGGAAATTGATCACGCTCCATGGACATCGAGGGGACATACTTCTCATTGAGAAGTTGCTTAATGATGATCCATCATCATCACTCCCTCCTGTCGAACTTCATAACAAGGAAGTCAAGTCAGGTTGAGAAGCTGAAGAATTTCTGGAAGTCGAACTTAAGGACTTACCACCTCATCTCGAGTATGCATTTCTTGAGGGTGATGATAAATTACCCGTCATTATTGCTCGAGATTTGAGGAAAGATGAAAAGATTTGCTCATAAAGGTCTTGAAGTCACACAAGCAGGCAATTGCTTGGAAACTCTCCGACATTAAAGGTATAAACCCTGAGTTTTGTACTCACAAAATCTTAATGGAGGATGACTTCAAACCAGCAGTTCAACATCAGAGAAGGGTGAATCCTAAAATCCATGATGTTATCAAACAGGAGGTTCTCAAACTTCTTGATGCAGGATTGATTTACCCGATCTCGATAGTCCTTGGTTAGCCCAATTCATTGTGTTCCTAAAAAGGTGGCATTCTGTTGTCACAAATGAAGATAACGAGTTAATTCCAACTCGATTGGTTACGGGATGGCGTGTTTGTATTGACTATCGTAAGTTGAATGACGCCACCCGAAAAGACCATTTTCCTCACCCTTCATGGACCAAATGCTTGAGAGATTAGCAGGGAATGAATACTATTGTTTCCTTGATGGTTTCTCGGGTTATTTTCAGATCCCCATTGATCCACGGGATCAAGAAAAGACTACATTCACCTGCCCATATGGAACTTTTGCCTCTGACGTATGCCTTTTGGCTTATGTAATGCTCCTGGCACGTTTCAACGATGTATGATGGCCATTTTCCACGACATGATCGGGAAACAATGGAGGTGTTTATGGATGACTTCTCGGTCATTGGGGACTCGTTTCAAACATGTCTATCCCATTTAGAAAAATGCTAAAAGCGGTGTGAAGACACCAATCTTTGTCTAAATTGGGAGAAGAGCCACTTTATGGTCAAAGAAGGCATAGTCCTTGGCCATAAGATTTCAAAAAACGGGATTGAGGTTGATAGAGCAAAAGTCGATGTTATTGCTAAACTGCCTCATCCTACTACCGTCAAAGGTATTAGGAGTTTTTTAGGTCATGCCGGTTTCTATCGCAGATTCATACAAGATTTTTCTAAAATCGCCCGGCCTATGACCCATCTTCTTGAAAAAGATGCTCCTTTTATCTTCTCACCCGAGTGCATCAAAGCTTTTGAAACATTAAAGAAAAAGCTTATTGAAGCACCCATTCTCGTTGCTCCGACGGACTTGCCTTTTGAAGCTCATGTGCGATGCAAGTGATTTTGCTATCGGTGCGATCCTAGGGAACAGCGTAGAAGCAAGCATTTTCAGCCTATCCACTACGCAAGCAAAACTATGACTGAAGCTCAAACTCATTACACCACCACAGAAAAAGAGCTATTGGCCGTGGTGTATGCATTTGAGAAGTTTCGGCCGTACTTAATCTTGACCAAATGTGTGGTGTATACGGATCACTCGGCTCTCAAATATCTCTTTGCAAAACAAGATGCAAAGCCGAGATTGCTCCATTGGGTTCTACCTCGTGAATTTGATATCATTATACATGATAAAAAGGAGCGGAGAACACAGCTGGGCTGGCGATCATCTGTCCCGTCTAGAAAACCCTCACCAAGATGTTTTCGAGAAAAAGGAAATAAATGAAACATTTCCTCTCGAGACACTAAATGCGGTTTCTTTTCATGGAAACTCTTCTACCCCATGGTTTGCTGACTTCGCAAATTACCATGCGGGTAACTTCATAGTGAAAGGGATGTCTACCCAACAGAAGAACAAATTCTTCAAAGATGTTAAACATTACTTCTGGGACGATCCCTACTTATTCAAAATCTGTGCGGATCAAGTCATCCGGCGGTGTGTTTATGGACAAGAAGCTCTTGACATTCTCAAAGCTTGCCATGCTGGACCCACCGGGGCCATCATAGTCCAAACTACACCTGCCAAAAGGTGTTTGATTCGGGTTTTATTGGCCTACTATTTACAAAGATGCCCATGATTTTGTCAAAGCCTTGTGGCGCTTGTCAAGCGTCACGGAAATATCTCTCAAAGAAATGAAATGCCACAAAATGCCATTCAAGTTTGTGAGATCTTTGACATATGGGGTATTGATTTTATGGGGCCATTTCCATCATCTCGAGGAAACAAATACATACTCGTGGCTATTGACTATTTGTCAAAATGGGTTGAAGCGAAAGCTTTACCTACAAATGATGCCCGAGTAGTTGTGAAATTTTTGAAATCTCTTTTTGCTAGGTTTGGAACTCCGCGAGCTATAATTAGTGATCGTGGTACACATTTCTGCAATGACCAATTTGATCGTGTCATGCAAAAGTATGGTGTAACCCACCGCCTCTTTCTCTGCTTACCACCCTCAAACAAGTGGGCAAGTGGAAGTTTCCAACCGTGGTATAAAAAGAATTCTAGAAAGGACGATGGCGAAAATCGTGCATCCTGGTCGGATAAACTAGATGACGCACTCTGGGCCTTCCGTACAGCTTACAAAACACCCACCGGGTGTACTCCATACAAGCTAGTGTACGGAAAGGCATGTCATCTTCCGATTGAGCTTGAGCACAAGGCATACTGGGCGTTAAAACATGCAAACCGATATTCAGACAGTGGTGATCACAAAAAGTTCAAATGAATGAACTAAATGAACTCCGTGATCAAGCATACGAGAACTCTTTGATCTATCAACAAAAGACAAAGAAGATTCATGACTCTAAAATCAAGAACCGCGTTTTCAACGTTGGTGATCGAGTCCTTCTTTTCAATTCAAGATTGAAGATTTTCTCAGGAAAGCTCAAGTCCGTTGGTGCGGTCCATTTACTATCACTAAGGTTTATCCTTATGGCACCATTGAGTTATCTCAACCCGATGGTCCAAATTTTAAAGTTAATGGTCATCGATTGAAACACTATTTTGGAGAGGACATTCCACTGTTTGTCCCGATCTACAAACTTTCCCCATGAACCAATGAATGCGGGGATCGAGTCAAGCTAGCGACTCGGTAATCAAATACATTAGCACACACCATATGGGTTTTCACCCATATTCTCGACTTCTTTCTCTACTTTCTACCACCCTAGTGTGGGGAGTTGCCCCCGCAGTTGTATAGTAAAAAAAAATGTGTATATATCAAAAACAAAATAATGGTCGTAGTATTTCTCTTTTATGTTCTATGTTTCGGCATAACCGCCGGTACTTTGAATATTGAGGGCAATATTCATTTCTAAGTGTGGGGGAATTCTCACGAATTTTATCATGTAATTATTTCACCCATTCCCCGTTTTTGGCCAAAATTTTTTTTGGAGTAAGTGTTTTTCACTTACTCGGCAAATGGTAATCAGTCCGCCATGTCTAACACACATAAGGATTGGCTAATCCAGGAGCAAACGACTCTTGGTAAAGATTCATCAAATCCGTTTATGGCTTGCAATTTGCCCAAAATTGTATGGTGTTCAACTCACCATATCTTTAATTAGTGAAAAGTTGGCTAGCCCGCAAGTTTATGGCTTGTGGTAAAGGCAGTTGGAAAGCCATAATTGGTAATCGACTCACCAAAGATAATATTGATAATTTATCTAAAGAGTTGGCTAGTCCGAATAAAGCGGCTTCGGTAAAGAAAATCAAAACCGTTGAAAGTTGGTGATTTGCTCAAAATCATTTGGTTATCATTGTACCAAAGTTCTTACTTGAATTTAAACAATTGGCTACTCCGAGTAATGGCTTTTGGTAAAGAGTTGAAATCCATTAATGTTTCTCAAATCATTGCTAGGGACTAGCAATATCTTAGTGTGGGGGATTGATGAGTGTCTAAATACTCATC
The DNA here is from genome assembly GCA_910596185.1 of Chrysanthemum makinoi. NCBI lineage: Eukaryota > Viridiplantae > Streptophyta > Magnoliopsida > Asterales > Asteraceae > Chrysanthemum > Chrysanthemum makinoi. The sequence continues at coordinate 122,560,024 of OU343225.1, forward strand.
ATTTTTGTACTGTTTAGAATGCCAAAACATCTGAAAACACTCAGAAATGCATCAAAATGATAAAAATATCACAAATAAGTGTTTTATGTGTTTTAAATGCAAAAATATCAAAATCAGATGAAAAACTTATCAAGTTTGCATAATTGGCAGTTTTAGTCCCCCAAGTTTAAAAAGTTGTCAAATATAGTCCCCTGGTAAATTCCAAAACTTATGAAAAATATCATTTTAAGTCCTTAGGGATTCATGAGTTGTCAAAATTGGTCCTTAAAATCAAAAATTACAAAATTACAACTTTAGTCCCTCAAGTTTTTAAAATGACAAAAATAGTCCTTGGATTTATTAAAAATGGAATTTTATGCATAATGGTCCTTGTACTATTCATATTTGGCAGGATAGGCCCTTGTGATAACTTTGGAAACTTGTCAAGATCAGTCCCTCAAATTGGCAGAATTACAAGAATGGTCCTTGTATAGTTAACATACCAAAAGGACCCCTTTGTATTTTAAACCCATCCAAATCAAATAGACCCTGCCATTTATCCCTTGACCCCCTAATTTGGACCCCTTTATTAATACCCAAAGTCAAAACAAGTCAAAGCCGAAACAGCTTCCTTGTTCATCCCCTTCTCCATCACTGTTATCCCAAAACCGGTGGTTTTCCCACCTCTCCACCTCACCACCACTGTCTACCACCTTTTTCCATTTGTATACCCACCCCCTTCCACCTCCACATCCATCCAATTGCATTAATCACAAAACACTGCTTTCTTGACTATTTTGGCCAAAAATCCAAATGGACGATTCTGATGATATTGACCAATCCAATGGCTGGAAATGAGTGGGTTACAATTAGAGATGTCGACAAGAGCTTAAGAGATCATTATAAAGAGGAGAGAAGCAATGTAGCAATATATCAAGTGTAATTTTATTTAGTTTATGTCGTTTTTATTAATTTTGAATTTCCAGTGTATTTCTTAGCTTTCAATTACTGTTTTTCTCATGCTCAGTGTATTATACAACTTTTGCAATAAGTAATTTCAGTGTTTAAGTTCAAATTTCAGTTTATGCATTTTTAAAATTCAAATTCTCAAATATGATCAAAGGATGTTATCAATGGTTGTCTTGGACTAAATAGGCCCACATAAGCTCCCATATAGCTTATTAAAGCTATTAGATACTTTAAAAATCAGTCTAGTATCAAAAAGAGAAAAATACCAAAAATACTAAAAAATTAGTTGAAAAATCAAAAATCCATGGAGATGAAGAAGAAAGCTGGAGCAGGGTAAATACAGGATTGCCTTGGGTCTAGAAGCTTAGTGGTAAGCTAATAGGGGTGATCTTTGAACCTTGTTCTGTGTTTTCAGCTCAATACAAGTTGTAAGCCTTTATAAGCTATTCTTGCATTTCACTGTATGAGTTGGTCAATAGCTTAAATCTCTGTTTGTTCATGTTTACTAGTCATAGTTAAGTATAATTAAGCATTAAAATCATTCACTTGTTCTTTTTAATTTATAGTTAATAAAAATCTTATTTTAAACAGTTAAATTAGCATAAGTGTAATTTCTTGGTTTTATGTTGTTAATGCTGTTGTTTAGTATTTCTTTAGTCTTATTAAATGATAACATGAGGTCTGTAATCCATGGCATGGTCTTAATCAGTGTTTTGTTTTGAAAATCACAAAGACAGTTTAGTTAAAGGTTGTTTGGATTTGCTGAGTTAATTAGGATATAGGTTGTTTGTGTTATTGCTTATTGTTGTTCTGTGTCACATACACATCTAATAACTCAAACAAATCAGAAAAACCAGTGCTTGTTACATCAAAAGTCAAAATACCTTTTGATCTCACCTTATTTCTTGTCTGTTTGATCTTCATGATCCATGATTATGATTTCTTGTTCATAAGTTGTTATAATTGCTTAATTCAGTCTTAATACACCTTAATATATCATAATCAGTAAGTGGTAGTGATTTAAACTTCATCAAAGTCAACTTAGTTCATTTTTTATAAAAGTCAAAATTTTCCATTTGGTCATTTTTGAATAAAATAGATTATTTTATATAGGATTAAATATTGAGTTTCATGATTTGAGCCTTTGGGATATAAAAATCTAGCTGCTCATCTCTATCTTAGTAATTTTTATAATTTTCAGATAGCTTATTTAGTAGCTTAAACCTTAGCTTATTTAAGACCCTATTTCAAAATAATGCCCTGTGCACAGTTTTAAGCCCATTTTCACAAGCTTGCAAAAAGCTCATTAGTTAATCATAGCTTGTGATTCTTGGTTCTTTGGGTAGCTGACATAGCCATCTTGAAGTTTCAACTTTAGCTTTTCAATTTGTAGCTTGTTAGATAGGGCTGCAAGAGTTTTTTGTTTGTCCAAACCACTCAGCATAAATTGAGTATTTACTCAGTGGTTTTTCAGTTTTTTCTCAAGCTTGTCACAAGCTTATTAATGGAAGCCAAACCTTGAAAACTAGCTTTTTGGAAAGCTTAACTGGTAAACTTGTTAGTTCCAAAGTTCTTTTTCATTTTTTAGCTTATTAAAGTGCTTAAAAATTAGCTTAAAGGTGCCTAGTAAAAACAAAAGTGTCCTGTGTAACAGTTACAACTAGTGCTTATTTTGGCTTATTCAGTGCTTATTTCTGAGAAAATTGCTTTTTAAGTTTTCATTTTAGCTTATTAACAGTTGTTAAGTTTATTTTCATTCAAATTTTGCTTATTGAGTAGCTTATTAGCCATTTTGGCTCATCATTGTGCTTATTCAATCTTTTTTGCCCCTTTGTTGAGATTATAAGCTCAATACCGAGCTTATTAGTGATTTTAAAAAAGTTGTAGTTATAAAAAGTGCTTATTTTAGTATTCTTAACAAGTTTGCAAAAAGAAAATCAAAAAAATAAAATAGTTGCAAAAAGTCATTGCTGGGATTCGAACCCTGGCCACCCAGCTCACCACACACACACCACCACCACTCGCCCTTGGGTCTTTTTCTGTTTTTCTTTACATTATCTAATACATAAGCCTTGTTTCCATTATTAGCTTATTCGAACTAGTTAGCTTATTTCTAGCTTATTAAAACAAGTTTTTTCAACTTTTGTATTTTTCTTAACTTTGTATTAGTATAAAGTATTTTATAAAAAAGTTTCAGATTTTTCTAAATAGTTTTAGTATTTTTAAACATTTAATTAGTGTAAAATCGTATTAAATTCATAATAAAAAATATAAAAATCAAAAAAATATAAATCTTTTTTCTAAAATTTTCTTTTATCATATAGTACGTAAGAAAATTGTTTTTACACTTGTAGGTCTTTTATTTCATAAATTTTACGTTTTTGCTTGCGCACTCGCGTAATTTTTATAAATAACGCACGTTTTCATTTTAAGTTACGTTTTTAGATAATTTAAGTTTACGTTTTAACTAAAATAGTTTATTTAAGTTATTTTTTTTTATAAATCACAAAAACATCATTGTAAAAATAGTGATAGCGTTTATTTAATATATTTTAGCTTTTTAATTTTCTTTAATTTGCATTTAAGCCCCTGTAATTTACAAAACTTTTCTTTAGGTATAAATAACTCAAAATCCTTACTGATCACTATCCTTAGTGATTATTCGACATCTGTCTGTGTCAAACACCATTCATCCTCCGTGGGACTTAACGACCCAGGAATCCACTATATTCCTCTGATCTTAATTGCATTTGCTTCCAGACTGTTTTAAGTTTGTTACGGTTGGCCATTCACAAGTGGTCAGCTCGAGTGATAAAACTTGACCGTTTGGAATCCAATCAAATATCCTCAACAACAATTTCAACCACCATCTCAAATGTACTTTCCTCAAGAAGCAAACCCTCTTCCACCACAGATGCCTCAACCAAACCCTCGTCAACAAGTTCAACATTGTAACTACTTCCAATATCAGTTTCCCGCTAAGTATGCTATGAATGTCACAACGCAAAAGGAACCTTCTTGGTTTGTAAAGATGTGTGAAGCTTTAAGTAGCCAACAATCCATTCATGAAGCTGGATCCCTTGATAGACCTCCAATGCTCATTCCCGAAACTACGATCAATGGGTGATAAGGTTTTTTAGGTTTTGTGATCTCAAGAAACCACATGGTAAGTTTTTGAAGAAGGTCATACTTGAAGGTCCTTTTCAGATGCCTACTATCACTATACCCGGAGATCTGAATGCTACTCCACCAAGAGATGATGTTACCAACGTTGTCAGCATAGATCAACTTACTACTGATCAACTTCTTCACTTAGAAGCTGATGAACTTGCAATGCAATATATCCTTTTGGGTCTACCCAATCCGATACTTCGTAGTGTTGATGCTCAGAAGACTGCTAAAGCAATGTGGGAGCACATTCATCTTCTAATGGAAGGCACTGAACTCAATCAAGAAGACATGGAATCCAAAATTTACTTAGCATATGAAAACTTCATGATTAAACCAGGGGAATCATTAGAGTCATACTATCATCAGTTCTCAGACATCATCAATGACTTGGACAAACATAATATCATTATGCCAAGGATTGCAATCAACACAAAGTTCCTTAGCTGTCTTGGTCCTGATTGGGAGAAGTATGTTACATTTATCCGTCAAGCTAAGAATCTTCATCAAGCTACTTACGGGTTGTTGTATGACTATTTGAAGCACCATCAAAAGGAAGTAGACAAAGACCGAATCATTCGTGGAGTCCCTGCTTCTCCATCACTCCCGGATAATCAAACTCTTGCTTTGTACACTCAAGCATGTTATCCTCAATTTCTGAATTTGCCAACTGTCTTCACAAATCCACCACAACCAACTACTCAGATTATACCATATGATCCATCACAACAACAATCACAAGAAACTCAATTGGTTCCATACAACAACAACAATAATCAAGCACTCTACAGTGAATCAAATGAGGATGCAGAAGCCTTCGATGGATTGAATCAAGGATTTGTAATGATTGCTAGAGCTTTCGGGAGATTCGCTAACAAATCCAACAATCGCATTCTTACCTCATCAAACACAAGAAATCAAGCTGTTGTTAACAATGGAAGAGTTGAGGTTCAGAACCGTGGCAATGGTCGTCAGATGGTAGTGGTCAAGGATTTAATGTTAATGGAAGGAATAACATGGGTGCTCCACAACAACGGGTTCAAATGGTTGATC